>VZZY01007482.1:11572-338781 GCA_013400335.1 Eurystomus gularis
AGCCCAGCCTCCTCCTCCTGCCCGGGGGCCCCGGCCGGCTGCCCCTGGCCGAAAGCAGCCGGCTGCATCTGCAGCCCCGAGGTGCCCGGCACAAGCCGACTTCTGGCTGGCTGCGCACGGCGATCCAACTGCACCACGCAGGCAAAGTCAGCTCTGCCCCCACGCTGCAGCTCTCAGGTGCCCACACTGTCCCAGACCTACCTAAAAAATGCCCGGGCCCACCCGTTCGCATTCAGCTGCTCTGTCCACGCTCTGAGCTACACCTGCCAGACAAGCCTTCGCAAAGCCACTCTTCCTGCACTAGTCCTCAGCACCACCGTACTCCTGCACGGAGAGGCTCACGCTGCTCCCGAGGGTCTGCTCTACCTGCTGGCAAAGACACGCTGCCCTCACCACAGCCAGGACACCCCAGCGGCCGGTGCAAAGTGGAGACGGTGTGTGCACATCAGCCTGCTCCTTCGCACCAAGACCGAGGCACCTCCAATCCCCGACGCTGCGCTCAGCCTCCCCCTCCTTCCTTCTCCCCAGCTTCTGCATCCCAGTGCCCCAGCGCCCGGCCTCAGGTGAGGAGAGCAGCTGGAACACGTGTGATGCTTGTGTACAACGTGCCTGCTTCCACACTGCTGGTGAAAGGAGCATAATGGACAAGGAGGACAGAGACGCTGAAATAATTACAATACAATATGGAAGACGGAAGATGAAACATACCACGGATCATGTAGCTACTGGAAAACATCCTATTTACTGGTTGCTGTGCCAAGCACACAACATTACACAATGTCCCACTCTTAAATCCCTTTTGTAAGGAGAAGAGAGCATCAAAGAGTTCATAATTTCCCCCAAACAGCAGTATTGAACAAGGAATTTAAACTACAAAGCAGTTAGAATTCACGGTTAGAAAAAAGTTCAGTCAAACAAAGGGCAGAGCCTTGTTGAGAAACTGAAGGTAAATCTGCTTGCCAGACCTGACAGGACAGCCTCTCCTGGAGCTTACCAGCCACCACTGAAGCACCCCGTGGGGGAACGTTTGTTTTCTAGCAAGAGATGATGCTGGGACGCCGGTTACAGACACTTTCTGGGATCAACAGGACTATCCTGGAAACTCAGCTCTGGAAGTCCTCACTTCCCCACCCCTATGCCTGAGCACCAGGAGTCAAGCGTTTGTCTCTAAACCATAATCAGCTTGTATCTGGATTTTCAACTTTTCGTTTCCTTCCAGGGGCTTTATGATCATCACAGTCTTAAGGTTTCCCAGATGAAACCTCACAGAACAAAGCTCTAACACTACACATATACTCTCTGCTGCAACTAAAAAGCCACAGTCATGGATAAATAGTTAAATAAATAATTATACACCCAAGTTCCCGTTTTCTTATTGATGGTACCGTTCCCTTGGCAGTAATCCATTCTCAGCAGGCTTCCCTGCAACTAGTATACAAGCATGTGGGTCCCATTTTTGGATGACCTGAGTTGAGCTAGAGCTGGTGGTTATCCCTGGGGATTGCACCAAGACAAGCGAATGGGAATTGGTGGTGGCAGTTCTAACCAACTGTTAAACATGAGAAGGAACAGGTAGAGTCCCAGACAGGGTACCTCAGTGCTGGGACAGCTGTTTATGCTCCATTTTGAAAGTCTTCCCAGAACAATGCATTCAGATAGAGGAGTCTTCATTACTTCTCATTTAAAATAATTCTTCTGTGGCCACCTCTCTTTGCATCAGATGAGTGCAGTCACTCTGCATGTGAATTACCTGTTACCATTCTTATTCTAAGAATGTGCAGAGACTGAGATATCCATCATCTCATGAGAGTCTCCTTGAGGAACCAACAGGAGAAGGTGAAAGCTGCTATCTGCAGACCAAGAGGTAGGAACTGCATCAGTAAGTGACTCTACATGTCTCCAACCCATCAAGATAAATCCATTATTTTTTTTTTTAAACGCACTGTGCATTGGAAGTCCTGACCTTGAACTGGGAATCAAGGCATTGGATATTCTTTGCTTCACCTCTCCAGCCGCCGAGGTCTGATGTCAAGCTTTTCAATTTAAAGGATAAGAGTTGCTGCCATAGTTCTCTCTGAATCTTCTTCCTGGAGAACACATTCCCAGATTTTGTTCAGCCTAAGCTTCCAGGCTCTGAATATGCTCCATTTTCGCAAGAGCCCACTACATAGGCTTCACCTGACCTGGAGGTAGAACCTGTATCTGAGTTGGCACCTGACAGGGATTCAGTCACCTAAAAAGAGGCCTCTATGGCATCTTAGACCCCTCTGAGGCATCCAAGCTATGTCCATGGGACACAGGATCTTTGAGACCAGCACTGGCACAGCAGACGGTGGCCAGGAGGTACTGCAGGGCACCTCAAATGAAAGAAAAAAGGTGCGAGTGAGTGGATGTCAGCTGTAAACACTTTTATAGCCAACAGCAAGAAAAGGCACTTTACAACATGATTCATGTCCTCCTAAAATCAATGTCTAAAACTAATCAGAGGATTGACACGCTGAAAGTGCTGATCTTGCTCTACTGACTGTGAGGAGAGCCCAGGAGGACTAAACCAGGTCTCTGTGTTGTAGAGGTCTAAAGCTAGGTGAGATGGCTTCATCCAAAGCTACATACAGATGGGCCCCTCCCCGCTAGTCACTCATCTTTGGGAATTATAAAAAATAAACTTCACTGGTCGGAATCTAACAGAAACCAGATCTGTGGCAAAATAGATAAAGAGTGAATTCTTTTTACTGAGTCTAGAGATTGCGTTAATGAGTAATCACAAATAATCACTTGTGAAAAGCGTTACAGTCCAAGTATCTCTACTAGATAAATTAAGTACCATTATAGTACACAATAAAATTGGGTAGTGGTTACTATAATAAATGGACAAGATCTCAAACCCCTTATTTACACAGGAACTTTACTCACGGACACTTCCATTGGTTTTCTATTTAAATAGAAAACGCCATGATCCTTACTCAGGAATGCCCATAATCACAGACTTAGCTTTAAACATAGAGCCACTGAAGTTGAAGGGACTTCAACACACCATTAAAGAGCACTGTTGAGTCAGGACAGGTTCCTCACGTAGGACTGCACAGAGGAGAGTCTCAGCCAAAAATGTAACTGTTTTTTAAGGTGTGAAATAACATCAAATATTTGATTAATCAAATGACTACATTAAAACCATTGTTTGCATAACTAAGTTACTAGTTATGATGAGAACAGAAAAAAATGGAAATACTAAAAGATGTCAGTATAGGAGTGGGAAAAGAGAAACTTTGAATGCAAAACTAGTAGCAGGATTCGTGGGATTTTGCAAGTTCAAAACGTAACTGACACATTTCTTTGTTGCTGTTAATTTTGTTTTGCCTTCGTATTAACTGCATCGCTTTGATGAATATTTTTAAAAATAAAATAATGGCTATCACTCAGGCTGCTTTGAAGTATTTCTGAGTCGAATGACTGGTAGCATTTATTGATTTCATAGTGTGACACTAGAAGTTTTGATATGGGATTTTAAAAAATGATATTTGAAGTTAAAAGAAGACATCTTGATTAAAGCCAGAACAAATTGTTTGGCTGAGATTCAAGCTCTGGTTCACATGCCTTTCCAAGCTTGTAGATTCACTTGCTTGCTAGAAAAAGCCCATATGCTTTCAATGGATGAGTTAAAAATTCATGCCGTGGAAGAGCAGGAAACTGCTTCAAAGTTGGGAACCAACAGAACAGCTTAAACCATAAGGGAAACATATATTCATAGCCATTAGATATAAGAATGAGGTAGAAAGGTCTTGTGTTTAAGGGGTTCAACTCTGAGCCACAGACAGCGTGACCTCGAAACAAATCCCATAGTCTTCTCTGCATCCGCTGCCCATATGCAAACTACTGATAATATCGTTCTCATCTTCGACTTTGCAGGAAGCTGTGAAGATGAATAGCAGCTACACGATGCTGTAAGTCGTAGGGTCGGCTAGAGAGATGATCTGTTGGACTATCAGTTTAAATCTCAAAGAGGCGGCGGTGAATGCTACTGATCTGGTGGGTGCAATCACTCATTGCCAACAGTCTTCTGGACAATTCTAGTTCAAAAGGTATCTCAGAGACCCCACCACACAGGGAACCAAGTCTCTGTGCTGGCCGCCTCTACTGAAATGCCTGATGTACTCATGGCTTCTCAAGGCGAGGGGGGAACATCTAGAAAAGGCCTGACCCATACCTGAGGGCTGCTCAGTACTTCAGGATCCAGCAAAGCCCTACAGCTGCCTCCTCTTCTCCAGTCCCGTAAACCAGGACAGTGTCCTATGTGGCCCAAAGAAACAGCAGTAGGAGTTCTTCAGAACGAACCAATACCACTAAACCCTCAAAGAAATATCTGCTTAAAAGCCACTTGAGTCCTCATTCTTTAAATAACTGACCTAAAGCACCTGCTTACAGGGCCATTTCTGCATCTCAGGAGAAGACCATCACTTCTTTCTCGACCTTCTTGCACTGGTGGTGTCACTGGGGATGAGACTGACTTTTAAAGGAAACATTCACTAGTGCCATTTGGGAGGGTCATGAATTAAAAATACCTTGTCAGTTTTGCGATGGAAAATGTAATAACTCACCAGCAGGCTATTGACCGAGTTGTTAAACTCTGGGGGGAAAAAAAAAACCTGTTAGGTGAGCTGGTTAATATCAAGGCTCACCACTCACTTCTGCATACTACAGACCATGTCAAAAGCTTTCCAGTAATCAGTAGAGCTTAAGAAAAGTCTCTGATTAACTTTTCTTTCATCTTTCTCTTTTCCATCTGGTGTTAAAGATCAAACCTTCAGTTCCTCTACTCTTTTAAGCCTTGCCTGTTTGACAGCAAACTTCTCATCCATCTTAAATCTAGTGTGGGCTAGAATGTCTTTCAGCAGTGGCTAGAGGGTAGATATATTATCAGATACTACCCATATTGCTCCTTCTCTTTTTACTTTAGCTTTGTATTTGTTATTACAGGATCTATCTGGGGTTTCTGAGTGTTCAGCTTCTATCCCCACTTTGCAGGATAGTGCTGTGCTGCTAATGCTTCGCAAATCACTCCATCATCCCTTTCCAGTTTTGAAATGTCCTATCTGTGCTTTACATTGCTTCCTCCAGCTTCACCAGCACCCCACGACACCCGTCTCCTGGGACTTTCAGCATTTGTGCTCTTAGAGGCACTACGCTGTGGGAAGGACGGTGGCTTTGACAGCACTGGGGCTGTAAAGCTTTAAACTGCACTGCTTCTGACTGCCTGCTGGGGAGACAGCAGCCTCCCCGTCCGCAGAGACTGCAGTAGGACAGGGAAGCTCAGCCACCCTGTAGACATCTGTGTCTTCTCGGTGGGATATGGACAAAGACTGCTGGAACCACTAGGACTGACTTAGACCTGGCCCTGATCGTCCTCCTGTGGCACTTCGACAGCCATTCCTTAGTAGCAGAAGAAAAGCAGCTGTAATTATTTGCTACATGGCTTACACAAAACAGAAAAAGAGGTAGCACCTGCCCAGCGCACTGTGGGCCATAAAGGGCCACCAGTTAAAGACAGAGAGTATTTGGATAATGGTAAATGGAAGACCATCAAGGTGATTGCATTTCTCATTATTTCAAAATTGGGTGTCTTTTCAGGAAGAGAAATTCCAGTTTCTTCCTGGCTCTACCACCTACTATCACTTGTAAAATATGACTTAATCGTCCATGTGAGTTATCAAATCCATTTCAAGCACATTGATCAGGCTAGTTATTGCACCAGAGTGTCTCCATGGCTTTACAGAGGGATGCAACACATTTGAAAAGGAAAATGCCAAGAGACGTGGGAGGAAGAGGAAAGCTGCTTCGGGCAACTTACACCGGAGTAGCAACAACCACCTTGTACAAGAGCAAGCCCGCGAAGGCCAGGTCTTTATTAACGAACAGTGCAGCCCCACAGGAGCAGATCTGCAGACACCTGATGCGCACACTGTGTTCATCTCGGGGGATTTACTCCAGATTAGCTAAAGTAAATTAGCTCAAGTCTGGTCCTGTGAACTGAATCAGTATGTTAGGTGCAGTCCTGGAGAGCATTTTCTCATGTGGCTTAAACAAAAGGAATAAATACAGTTTGTGTGCCCTCAGACCACTCCTTGATATGAACCACAGGGTAACAACTGGGAATTATCATATATTTTCCTTCAGTGGGGCTCTCCTGCCTCAAAGCCATGTGCTAATTACTCTTTCTGCAATACCTATCATAGGATACATTTGTTAAGCATCTGTGCTCTATACGCACACCACTGTCCTGGGACAAAAGCTTTTTCATGCAACCTGCCATTTCCCTCAAAAATGCCGGCCTGCAACTCCCTGCCTACGTAAAACAGGAGGATGCAAACGTGCTTTGCAAACCAGTTTCAAATCTTAAGTTTATGAAAGAAGTAATGAGGCTGAACTTGACTACAGCCTGTCAGTGAGGAGAGCTAAATGGGGTCTCTGCGGGAGGAACGGTGTGATGCCACGTTTGCAGACCTGTCTGAGCCTGGACTGAAGAACTCGGGTACTATGGCAGCGTGAGCAACAGCTTCCTGCTAGGAACACTGTGAGAAAGCACCTTTGGAAAGGATCGGTTCTGAGCCAGAACCAAAGCAGCTGTTGTCTGGTGCTGATCAGCACCTAATACATCAGGAGAAATGCAAAAGCACATTATTGAGCAAATGTAAACAGCCTGCTTTCATATCCTGCTCTCTAGTAGTCAGAGACTGATTTACATCCTAGAACACGAGGTTCAATATGCTTTTCACTATTTGTTGTGTTAATTATAACATTAGGTACTTCTGATTTCCATATAAGCATCTAAATCTGAATCCTTCTAAATCTCAGCCTGAACAATTTGCTGTGGCAGAGAGGCCCACGGTTAAATCATGTGTAGTGTAAAAAAGCATTCCCATTTATCAATGCTGAATTTCATACCTTTAACTATCAATTTAGCTGACACTGGAATTCACTTAAAACATTTCTTCACAATGTAATAGATCCTATATGTGTAAGTTCATGCTCATATGGTGAAACGGCAATCAATTGTATTTATAGTTATAAACACAATTACTCTGCAGCATCACTGCCACAGTTCCTGCAGCTCATGTTAGTGTGGAGGCAAGGATTAATATTAATGAGGACTGAGAGACGGGTGAAAATAATAACAAATGTAAACATTCTGATTAAACAGGAGGCGGCTGTGAAACGCGAAGCCAGCTTTGGAAAGGAGCAACTCCTTGCAATTTTCGTTGGCTCATATCACTAAATTAGGGACGTGAATCATCCATCGCTACAATATTTCAGTTTTAAAGCAGCACAGCTTTGATTGCGGGACAGTTCTGCGGACAGAAAAGCCTGAGGCACATAACTGTGGGTCAGACTTCCCATTTTAAAAAATTTGTTGGTTGTATGTTACACGCAGATTACAGACATGTTTTATGTTACACAGTTTGCCCAACTGCATTTTATTTGCTAAAGGGAACTGAGCTATGAAAATAAATGAGCTATTTTGAAGTTAATGATGCGCACAGGCTCCTGTTAAGAACACGCTACCTTTCCATACTGAATTCGATTCTGCAGATAACCCTTGCTTGGCAAATCATGTCTTTCAAATGTGTGTTTATCATCTCAGGAAGCTGAAATGATGGCCCATAGTCTGCAACCAAAAAGGGACGTAAATCCTCGTTTTGATAAATCTAAGTTTCCCGTAACTTGGTTAGCATAGTGGCCAACTGATCTGCCTTACAGAAGTGTTTTCAAGATTCATTGGTTAATAGCTTGCACTGCTTTGATGTGTACCGTCTACACACAAGAGTAAGAGTCTAAAATACTCTTTCCCCCAATAATACAAACTTTGATTTCCTTTAAAAACTAAAATCCTAAACTACAGGTTCAGTTTAGGGAGAAGCCACTTAATTCCTGGTTCTATAAAAGCATGGAAAGATGTCAAGTTTTTCAGAACTGCTGTTGATAGTAGGAAAACCAACACAATCTGGGCAGAATCAGCATAATAATAAATAAAAGAGTCATGTTTTGATTTTGTGCTATAAATAATGAAATAAGCATCTGATTTTTATCCAAAAAATTAAGAGGCATAATTAACTCAGACATGCTTCAGAGTAGCTCTAACATGAGCTCTTTGTTCTCATGGTTTTTATTCTATTTGACATGGTTGCTAGGATGCTGCTGCAAAATAATACATATCAGGATCAGTATTACCAGTTTACGTGGGTATGACGCGGTATCACTTTGTGAACTACTTTTCTCCTTCAGAACCTGATACTTCTGCCAAGCTGGGTGTGATCCCAGCCTCCTACACCAACATATTTTTATTAGGTGGAATGAATGAAAGAATGAATGAACGGGAGACTCCTGCATGCCCGCAGGGAGAGCAGAGGCTGTGGAGGCCCCGTTATCCCCGGCATGGCGTGCAGCACAGCACGGCTGTCCCTAGCTCAGAACAGAGAGATATCTCCACCCTTTGGAAAAGATGCTAGAGCACAACCAGGAGTGAACCACATGCCCTGGGTTGGGAACGTTGCTTCAGTCCTTCTGAAAGTCTGAATGAAACTTCAGTCCTTTCTGAAAT
The DNA here is from genome assembly GCA_013400335.1 of Eurystomus gularis. Lineage (NCBI taxonomy): Eukaryota > Metazoa > Chordata > Aves > Coraciiformes > Coraciidae > Eurystomus > Eurystomus gularis. Next base: position 20,166 of record VZZY01007482.1, read on the forward strand.
GTATTGTCCTCCTGGAAGACAGTGGTTCTGCTCCAAGTACCCTCTGCTTCCCAAAAGCTTCATATTCTCTCCACCCTATGGATGCCACCTTTAGGTTAGTAAGAGCAGGTGAAATTCCAATTCCAGCCAATAAATTTCATTAAGCTTTTCCTTTGCTGTTTGCCAAGTGCAGATTTATTATTTTATCAGCTTTTACTTACTTGCTAGTGTTCATGAAGCTAATGGATTGGTTGCACTCTACTTAGACTCCTGCTTACTGGCACCTGCACACCAAGTCCTGAGGAGCAGGAGGGTTGTGAGGCCTCCTACAGTCTCCACAGTCAAGGATCTCTTAACTGATGAGTTAAGGGGAAAAAAAAACAAACCTGTCACTCATAGCCAATTATTTTGTGGCTTTTAAAACTAAATGTGACACATCACATTGACACAGATGAACACAGGTGATAAAAGTGGCTGAGCGTAACCATGCATCAAGGAAATTACCTTTAATGTAATATTCCAACTTCCAAAGCTCACGTGTAGCCAACTAAGTGCAGGATTTCAGAGAATCTACACAACTGACTGTATTAGCTGTTTATCCTAGTCTCAAACTGCATCAGATGGGAAACAGACATGACTTGTGCGACACAGTTAATGGTAAATTTAATCTCTTGTGTGCACATGCGTGTGCTAGAACGGCAGGTCTGCGCAAAAGCAAACAACAGCAGCCAGGGATTACGGGGCACCATCAGCTGTAGCTGCAGCCTGGTAGGTTCAGAAGAGGCAACAGGAGCTCTCAGAGGGCACTCGCTCTCACAGTCACGCTGCTTTCAGCTGAGTAGCGCAGGTTAGAGCACCGCAGTTCAGTCACTGCAAATACGATCACGCGACACTGTCAAAACAGTTACCGAGTCTGCTCACTTTGCATTCCCTCAAGTCATGTCATAGAAAGACCAAAGAACTCTGATTTCATGCTCAAAATGCACACACAGCATCCTGCCACTCTAAGCAGGTCTCTTTACCTTTCCTCTACCTCATCTTTACTTCAGTGTAACTCTGAGAGCCAGAGAAAGCTGGAAGCCGTGCCTTGCACTGGATGGCCATTCTCAGTTTTCTCCCGTAGCTTTGCCCCTGCAGAGCAGCTGAACTGATCAGGCCACACCATCGTGCACCGGGGTGGGGCTCACCTCTGTGTGCTAGGAATTAAATGGTAAGTAGGCCCTGTATCGAAAACTTGATATATTTCTTCTGAGCCTACAGAAGAAAGCCCTATTCCTCTTTAACTCACTAAATCTATTTTTCTTACTGAGCTCAGACCAATTGCAAGGAGCCAGTCTTACAGTTTAACCATTCATTCCTGGGTCTGAAAATGATGCTCTTTCCTTTGACTGCTCCAGTTCAATCTCATCTCTCATTTACTCTTCCTGCTTCCCCCTTTGACCCTCGTTTTGCCTGTCATCCCAGTTTCTCTCCGCATACGGAAAATATCCTGACACAGAGGCTCTGGTCTTCAGGCACATCCGACTGTCGAGCAGGGCTGCCTCGCGCAGGGCACGTTATCCTCCAGCCTCCCATGAGCACCCTTTTGCAGGGGGGGCAAGTGGACACAGTAAGAACACGCTTTGCCAACGTCCTGGCACCAAACCCCCCAAAACATGCTACTGACTCTCAGTTTCTCTCTCCAGCATTGCTCTACACTCCATCTCCCAGCCTCAGGATAAACCTTCTCACTCAAAGCAATACATCTTTACTATTTCAACCTAACTTTTCCTTGTTTGGGTTGAAAGGTTAAGTGGAAACTGAGCAGGAATTTAATCTGAGAGACTTCTTATGTACTGTAAGGTACCTATTATAATTCTTTTTAAATATCGTGTTAGACAGACTGTGTTTGCTGAAGCCACCTCCTTCATTCTCTCTGCCAGCCAGCATTTTGAGCAGTCCAGCAACAGTTTAGCCAATACACAGTCTTTAACATGGCCCTTTAAATTGCAAGACGTATTTTTATGCATGTTCTATGTTCCATTCTGAAATAACAATATAAACCCCTTTCACGTAGCTGAAACACGGCCTCTCATCTCTACACTTAACTCACCCAAATGACACCTGAATGCTCGCAAAGAAGTTTAGGAGGGATATTGGTCTATTCTAAGACCTGCAGGAAATAAATATTGAGAAATATGCTATTCATTCCCTTTGTTCTGAAGTTTTAAGACTAAATGCCGTGCTGGTAACACAGGTTTATCTGGAATGCCTGACTTGTCCAGATCTTCAACTCTAATAAAATAATTTAACAGAACAAGAAAAGAAAAGAAAGAAAAGGGGAAAAAACAGAGAAAAGGGGAAAAAAAATAGAGAAGGGGTAAGCCAAGTACAATATGAAAAGTCTAACTGTTACTTGTAACATAAGGTCAGTGTTTCTATCACAGCTGTAATAGAAAAGAAGCTGATGTTGAGCTGGTAACATCTGCTACGTATCCCATGATTTCAATATTCCTGTTCACACCAGCTAAGGCTCTGGCCTTAATTATTCAGGCTTGGATCCTACTAGTTTTGCTTTTTTTCTCTGAAGACAGATCCTCTGATTGAAAAATACATTTTGCAGAGTTGATTGACATGGACAAATAAGGTCCCTAAGATTGCTGCTTGTCCCTAGGGTCCTCGTCTCCTATTTTACAAAATACAGAGAAAGAGATCATTCACAGTTGAAAATCAGCAGGTAGAATATATTTCTGATAGTATGATAGTGACTCATTAATTAGAACAGTTTGGAACAAAATCGAGGATGACGGAAGCCTAGTGTAAGCTGGAGCTTTATCTGAAGAACACCCTGTTAGCGGCCAAGCACGCCGAAGCCCTCCCTGTGCGCTCCTCTGGCAGGAGGGTTTCTAAAGGACACGGTATTCGCTTCTGAAATCTCAGCATAAGAAAGGCAGGAATAATTTTAAAGCAACTCAGAAAAATAACACTGCAGGCAACTAGGCAGAATGTACATAAATATTTAGCATAAGCAGATTGAATTGTAGCAATAACGAAATTAACTAAATTGAAGAGTGAACTCCCAAGACCTCATGTGTGGATAAAAAAATGCCATGCCATAAATGCCTAATTCACATCCCTCTTTTCTGGGTTGACGTGAAGTGGGTAACAATTCAGACTGTTTATCCAGCCCGTCTGGTTACAGCTATCCCAGCTGAAGAGGTGCTCGTCCCATCCTCCATCTGCTCGCCACTTCTTTTTGCTGCAAGTGGTTATCCCCTCTCATCTGCTTGCCCGGATGCTCGTATAATTGCTCCCTAACTCATTTCAGCCACAGGGAACCACATTAATAAGAACCTGGTACTGGCAGTGTTAAGGTAACCTGCCTTGTTCCAACCGAGAGAGGTCAAGGCAGAGGACAAAAAGTTAGAGGTGACAGGGACTTCGGGGAGGAGGCAAGGAAGCAAGTGCGGGACAGTGGCTGAAGACAATGTGCACACACTCGAAGCAGAAGAGAAGAGAGAGATGGCTCTGGGTCTGTAAACAACTTTCTCCCATTGGTCTCAGCCTACCAGAAATGAGAAAGAGTGCATACAGGGGTCACCAAACAGTACGTCAGACTGCTCGCACAGGCTACTTTGGAAAATGTATTGAGCCTGGGTACGTATCTTAATATGAAACACAACGGTATCTTCACCATCCCCAGCTGACCTGTTTTCGTTGTATGATTGACTGTTACCAGAACGATGTCTTTCGATGCATCCATTCTGCAAGTAATCCTGAGTCCTCTTCTGAATTTCTAAATTGGCTGCATGGGTTGCCAGAGGAATACCAGCCAAGAGCAATACACGTCACAAGATCACTATATCATAAAAATAACATTCAGTGGGGATAGATTGTGAAACCTAAATTAACAGCTGGGGCATGTTTCAGTTAAATAACACTCCTAAATCTGCAAAACTGCTAAAATATATATAATATGGATTTTTTTTTTTTCCTTTTTTTTTATTCCAAGTGTAAGTGTTCAGTTGGTGAGGAAGCCAACCTGAACAACTCCAGGTAATAAGAACATACTCTTCTGAGATGCTACTGATGTATCACAAATTGGTTTAGAAACCTGCTACCTTTTTTATTGTATAAGACATTTAGAGCGTTTTACGAACACGCCTCAGAGAAACTTGGCAGAGGCTTTGAGAAGCAAACAGAACGTTACTTGGAAAACATTAATGACCTTTATAACACCTGGTGTTTGATCCCAAGAGAAACTTTTGGCAGCATCCACCCCTCAAGTCTCCAAGTGCTGCCAGCAGCAGATAGGCAGAGGTGGGAGGGTTTCCCCAGGGGGTGCCAGGTGGTCCGGGTGCCCTTGGAGAGGAGGACTGGCCTGCACCCACCATGCTTCCAGTGCTAAGCCTTCAACAGCTAAGCCAGTTGGTGCCAGGCTGCACCAGCCAGGGCTGGTGGGACTGTGCTGTTACGGTTGCTACAACTGAGCTGCCTCTTCTGCGGCTTCACTGCAAGTTCTGCCATGTCTGACCTGGCGCAGTCTAAACCCCAAGAAAGAAATGGCAGTGTTTCATTCTTGCCGGAAGCTGTCATAGTTCACGGGACTCTCCCTTAAAGACCCCATGGTTCACAAGGCTTAGGCGTGGAAAAAAGAACTTCAGATGTGTAGGAAAAGCTAAAGAGTGTCTGGGAGAACCAGAAACGTGGGAGATCATCCTGAGCCTGCCCCTAGCAGTACTGAAGCTAGACCAGTATTTGGAGAAATAAAGACTGACAGTAGTCCTGCAGCTTCCCTTATCCTTCCCCTGATACCCAACGCCCCAGTCCAAGCAAGAAATCTTCCATAATAAATAAATCTTAGATGGACAAGCTGCTGGCAGAGTTCAGGCTGGCTCTCCATTCTCCCAGGCTAATGATCTGCTACTAAGCTACACAACTGCTGCTCCAACTCCTCAGTCTGGTGAACTTTCTTATTACTTGCTGTAGTTCCACTAGGTAACATCTTCTCCTTACTGTCCTACACAAAGGGGGAAATGCTAGGGAAAGTGGGTGGAAGCCACATGTTCAATTGCTTTTTCAACTCCAGCATTGGGACTTCAGTTCTCACTGTGAAATGGAGGAACCTTCTGCATGCAATCAGATGTACCATTCACACTAGATCACTGTCTTCTTAGCTCACTACTCAAGGGCCCGTATGCTGTATCACATAGCTGATGCTCTTCAGCTCAGGGGCTGCCTCATACCATGCGCTGGCTCCCATAGTATTAGTCAAGACATAGCTAAGGAAAATCCACCTAAAGTAACAGTAGAATCCACCCCAGAAATATATATAGGTTTGACTTCCTAAATGATCTTACTGAAGTACAGAGCTGGTTTAAAACAAACATGTTTTGTTTCTGCAAAGCTCATCAATGGATAGTAAGTCAATGTGTTTCCATCGCCACTTGGGCTCCCCAAACCTATTAGCAGCCAGTGCCGCTCACCCAAGCTTGGCAGGACAGGTACAAGCTGGGAGCACGGTGTGATCTGATGCTTCTATTTTGTTTTGCCGAAGGGCTGCACTGCTGCTGGCTAATCTCACGATGTGTGCCAGGACGCCGAGCCCTATCCTGCTCAGCCTACACCTCCCACCCAGGTCGCTAGCTGCGAGAGAAGTACACGTTACACAACGTCCTTGCGTTGTGCAGCCTGTTCCCAGCTCCACCAGGCCTTCAGAGGAGAGGAAAGCCCTAAATCCCAGGGATGCTGGGGTTCTTGTGTTACAGGCCCCAACAGAGATGTCAGCCTTTGAGCACTCCTTCCTCTGCACCCATCTACGCTGAAGACCTAGTTAGAGCAGATTTATCATCTCTGAGAATAATCCTTAGGAGACTGATGCATTTTACAACAGGGATGACTGCTAATCAATACCCCATAGCTTTTCCCTTTCTATCATTTCCCAGGATCTGCACTTTCTCTCTGCACAGCTTCAAAACATCCTAGCACTGCAGTCCTCAATGCCCTGAACACCGGGAAGGCGTGCAGCAGGACCAGCGCTCTGGTGCTTAACACACATTCAGGCTCCAAATTCCACGACAAGTCTCACGTATCACACTTCCCTCAAGAATGTGAGCAGGCAAGTTGGCCAGACAGCTCTGGCATTTGGACACGGGCATGGCCTGATCGACAGCTGAATGGAGTCAGAGAGACTCCTTCTGTTCATTACAACCAGTTGTAGAATCAGAGCCTGCACGGCACAGAAAGACTTAATACCATCTTTGCAGAGACCAGCCCCATTGACATTAGCATTCATCTCCACGTACCCTCAGTGACTAATTATTAATTCTGAAAAGCAGCATTAAGTGTGTATCTCATCCCAGTGAGTTACTTTAGCCCCTCTGCCCCATGCTCTCCCACCCCAAAAAACCCCTACCAGCTGGAGCGACGCGATGGCGGGATAGGGAGGCACCAGCCAGCCCCTCCGGCTGTCCCTCCTCCTCTGGGTTACTAAGGGCCACAGGCTGCCTCCCCTTGCTCATGAGAGACACACACCTCCGTGTGTAAAGGAAACACTGAGCAGCAGCCATTACGGAAAAGAGAGCAGGGTGCGATGATTCCCTTTTATTTCCTCCTGTTGGGTTATTTTCTGTAGCTGGCAGCTTTACTCGGTATTTTCAGTCTGCTTTCATTTTGGTTCTAGCACTCCTCTCTCTCCTGCTCCTCCCCTACACACAGTGACAGAAAGGGCTTAAAGAAACAATAATTTGTGACTGTAAATTATCAAGAAGCCGACAGGTAACACACTTTTGAAACCGGCTAGGCTGCAAGTGGAACGTGCTCTTTTACTACAGTAAACTGCAAAACAAAATCACAGCTGCCGTAAGAGCCTATAGATTGTTTTCTATAAGGCCATATGAATATTTTATATCACTGTCATCTCGGAGTGTTCTTAGCTGACTTGTTATCTTGCACGATCTGGAAGGAGCAGTTTGGCAATAAGACGTATCAGTGGGGGCAATGTGGAACAGTACTTCAGCAGGAGATGTTGCACTCACGATGCAAATGAGTCTCTTGACCTTGAGCTTCCCTAAGCGGGTGGTGTCACTGAGCGCGTTCCTTACACTGTAACACCCCGCACAGCAGCTCCACAGCTGTGGAGGTGCCTCAACAGAAATAATCTGTCCCCTATATTCTTTACCCACAGAAGCCTGTCTTATAATTACTAAGCATGCGGCATTTTTAAGGCAGCCCTGGCTCCCAAGTACGTTATTCTGAGATAACACAATATGACTCCACACAGCAGCGTGAGGCAGAGGTGACATGAGCAGGTAAGTTGTCAAAATAGGTGACAGATGGAGTTGTGCTAAAAAACATTCAAGATATTTGCCTCTTAGTTTTTTCTCCAACACGCATCTCCCACACAGTTTTAAAAATTTACCTTGAAGTGCCTCTACATAATCTAATGTGATGAAAGAGAGAGAACAGGAGTGAAGGAACGAATTGCAGAGTTGTTACAGATAATATGCGACATACAGCAGATACCAGCACACAGCAAATAGCCCTGTTTGCTGACAGCCTATATTGCTTTTGAATAGTTTGGCACAAATTGCCTATACATGCATGAGGCGTATTTTCTCCTTTTTCTTACAGCTCTAGTCATTTGAAAGGTAAACTCCTCAGCGGCCAAGCTAAATGAAATAAATCGGTCCATTACAACAGTATGAGATTTGGCACAAATCTGCAATGCCTGTTTTCTCGTAGGACACACAGTCCTTCCACCCTTGAAAATGAGGTGACATTACCTCCTGGTCATCTGATTGACGTGGATTTTGAGAGAGATATATATTACATGAGCGCACTGTACCACACTGCTCCATTTCTTACACACACATCAAAGACAGATTGATGCCCTTCTGCATTTCTTCATATCTAGAACAGAAATACTTTGCAATGGGATGTAACATCACCCAGTAACGCTTGCCACTGTAACAGACTCTTCTTTGTTCTGCAGAAGCACCTGATACTGTAACAAACTCCATCCAGGCAGGATTTCAGCTGATACCAAGGAAGCAACTACCACAGGACCAAGGCCCAAATCAGTTCAAAATACTTGAGTTTGAGGAACTTAGAGGATTTATCAAAAGCTCTGAGTAATCACAGCTCTATTTTATTTATTTCTTTATATTTTAACTTTAAAAAGATGCCCAGCCCACGATATTTATGCATTTCAGTACAGAGTTGCACCTGTTAATGTCCTGCATATTTACAAGATTGAAAGTGGTGATTAGAGAAAGCGATATGTCCCTTTAATTAACCCACCAGCTCTTTGCTGGTTCTCACAATGTGCTGTATTTTGGGGACCTCCGTTACCGACCAGGGCGGTGGCGTGCATTTGGAAGCAACCTTGCTTACTACTTGCATTTATGGAGCCCGCTTGTACACAAAGGAAAAGCAACAACAAAGACGACATCCTGACTTAGAGGCTTGACAAAACGGAAAGTCTCTTTTCATTCAGAGGGTGAAATACAAAAGTAAACCTCTAAGTTTTCCTGCAAACACCATCCAGACATTCTCCCATCAATGAGCAGTCAGAAAAGCTAAAATACCGTGTGGTTTGATGGATGCTGTTTTAAAGCCCCCCTTGAAGGAGCGTTAGCTGAGATTTTGTAGTCTCTGGAAAATTACCCATCCCCAAAGCCACTGGCAATAATTGTTGCTAGTGAACCCTTGCTACTACAAACAGAAGCAACAGGGATAATACTGCAATATAATTTCTGGTATGTGACTGGATTATGGAAAATAACAAACACTGCAGAGACCTGTGGGCATGCAATAGGCAAACTGAAGCAATCTTGGAGCAATTACTGTGGGGCTGATACGATCCCATCCCTGCACGCTGCCATGACAGAGCGTCTGCCTGACGAAAGCCCAGGAAGCAGGAAGGAAAAGGCAGTTTGTGCAACATCTGCCGGGCTCCCATATGGCATGTTCCAAACTCACTACTGCCTGATGACAGCACGCAGATTAGGGCATCAGTGTGGGTTGAACTGGAACTGATCTTTCACTGACTTTTGAATAACTTCATGGCATGGATTAAAAGGGGCGTGAAATTCATCTTCACATCACCGTTGATCCCTTGCCCATAAAAGTTATTCCAAACTCAAGAGCATTAACAAAGGGTATCTTGAAAACATACAAAAGGAATTGAAACTATTTAGAGCTTTTATTTATACAATGCGCACTCAGCATAGTGCTAGATGTGTAATTTAGCTCTTTGGTAACTCTGAGTTGCTATTGTACGCTGTATAAACACAGATTTCAAGCCCTGGATAAGACTACCGACAGCATTTTTTAACCCTTGTAGCACAATCACATCCTTAGCTCTCAAACAGTTGTTTCCATCTATTCAGCTCGGAGCGCTCACAAGCGTTGGGGAATGTTCCCCACTCCAGTTGAGGAAACCAAAGAGCAGAAAGGTGATTAGGAAACCAAGTCCCCAGCTCCCACACCACATCTGCAAAAGTCTTTTTTTATGGACAGTCTGAGGTACTGACCCCAAGCCCTGATAATGTAAAAGCTATTTACATCTCATGTTACAGCTGCACTTCTAGTATGACCGAGCAACCTGCAACACCCAACGGGTGTGCAAAGCTCGTCTGTCATCACGTACGTTTCCCTCAGTCTTTCATTTAACTTTCCCTTGCTGTGAGATTGATAACTGGCATTTGTGCCGGTCCCGGGGACGGGAGCCGCGCAGTGTTATGGCAGCCAGGGACAGGCAAGCTTGTTTGGCATCATTTGGTACTCAATGAAACTCTCCAAGTTGGAAAGTTTCATTTGAACTTGAGCATAAATGAGTTTGTCTTCCCTTAAATAAGGGTTGACAGAGAGAGTAAATGGAGGGAGAAGGGGGAAAAAAAGAACAAGAAAAAACCACCTAGTCTGCAGACCTGCTAGTCCTGTTTGGGTTTTTTTAGGGCTCTCCTGTCAAGACTCGCTGACAGATGAGCTCTGTTGAGTCTTACAGTGGTGATTTACAATGTTACTGCATCCCTCACTCCCCCACCTTCTGCTAGAGGTTGCAGCCCACATAATAGGACTGGCAGAAAGGATTCTTTTCCTCTATCTCGGCCATTCCAGTTTAAATTCTAGCGTATTATCTTAAAATATTTTGATGTGAGGCACAGAAGAATGGCACTGGAAGGACTGTGGAGGTCACCCAGTTCATGCTCCTGCCTGAAGGCTGGATCAGCTGTTCTGTGTCACACCTGACAGGTACTTGTCTGACATCTTCTGAAACACCCCCAGCGCTGGAGATACTACAGCCTACACGATCCACACGGCCAATGAAAATACTGCAAAGCACAGGGCCTGCAGCAGACTCCCAGGAAAGCCCGCTAGTTTTAACCCCCTTCTGCTAGCAACTACAGCTTTTCAAACAATTTCCTACATTTCAGATGCAAATAGCACGTGGGATTTCAAAAGCCTTACTAAAACTCTGTACCTTGAGTCTTTTTCCTCTGGAGAAAGACACTGGATTTGCTATGCTGTAGCCCTGGAACAGAAGCTCTGGTATTACCCTTGTTTCTTATAGGAACTACAAGGAAATGCATCAGGCCACTGATGTCCCAGCTGCATCCCATGTTCTGCCTTGTCTGACTGCATCCCACTACACTTACACATCTTTGATCTTAAGGCTACTCTCCCCTCCTCTTCCTAGCGTGTGAAGTGAAAAGTCTGTGATTTAGCTGAACTGATTTCTTACTGTCCTTCCTGCCTTTTGTGTGCATGGGAACACTTTGCACTTGTGCTCTTAATATGGTTTTGTGCAGGACCTCCTAGATCTGTTTAACACTGTTTTTCCTTGGACAAGATTTCATGACATGCTGAAGTTTACCTTCCTAAAACTTTACTCTGAGGCCACATGAATGACAGACAGTTGCTGTCTATTGGATGCAACTCAGGTAGCTGTTCTTTTCCATGTTTTGCCAAAAAAAAAAGCTTCAGTAACTGCCTAAAGCATCTGCACCCTTCATTTTTCAATGAATGTCTAAGTGTCTGTCTTCTCCGATGACACCTGATCCTGTGCTCTAGAGGAGTCAACTGATTGTTCACAGAGGACCTTACATTCAGGATCCTCCTGGTTGCCCACTGCATGCTCACGTGGTAACTGCATCCCCTGGCAACTTCAACAGAAGGTCTCTCTTTCTCTAAGGTGGCCCTCAGAACAGTGATGTGCATCCTTGAGACCCAACGTATCACATCTCCTCGTGCTGCTGCACAGCACAAGCTGAAGTGCTGACACAGGTTCTACCTTGCCGGCTCCGCGGGGTGACCTGGAGCAGAAGAGCAGCCGCAAGGCCCTGGGCAGCTGCCTGGGGTGGGAAAGTGAACCAGAGCACTCACGTCCCTTTCTCTGTGAAAAGCACGGGGCTCTTTGAAATTAAATCTTCCTTGACAAAGACTGGGTTAAATTACAGGAGTGAGAGCTTGTCAAGAACAGCAAACAGAGCTGGGTTCCCACGCAGCACTTTGTGCCTGGGCTTCAATAGCACGTGGCGAAAGCCAGGGAAGGGGGGGTGGGTGGCAGAGCCGGGGCGTGCTGCCTGCGTGGGGACACACGTCTCTCCCCAACGAGGAACGCGCCGGTCCCTCCCTCGGCTCCCTTCCTGCCAGAGACCCCTACTTGGGGTCACGCTGAGCACCTTCCACTGCCCCCGTAAGCAGACCTTCTAACGCCATTGCAGGGAGCATCCTCCCCACCTTGGCCGTGGCAGCCCGTGGTTATAGCCCAGGCTCTGGGAGCTGCTCAGGCATTTCCCGGGTATTTTGCGCTGCCACATCACGGGTAAAAACCAAACAGAATTCGCCTTCCTGGGGAGACGAACTAAAATGATCTCTGGAAGTATTGGTATGCACAACAAGAAATTTACATCACCATTAGCAAAGCAGAATATTTCTGTTCCCATTATTTCAAGTTGAATAATTTAATGTTCACCCTTTTTAAATTTACCACTTTTAAATTAAAAACTCATTAAAATGTTTCAATAACAGTTACTATTAGCATAGCAATAAGACATACCAAGTGGGCATTACCAGGAGATAATTGACCTGATCTGTAAATTGGTGCCCTTGGCTTTACCTCTGGATGTCAATCAATTAAAGCAGTCAATCATCTCTGAGTAGTGCCTGCCTCAGCAGGTCTTATTGCTTAATCATATAACTGTTGAGCTAATACCATTCATACTTCTGGACAAAAAAATTCCACTAGGAATTCCCATTCATTATCACATCAAAATTAACAAGATCTAGAAATGCATATTATATTATTCATAACATAATACGCTGCCAAATGGAAAACATCAACATATATCTCCACTTCTTGCCTTTTTTTTATTAAAAGCGTGCCGTTGTTAATTAGCCATTCGTTAGGAAGATCAAGTAATTGAGATACAGGTTTTAGATCAGGTTCACAGGGAGTATGTGGTCAAGTTAATGAGTCATGAAGAGACTAAAATGTCACTCGTACAGAAAAGGGACTTCTGCTCACCTGCTGTCAACGGCAGTGGCACCACTGAAGTCAACAGCTCTACGCCAGCTTACTTCAGGTGAGGATCCGGCCTTACGTTTACAAGAGCGTGGAATTTAGTCAATGACTTTTAATCTTCTATATAATGAAATTTAGTACAAGCAATATTTTTAACTCTTCCGATTCAGCCTAAAAGCCTTTACTCGCATGAACTGTTCTACTTAAGGTAATGACTTGGCAAAATATCACATGAATAGAGAATTAAATGGATCTGCCTGTGCCAGTTAAAGCTAACAGACTCAGACCCTTTGTGAATTGAAAGCTGACTATATATATTAGAAGAATCCTTGCCTTCAGGACAGCAGCACAAGCAAACGGAGCACAGGACCTCAGTCCTGCACATATTTATTCATGTTTATTACTTGCTGGAAGGGGCTTGGGAGTGTCAGGCTAAGCACATACGTTATCAGGATCAGGGCCTTAGCTTTCTTTTTAGATTCATGGAAGTAAATGTGTCCTTTTGAACACTAAATAGGGTGTAAATCAAACGGGCTTGATCATTACTGAAGTGCAGAAAAGTTATCGTTTTGAAAGGAAGCATCTTGCTGTTTTCTCCATAATGAAGCAGCAGACACAACGTTATTAATGATAACTGTGTCTGGATTGGGCGTTCAACCAAGATAAGAGTCAACATGTTTGGTAACATCAAAGAAAACCTGATACCTTAAGTATAAGAAGATTAGTATTTACAGTGATCTGTAGGGCTGACTGTTCCAAGAAGCTGAACAGACACAGCCAGGAGGGACAATTAGTAATAAACTGGCACCGGGATTCTCTCCTGTACTTGGAATCTGGCACTGTGCACAGACACGCATTTTAAGATTTTGTTCAAAACTTCCTAGTGCAGCTAGCAGGGGGATGTGGTCCAAGTGGGACCAGGCAGAAGGGAAAGCTGTTCCAACACGCCGGGAAAACAGAGGCAGGTTCTCCCACTGGCATACAAAGGTGTCAGGTGTTCTGTACAGAGCCTTCTAGGACAACATCTCCAGCGTGTTCTGTTGGACTCACCCAACCCTTTTGGATGTGCCACTGCAAAGCTATCGTCTGAAAGTTCGGGAATCTAGAGGATTCTACATATAACATATGTTCAGGTCATAAACCATCTTATAAACACAAGGTGAAGCCCCTCAAAATAAAGGGCTCTTTTATTAATCCATCTTTTTTTTCTGAGATAAAGTAAAATAAAAGTATCTATCTTATTGCATTCACATTTACTTCTAATACTTACGCCCTGACCTCAGCACCAAAAACATGGACAGACCCCACATTACGTTTATGCGCAGTTGCTGGAATTTACAGCCCTGCTTGGAGACTGGCAAGTAGCTAAATACCACAGGTTAAACAATCTTCTTCCTTTTAAGTAGCAATAGCAATGAATAGCACATGAAAATAGTTCTTAAAATATCCAGGAAAACTGGAAAGAGTGGAAACTTTGTGGTCCTGACGCTTGTCTCCAGTGTGTTTGGCATAGCTCATTGTGACTGAAGTCAAATCAGTTACATCTTTACAGGTTGATAAAGGAGAAACTAACCCACTGGAGATGGAAAACCAGCAATATTTCTGCTAAACTGGACATTTGCTCCTCACAGTATTATTGGATGCAGTGTTACTTTCACTGCAAACCCCACTGAAATCAATAGGAGGCATTGATGGTATTAAGCCCTGGAAATTACCTTTTGATGGAACATCCTTACAACAAGAAATGGATCTTCATGGTATCTCTCTGCAGTAGATAAAGCATCACTAGATCCAGTCACAGATGAGGAACAAGTTTAAGTGACAAGGACAAGGCGCACACTAGATGTAATCCAAAGCACATGCTTGAAGCCATTCCCTTTTCATTTAAGGTTACAAAGATGATTAATTGGTAAATATATAAGCACAGAGTCTTTTATTCCGTTGTTCATGTCCCTTCAAATGTGGAAGTCAAGCTATGATGAACACATGTCACTGCAAAAGCTGGAAGCCTCTAAAAATATTGGCCACACTATTAGAGACTCATATTCACCACTTAAATTCCCTTTCATTTAGGTCAACATTGTCAAAATTTCTCAGCACAAAATCCTTCATAAAAAAGAGAAATCATATAGAGAAAGTGATGTGTTCATGAGGTTAACACAGTATGGGCCCATAAAGGATCGCGGGTCCCTACAGAAATTCTATTAGAGAAGAAATTATGTATATAATTCCTTTTAATGTAATTTGCAGGCAGGAACAAGAAGATGACTAGTTTGCTAAAGGTTGTAATTCAAAAATCTTTGTGTTAGAGAAATATTTTTTGAATATTTAATGGAGAGCCTACTGATAACTTCCTTTTTCACTGATGATGGGAGAACAGGCACAGAGTTCATTTAAACTCTGTCACGACACAAAACTTCAGGTGTGTTTCAAAGGTTTATATCAGTTTTCCTAGATTATATAAACTACCAAGCCACAGTTACACAACTCGTGGCTCTTTCCAGAATGATCCTAGTTATACAGTTATTACACTTGTGTTTCTTTTTGGCTGAAACACATTAAATATTCGTCAGTGCAAAAGTGCATTTATATAGGAAAACTGTTATTCTCATTAGTAAAGAGAAGAATAAAGTAATCACTCATAATGGTACAATTCTTTGCCTGTAAGTAAAATACAAGATTCTGAATCTACGTTACCAAAATACATTCTGAGAAGCTTCATTTGAAATACTGGTATAACATAAGGGTTTGGATTTGAAACTCATGCATCAAGATGTGTCTTCGTCACACTGCAGTGTTAAAAGCTTCTGGGAAATGCAATATCATCTGCATCAGTGCACACCGTAACATATTGGTCTAGGCGTCGGGGGGGTGATGGGTCAAACCTTTACCACAGTTCAGCCGTTTGGGTGTACACCCCACAAAATCAATATGAACATTTGGGCCATATCTGAACAAATCAACATGATTTCATTTGCAAAACTCAGCTGAAGGAAATCTTAAGAACAGCATTTCTCACATGAGGTTTCAGCAATTCTGCCTTTGTTATGGATACGGCTCTAACGGCCCTTCGGTATTTGGGTAGAAATCCGAGTAGAGTGTTCAGAAACGTGCAGCATTTCATATGAATCAAAGTACTCTGATTAAAAATTTGGCCCTTTGCTGCTTCTTAGGTTTCCATCTATTAACTGACCAGGTTTCTCCAGCTGCCAGCATGAGTTACATTTGTGAAATACAACAGAGCATTTCTAGGGAAATCTTGTGCCACATACCTCAGCAGGTGTTAAACCTCTTCGCTGGGCAGTTTAGGAGCTCATCGTGTTTGACCATTGGTTATCAAAGATGGACCCAATATCAAAACATGGGACTAAAAACTCCTTTAATTAATGAGATAATACGAATCCAAGTCTGCACTTCACCACTTGAACCGTTCTCCACGGCAGGGTCAAACCAGAATTCAACTCAAACATCCTCAAATTTCAGGAATGCTTGGATTCAGCTCCGATTTTGGATCTAAACTTCATGGCTTTGATCCACTCGTTACGAAGTCTGATCTCATCCTGGATAAGAAGCAGCATTACTCAATAAAGAGAGTTAATACTAGAACTGTGACATTGGGAAAACCTGCTTGACAAGCCAGCTTGTTTAACCAACAGAAATAGGTTGCCAAGATCATGAGCCAGGAAACAGTTTAACAAAAATCAATGAAGAAATTACAAGTGACTAATAAATTCACACAATGAGTATAAGCAGCTGAAACTAAAGAACCAGAGATAAAGACTGTAAACAGCCTGCGCAGAGGGCGGCATCTCACCGCTGCTGCACTGATAAAACCACAGCCTCACCGCCTCGGCTGAAGCGATTCGGTTCCACCTGGTTAAAAACCAGGGGATTTAACAAAATCTGCTGTAGGTTGCCTTTGATGGTTTAATTGCTAGTCTACTTTTCCCCACAGTTTCAACTTTAATCTGTTTATCAGTTGCTCACCTATATAGAAGTATCTGACAGAAGATCCCTCCTTTTAATACCATAATTGCACCACGGGCAGCCAGAGCTTGAACACAGTACGTCACAGAAGCAGCTTTTCTGGAGGAAGCAGAGCTGTCCTGACCCTGAGCAGAGACAGTGAGGTGATTTACTAGAAAGGTGTTACACAGACCAAGAGAAGAAAAAGTTGACTTTTCTTTTGGATAGTTTGAGATTGTAACTTTCCCACGGGGCTCACAGCACTCACGGAAACAGATGAGGAACAGCTATGCCATGGGGCGAGGCATTTTTTGCTTTTAGTTTTTGTCTTTTGTCCTGTAGGCAGGACAAGGTGTGAGCAATGGTTAAAGCCCTCTTCTGTCCTACTGCTCTTACGATACAGCAACACCAGCTTCAGTTTATGCTCCTGACCTGTATTTCTCCAGGCTGTCAATAGATGTTGCGCAACAGCTGCGGTGAATGGGAGGACAGAGAAGGCGACCACAACAGCCGCGGATTCGATCACTGAAAACAGCGTGCTACGCAGAGCCCTGTCAAAAGCCAGACTCCTTTTTAAAACTGTTTGTGCATCCACTGCCTTCACAGGCGTCATCCTGCTCTGCCTGCGCCCACCCCGCTCCTCCCTTGGCCCGGCCCGCAGCGCGCGGGGCCTGCGCCATGGCCGGGAGGCAGGAGCCGAGCGCTGGTGCCCGCTGACCGGTCCCGTCAGCGTTACCCCACTGCAACCGGGGCGCGGGGACGGTCGTGTACCTGTTGCTTAGCAAGCTGCACCGCTACAATTAGCACAGAACAGATCAGGGAACATGACGACCGTGGGCACTTCAAGGCAGAACAAGGCAAAGAAAATGGCACACAGTAAAGAAAACCTGAGCGCGCCTGAGCAAAAGAAAAACGTTAGCTACATGTGAACACATTGTGTTTAAACTTCCCAGCCTCTAGAAATCGAAATGAGCCCCATGTCTGTGGTTTCCTGAAAACTCCCAACAGCATTAGGTACGGCCATTGCATGCTCTCTTTATCCAGACACTTCCATCTCACATGCCCAACGCCACCTCTGGAAGCTTTCCCCAGCTCATTTAGTAACAGCTGAAACTTGCTACCAGTCATCAAACAAGTTCATTTGGATCATAGGGCAACGCAGCAAGGTATGTCTCAGCGCTGTCCGAAGGGCGTTCCGGGGCGCGTTGAGCCTGCAGGCCCTTTCCCAGGTGCCACCGGAGGGCTGAGCGGCACGGCCGGCTCCCCAGCGGGACCGCACAGCCCATCTGCAAGGGCACCTCAGGGTCAGGGCGAGCCGGAGACAAACAGCAACGCTCCACGGGCGCTTCTCCCCTGCCCGGGCTCCTGCTCCTCACCACTGCATTGGCTCTAATGAAAATGCAGTTTCCTCACATTTTCCAGCAAAGGCTCATTTTCTAATAGGAGGGGAAATAGTCTCTGCATGGGATGTTCGAGTGAATCAACTGCAAGCATCTATCCAGCTATAAATTTGACTCTGAAATGTGCTGAAAGGTTAAATTGGTAAAAATGTAGGCAATTTGACACCTCTAGATCACAGCAAACATGAGGCCACAAAATCAAGCCTCCAGACTGTCAGTTAATTCCAGGCTCCCAGAAGTGTCTCTTGGAAACTATTTCCACAGGGAGCAAAATAACTAATGTAATTGGAAACACTGGAGAAGCAATGGGGAATGAAAGAGGATAAAGGGAGGCGGAAAATACACACCAAGATGCATCCATAGACATACAGTATAATTAGCTTCAGCCTATTGTATAAGAGAGTCATAACAAATGAGTCAGCTCCTTAGGTGGTGTAATTAGACTTCAGTGGACCAACACCAATTTATAGCAGCTGATAATGATGATATATAATTATACGGACTGATTCTGATCTGTATAAATTGTTAGTAAACTTCAACGAGGGCATTAAGGTCAATCCAGTGAAAAAATTGTGCAAGTGCGATACAAATCAGATGCCCAATAAAATAATGAAGTATCTTATGTTCACACAGCTGCTCTGATCCCAGGCAATTTTTTTAATGAACCTTATGTAGACAGGAATTGCTTGGGGCACCATTAAAATGTGGTCATTTCTATCATGCTACTCAGCAGCTCTTGAACAGTTGCAGAAACTGTTTGCGCTAGCTGGGGATGGCAGGGCAGGAAAATGTTGCAGCCATTTGAAAATGCAGGGGAAATACTGGCTGGGAGGAAGAAATTGGCCATGGCTGACTTGGGATGGGGTGCTGGATCTGATAGCTACATGCTTTCCAAATGCATCACCTAACAACGCACTGGAGCTCGGTGCCTTTCGCCAACTGAAACCGTCATCCCCTGAAAAAAATTCAGAGGTGTGGGTAGAGTTGCCAGCAGTTCTCTTAAGATCTCCAGCATGAAATGAGTGCAGAGGCATTCCTTAGACCCTGCCTCCAATAATTATGTCTTTCAGTCTAGTCCGTGAATCTGGCCTATTAGTAAAAAACCGAAGAGAACTCCAGAATAAGCTGTTGGATTTGGTATATTGCCGGCTGTGAAAGCAAGCCAGGGTTCCTCTGAGAGCAGATAACAAGCACATCAGGAATTGCTTCTGATGTCAAATCCATGCCCTCATAGCTGACCTCATTAAAGGCTATATCTTGCTCCCACCGAAACTGATGGCAATGGTTTGCTGTGGGATGCTTATGCACTAGTCAGCCTTGAGAATCAAAAAATATTTGGCTGTTTCTCTATCTCTCACTTCCACCAGACTTCTTGATTTATTCTGGGGAGGGCTGGGGTCTCCGCAAGCATAGATGTAACTTCAGGTAGGGTCCCGAGGTACTATCAGTAACTAGGAGATGCGCATCCTCTCTCCCTCTCCTAAGGGAGGGGTGAGAAGGGACCTGGTGCGTGGTGAACCACCACGAACACAGACCCAGGGGCTGCTGCAGTGCTGCTGCTCTCCAGCTGAAACGCCGCATTACAAAAGTACCACTGCTGAGGTGCTCGGCCACTGCCTAACACTCTCACTGCTTTCAAAACAAACTTTCAGCACCCTTTAATTTATCACCCACTGTCTGATAGCAACGCTATTCCCCATCTAAGGGTTCAAACCCCTAAACCACACCTCGCTGTGGCCCACACCGCGCTGAGCCAGTACAGCTTTGCATTTCCGAATGCGCAGCTGCACCTCTGTCCCCTTCGAGGGCTTTGGCACTTTGAGTTACAGCGCATGTGCCATGCTCTCTCCTTCCACCTTCTCCTCCTCCAAGATGGGTGAGAAGAGGCAGCAGACCAAAGTTTCTCATGCTTGGTGAGGAAGAGAGACCTAGGAAGTCAGGGAATTGAAATGAAAAAACAGCAGCAAACTAAAGCTGCTGCATCTCTCCTTGGCTCTCCTGTCCCCAACCAGGCATAAGGAAGCACCGCGCTGGGAAGGAACTACAGCTCAAATCTCCTGATAAATCAGAGTTCCTCTGGAGGGAGTAGAAGCAACTAAAAAGGAATGTAAATGATCTTTGACCAATGACTTTTGTCTAGTTGTGGTTTCTGGTACAGTATCTGTGGTTTCTTGTTCGGTGCGGTAATGAGTGTGTGTACAGCAACGTGTTCAATGTGCACAGTGCTGAGAGATTAGAGAGTGAAGGATGGCATGGGACATGTCAATATGGATCTGCAATGATCAAAGGAGGCTGTCTCTTCTGGGCACAAGTCTGGGTTGGGTTACAGCAAAGGAAAAATGTGAAGTGCTTCTTAATGTGTTTTCTCTGTATTCTCCGCTCTAGGATCACCGTAAATGGAAGAACATCTTCTCCCCTAATAATCTATTTCCTGCATGCGGCTCCCCCAGTAAATATATTAAAGTTTTGTTTGAAGTATACAGTTTGCTAGGAAAACAGACTTGCCATTGTTTAAAACAATAATAATCATGAGTGCTATTTAAAAGCTGAAGTCAGGTTATGCGCATATCTTTGCTCTGACTAGTTATCAGCCATGAATCTTGTACTTAGGTAATTATTAGAGGTTTCTTTTTTAAAGGGATGATTTACTTACCCTGTATCCTTGCCAGATTTTCTTTCTTTTTTTTAATATTTGAAATTTACACATTAAGTAGGGCATGCTCATTTTTCTTCTGCCTCTGCCCTCTTTTGAGTTATGAATCCCTTCAGTGAGTAATGAGCAGTTGGCAACTTTTATGCATAAGAAAGAAGATTCAGTGAATTCCAAATACACTACATGGACGTTCCTTTTCCTAGATAAAAAGTATAACATTTTTATGAATTGGGCCCACGATGATCTGGCATTAAATCACTGCCTCCTTTCTTCTCTGTGCTCTATTTATGCTCACGGGATGTGCAGTCGCAACGTGTTATAAATTCAACAGAATTACTAATTAAAAAACCTACCGTACAAAAATAGAACAAAGGGTAGAATTAGAGCCAACAGGATCTGAGCCAGTGCAGTGGTCCCGGGGAAATGGTCTGGGCTGCAAGGCAGGTGATCTGATCCTCATCTGGGATTAACTAACGTAGCTCTTTTGCTCCAGATGATTTACAATCCTGCAAACCCAGCCCCTCTGCAGACCTTCGGCAGCGGGCGCCAGCAGGACTCCCGGCCTCCTGTTTCCCATTCCTTGCCCAAAGGGGATGAGCGGCTCCCATCGGCGCCATGAGAATCAGAGCCCGTAGGAAATGAGCAGCACTTCTGGTCGTGCTCAGCAGGGCTTGGAAGGACTGTGGAGGATTTTCACTGACGGAAAGTTTTCATACCATTCAACGGCCAGCAGTCTGGTTGGCCAGGGAACCGTGCTGCTGGGCATCGAGCCTCTGCAGCCCGTGAGCGCACACAGACATCAGGGAAGGGAGAGTTCAAACAAGCAACTTTCAGGGTCTCAGCAAGAAAAGGTTCTCTTTCCTTGCTCGCCCTCCTAACCCTCTGCTCTAAAATAGTAGTGTTCAGTATTAGGCTAAAACACAAACTCTAGAAAAGCAAAATAGGCAAGAACGCACTGAGAAGTATATTCTGCAGTGGATAAGCTCATCCTTCTTTCCCCACTTCCACATATAAAAAAGGTGCCCTACAAACAGAAGCAACAAAGGCTGAAAGATGCATGTAAGTTGGCTGCTATGCCTACCGAAACAACACACCCTCAATACGCCTGTGGGCAGACACCGAGCTGACCAGCGGGGCAGAGAGAAGTATGCCTTCATTCTGCCAGGCGTCTTTAAAAACAATT
The DNA here is from genome assembly GCA_013400335.1 of Eurystomus gularis. NCBI lineage: Eukaryota > Metazoa > Chordata > Aves > Coraciiformes > Coraciidae > Eurystomus > Eurystomus gularis. Next base: position 41,855 of record VZZY01007482.1, read on the forward strand.
ATGTAGGAGTGACATTTACAAACAAGTGTCCCTGGGATGCTCTAAGCTCCACCAGAACCAGGAAAAAGATCTTATTAGAAATTTGAAGTGGGGAAAAAATTAATTCATCTTGCATCTCTCTCTCCATGGCCCAGACTCTCACTCTTGGTTTCTCTGCTCACTTTAGTGGGTTCTGTGCACGCACAGAAACCCTCCTCGCATCGGGGAGAGGTGGTGAATGAAATGGCTACAAGGGCTCTCAGGAGATGGAGAGAGCATAGCTTGTGCAGGGACAAATAAAAATTATAACAAGCTGTAGGAGCCTTAATCGTTGCCTCAGACTGCACAAATAAAAGGACACCTAGCACTGGCTCTGCCTGAGAAAAGGAAGTGTTACTGTCCCACACTGTCTGTCCCACTCTTGCTGTTGCAGCATCCAAACCACTTCTTCAGCATGGTTCAGCTTCTGAACTAATGCGCAGGTTAACCATAAACAATTTCAGCCCACTTTAAACCTCTGTGCTGTAGGAATCAGTGGCTCAGCAGCTAATTCACGAATGGCTCAGTTGACCATGCAGCGGGGACACAGCAGATAGCTGAGGGCAGTGACCTCGTCACTCAACCTCAGCTAATCTGTCCCCATTTGCCAGAGACAAGAGAGAAAGAAGACAAAAAAAGAAAGGGCTACTGTCTGATGTCCCTTATAATTCAGCATCACATATTCAAAAATAACTAGTCCTCCAGAATCAGAAGGTGAGTTAAAAGTCACAACATTTAAAAGCATTTCTGGATTCTTTGCTAACTCTCCTAAGCCCATAGGCTTCCTTTACAGAAAGGTTTTGCTACAGCTCTGAACGGAAAGCCTGCACTCTTCCCAAACTGCCTGACTTGTCACGTAGCTCAGCCTTTGGCAGAAGAGATGCTACTGAAGCTGAACAGCACAGACCATCCCCGAGTGTTTGCTGTGCGGAACATACACAACCCATTTCTCTCATTGCAAACAAGTTTCACTTACGCTCTGAATTAGTCTTTTCCCATGTTTTATCTTTTTTCCATTTCAGTTCAGTCCAGAAATCTAATACACTGAGATAGAAGTAACTGGATAAAGCCCTGCCAGAAGTACAGTGAGAAGCACACAGGCACAGGGCTTCCGCACACAGAAACACGCAGCTCATCTGGAAGTGACTCTGATACTCGGCACAAGGCACAGGGCAGCGAGCCCTTCCCAAATGAATTTATTAAGTACTTAATGGAGCTCTCCTAACGGGTAGAAGCTTCAGAAGGAACGCAGCAGAGGGGATAGTGCCACCCAAGTCTTCATCTCCTATGCCTTAGGACCCTGGCCAAGTCCCTCCTTTACTCCCTGTGGCCATCAGTCCTTCCACGTTTGTCCCGTCTGCTCAGGTCATGCATTCCTGGGACAGCCACTTGCTGTATTCGGGCGGGCAGGACCCCGGGCAGCTGAAAGGCAATGTGCTGCATAATACTCTTGGTGACACCTGTGTAAACCTGGAACAGCCAAACCCACTGGAATTTCTCCATGTTTCCATGATTTAGACTGAGATCTCCATGATCTCCACCTCTAGACATCCATGACCCAGATCTCCATCTCCAGATCTCCAAGATCTGGATTCACCATCCAGTCAGCCAAACTCCTCTGCTCAACCACCCCAAAAATCTCACACTATCTTAGAGAAAGAGGGTTAACCCATGTTAGGGAATCAACTTTCTAGGAAACTACTATTTATTACTCCATTAATACTACTATCTCTTTACCATTTGAATTGCCAATCTGTCATTGACCCCTATGCTCCCTTATGAGTCACTCACTGCAGCACAGAGTAGCTGCATGCCCCTTTGCACCAGTTTTTATCATTTTGGTCTCTCTCCTGGCTGCATGACACCTGGCTCACACCTCCCCAGTGTGCAGGCAAAGGCCTGCACACCAAGAAGCCATTCAGACACCCCTGAGCACTCAGCAATTTGGAGAATTACGCCCTTTTGAAAACCTATTAGTGAAGCTTGGGAAAGGCAGACAGCTGGATTCAGGTTAGTGTAGTTTAGCTGAGATGTTGGCCCGCTTAAGGAAGAAAACACTACTCAGTGGGAGTAAAAGTGGTCCAAAGTAAAGAGACCTTTGCAGCATGGCCTGAAGGTCAAACCCTGTTGGATTCTGAATCAGAAAGTGCTGTAGCACACGTAGCTGTAAATGGAGAGTGCTCTAGCAAATCCCTCCGTCGAGCACAGCTCCAGGATCTGCAGCCAACAGCCCTAATTGAGGATTTACTTAGGCAGCAACTGGTCTTCTGGAGTGACGAGAGATGTCAGGTTTTTGAAGGAATAAGCTCTCTCTTCTCCCCATCGTGACCAGCAGTTTCTCGAATCTCGAGCATTTATTCAAGCGACCAACCTTCAGTAGCAAATGGCTTGAGTTTTGATGTTTAATGTTGCAGGGATAGCAGTAGGCAGCTTTTCTTGTTTTCAGCTCTTTTAGCACACTGTTTTGCCTAAAGCAAAATATGGTTTCAAGCAGTCTCACTCCACCAGTACTTTCTCCTTGCCGCAGCTAACAGCCCTTGTGTATGTATTAAAGATGCTGCAGCAGAAGTTGATGCTACAGGGCTTGCTCACTTATTTCAGATAGTCAGCAATCCAACTTTTTAAAAATGCACTTTTTATACAAAAGAATTATTTGTTCCTTTTTTATTTTACAGCCCACATCCAAAGCTTGTGAAAACTTGAGGCGGGGGAAGGGGAGAGTCATGCGCTTGATGGAGACATCAACATAACATGACATTTTACAACGACTGTCAATATGCCTCCTTAAAGAGACACCGCCATATTAGTTTAAGTGACTGGGTTTGCCGAGATTTCTTTAAGGTTGACTTAAATGTCAGATGCCATTAGCTCTGGAAGTTCAAGCAGCCTACCACTGTGAGCATCCTGTGCAGTGGAGGTTGAAAGGGTCACAGGTAAGCAAAGCCATGCTAAAACACTGCCGACCATGCCTACGTAGGGAGTAGCTCCACAGTGAAATGCAGAAACCAGAGTACTGCAGACAGAGGAGTTATGTTCATGTCTTCTCAGATACACCACCAGCTCTACATTTGTACCCCTGCAGCTTCTAGCTTCCTAGCTGAAGTCTCGCTGCTCTCCTTATCTACATGTAAGGGGGAAACGTGCTTGCATTAAAACTTCAGAACCTGTGTGTGTCTTTGAGGATAAGAAAAGTGAACTATTGATTAGCAATTGACAAATGCAATAGAAATTTTATATGGGCCGAGAAAGACCCATACATAATTTATAGCTGTGCCAAATATGAGTGACAGCAAACAGCAGGAGGCTGGAGCACAGTATTGATTACTTTAAAAAACTGAGAAAGGCACCGTGCTGAGGACTGGGAGGATAAAGAGGAGAGGCAACAAGCAGAGAAAACAGGAGCAAAGCCATTAAGGATGTTGTGCTACCAGACACTGCCAGACTAGGAAACTGAGGAGACAGTCAGGTGGAGAGCACCGCTCTCTCCTTTCCAATCAATAATACCATGTCAAAACATAAAATGCATGCTTTTGCTCTTAAGTAAAATGTGTCTAAGATTTTTAAAAGCATTGATTCAAGATGGATCAATGAAAATCTAGGCGTATTTTCCTGTGCAAAAAGGGGGTAATAACACTTTATAGATAATCACACAACAGAAGAGATTCCCAATGCTGGTTATAAGTGTCCTATTTATATTACAATCTTTTTGTCAGCTAAGGTTAAGAATAGTAGGTCAAGGAGCCTTGCATTGTTGAAAGGGGGAAGGCAGACATGTAAATGTGGGAGAACGGGATCTCTTGAAAAGACGAATAGAAAGACAGGACTGAGCTTGAGCAGGAGAGGCCAACTGACACGGATCCTCTTCAGCTCCACTTTCAAAGAGCTTCCAGGTGCTTTTTCTCTAAACCTCTTACAGGTTCAAAACCCCAGACTCAAGAACAACGTTCAGCTGAGAGGCAGTGAATGAATGTGCTCTCTGGGGCCTGTTCCTGTGGGTACTGGATTTCTTCAGCAGCTGCTCAGCTGCAAGGTCCTGTCAAGGCTGGGGCTGGTGTCAAAAATGCTCCACTGCTGTAACTATTCCAGCAAAATAAATTTGTTCTAGCAATTCTCATCTCCCCAAAGTATGTTTGGTGGTAGAGCATACAATGGTCCTCTAATTAGCTATGCGAGGATAATTCCAGCTACGATTATACTTTTGCCTAACAGGGTTTTGGCCAACATAGAAATGGCATTAAAACCAAAACAGAAACACATTTATAACGGGCATCATATTAGCAGTATGGAGAAAGAAGGCTTTAAGAAAGAGGAAAAAGTGGATCAAGACTCCTAACTGTCCACTTCTCCCTCAGAGAGAACCCAGCTTTCATTTCCAACCACGAGCGGCAAATTTAAAGTGAACAAGATGAGGAAAGCAGAAAAAGGAGAACCACACCTGCAGAGGGCAACCGGAGATGTGAGAGGTACCACAGAGCTGGGTCTCACAACCCTTGGAAAGCAGTCCTGGTACCCACAGGGCACACTGCAGCGTTACGCAGGTACCGGAGCCGGGTACCGGTGCCTCATTCACCACCAGACTGTGACGGCTGGTTCCTGAGCTGGCCCCGGGGTCCCCGCAGAGACCCGCACCACGTCGGACGCTGCCCTCAAAGGGAAGCGTTTGTGCTGCTGGCTGCAGAGCAAGGCGCTGGGTTTGTGAACACCGCGCAGCCCGCACCGGGGGTTTGCTCTCTGGCCCATCAGGAAAGACATTTTGGCTTTTGCTTATTAGACCAGAACACTGAAATGGGACGCTATGGCAAAGGAAAAGAAAGCACTCCTCTCGCTTCATCGAAACAAAAACCTTTGGCTCATTTCAGAAGAATACAAATTCCTGACAGTGACTTAAAGTGAGTCTCATCCTTAACTCGTTCCTCAACAGGAACTGTTGGGTTTTGTTTAAATGCAAGTCAAAAACTATATATAGGTTTTTGGTTTTTTTTTAAAGAGACATCCCACAGATAGAGGTGAATGGCGTAAAAGGAAGGACAGGAAGAATTGTCCACAACCAACTTGAGCAATGGAATGTTTCCAAATCACCAAGATAGTTGTAGAAATAGCTTTCTTAAAACATTTCAGTGTTTTTTCTCTCTTACTCAAAGGCACAATTTTTCCCTAACAATGCAATGTTACACTGTTCCGAACATTTACATGCCCCTGAAATTCTAACACTGAAGCAGTAATTCCTTGGCATCAATAAAAGATATTCCCTTTGTGAACTCCTGCTGTTTCCCTCATCATCAGTAAAAACTGAAAAGACGTACAAAAATAATTATTTTGCTGCACACTGTTTTTCATTTTTGATAGAATCTTAACCGCAGACTTCTCTGAATGCACATCTAAGAAAATCCCTGTCATTATTTCCACTGACCTGAGTAATTAGGTAGCACACTTCCCAAGTCTCCCCTCCAGCAGCCAAACAGCACAGGCTACGGAACACAGAATGAGAGAGAAGCCTTTGGAAAAGCAAGTGGCATAATCTAAGGGACTGCAGCTAGAGCACTGGGTGGGGACAAACGGCGGGTCCTGATGTGGCCCCTCTGGAGAAGATCAGCTCCAAGGGGTACAAAGTGCATCATGTGCACTGGCTCTCCTCTCCCGTCCACCATGGTCATCTGCTGCTCCTGCTCCCTCGGGATTCCCACTAAAAGGAACAGTTTCCCCCACCCCAGATATTCACAGAGAGGTATCTGCTCCAGACTCTCCATGTTCATGGAGCCAGCAGCTGTGACTGTGGCCAGGGCGCACACCTGGCCTCTATTCCTCAATTTTTATGCCACTGCAATGAGATGACATTTACCTATTCCCTTTACAGGGCTGTGGAGGAGATCGATCAGGCAGCTTATACATTCTGCTTTCTGTAATCTCCCAAACTAATTAGCTCCCAAACAGATACCATGCTGGCAGGCCAGATCTCTCCAGCTTCACCAGCAAGAACAGCAGGTGGGAGAATAGCTCCACACACGTTCCCTGCTCGGCCCTTTTCTAAAACTGCTTGTGACACTAATTGATCGGTGCCAGTAGTGATGGTGGCTGAGGCGCACACAACCCACGGGGAAGCTCTTCAAAGCCACGGTAATGAGTAACCCATTGCTGCTCGAAGGCACGATGACAGGCTTTGAATTCCACTACGATTACCTGGGACCGCCAGACCTCTGTCCCCTCCCAGTGCTAGCGAGATGAATCATATTTAACCTATTTGAATTTTAAGCTAATGACTTGGGGGAAAAAGAAAAGAAAGAAGACAACTCACTTCAAACTACTTTGTGTTCAGAGGTATGGCAGAGGGACTTCAGAGAGAGCGTGCCTGGGAGGAGGCATGGTGGAGTCAGCACTCAAAGGTGCTCCAGGCTGTTGCCAGTGGGGACCTGGAAATCCTGCTCTGCTGGCAGCATCGCTCTGTGCACGAAAGCCTGTGCAGGCAGCGAGCCTCCCCAGCCCCCAGCAGCACGGAACGTCAGGGCACACATGCAAACTTCCGATGTTCTGGCAACCTTAGGCCAAAAAAGCAACCCCTGAGGAGCCCTCCCTGAAACACCAGCTACGCCAGCCCTGAGACTGCTCCAAACTGTGCTGAGGGCTGACTCCAGCTGCCCCCAGCATCAGGGAAAAGGGTAAAACTTGCTGCTCTTTGGAGTTCATCAAGAAGTTCCAAATCGAAGTGGTAAATTAAAAAAGCTTAGGAGCTTCAAATTGAATGGAAACAGCATCAGAGATGCAGCTCTCCCCTGGTCACTACTGCCCACAATTCGCCATTATGCTTAGAGTTGATGCAGCCTTCAGAAACAAGACGTTGCTCTGGTGAATGAGTCATGCAGCATGCGTTGCAGCAGACATTGACATCACAAAAAACTTCTCTGCGAACTAGAACAGTAATTAAAAATAGAAACAAAAATATACAACACCGCAATCTAGAAACGAGCCAGCCCGCAAGTATCCTAAAATATACCTGCATCACTCTGGATACCTTCAGCAACTACTTGAAAGTATCGCCATTCCAGGAATCGCTGCATTTCGGAGGGAGAGGCCTGTGATTCTGAGAAGCTTTGCAAGACCATGTCATCACTAGAGCAGGAGATAAGTTGTGTTGGCTGCAGGAGAACATCAGTGTCTCAAGTGCAGCAAATACCTCCATGCAGGGAGTGTTTACGCCTTCTCTTGCCCTGCCTCAGCGAAAGCTCAGTGTTAAAAAAACCCACCGATTGTACCTGAAAAATTACCTTGAAATGACAGTCTACACTGAGTACTACACTAGTAGGTAGGGGCTTTTAACTCAAGAACATCCTAATTTGTTCCAAGAATGAAATAAATTGCTCACTTAATTCTACTACCAACTAATACAAAGAATTAATACCCCCTGTAATATGCCAACTGCTGTCTTGCCTCAGCTGCTGTGCACAGAGGAAGGTAAGTCTGAGTCCTGGTCAAGTTCTCAATCTAAAGAACATGCATACAAAGTTGGGTCCTTCATGTTCCCCATAATCCACAGATCTGTGCAAACACAACCCACCAGAATAATTTAGCACGATGTTAAGGCACTTCAAGCCATGGGGGCTGTCAGGATCCACAGAGAGCTAGAACACAGCTAACAGATCCCACCTACACTCACATTCTCCCAAAAATCCATTTTCTGTTCCCATTAGAGCAGGTGACGAGTCCTCCGCTACCTCACAGAAAACACCAATTCTTCCCTCATGGAGGAGGCTTCAGTTAGCGCAGAGCTCAAGCTGGAGCTGTAAGCTACACTCAGCTCGGCAGGCTGCTGTTTGCTTCTGAGGGCAATTCAACCCAGTGGCTTTCATGTACAAAGCCCTCCAGGTCCTCTTGGCTCTCTCAGAATCTGATCTGCTCCATAGCCGAGATCAACACCTGCATCGTTGCAATAAGCCACAGCACTTCTGGTAAGAACGCACAATAGCAACCTGGGGGACGGGCAGCTGGAGATGCAAAGTCTTAAGATTAGTTTTCTCACTACAGATTGCCTGGTCTTTGCTTGCAGCGAGCATTGGTATGGAAGATCAAGCACCTTCTCTAGGATCACCTGGACAGTTTCAGAGGACTTGGACCTTCTGTCTCTTATGCGGCTGTCAAGAGTCCTTAGAGACTGTGTATTACTGTTAATTGCTGCAAGCATTTTATACTTCTTCAAGTATCCAAAATGCTGCTAGGGGCTTGAAAATGCACTGTCAAAGTTAGTGTATGCTCTCAGATGGTAGCTGGAAACACATTTAGGTTTCACATGAATTAAACCTTTACCTTAGGAATATTTAGACGTTCTACCCATCCTTGGAGCATTTTAAATGGTGACGAGCCTCAAATAAGTCTATGAGATAATAAATACTGGTCTTTTTCTCCTGATAGGGCAGAAAGGATAGGACAAAGGATTGTCCTGATAGGACAAGAAAGGTCTATTCCGTTGGAGAATCGCTGCATAAGGATGGGTACAGAGAAGCACCGGGCACCAAGAAGTCCGGATCTTATTTTCTGCTCAGAGGATGTTCTGCTGATAGCAAAGCAGTGGGCAGCCGTTTTACCAGTCGGTGCTGCTGTTTCCCCCTCCTTCAGCACTTTTAGATTAAGTTTCTTGTGCCTTTTAGGTGACATTTTCCAGTGCAAGGACTTTTTATGCTGGAGCTCAGTTCAACAGAGCACCAAATCCTCTTGGGACCCTGCTCTACTACTGTAACACAAACCAGTCCGATTAGAAACAAAAAGTTCTGGGTTCTGAAAACACATGTTTTTCAGACTTCAGAATTTAGTCGGGCACTAATAGTAAAGCTGTTGAATAGCATATTTAACACTCAGATGGAAAACAGAAACTTCCACAACCACAAGTTGTACAAGACAATACACACAACCCACTGAATGGAAAAATAGACTGTCTTTATCATGTTAATGATGATTTAGGAAAGCAGATGTTCCAGAACCCACCAAACATTTTATTGCCACTTCTATTCATTTGTACACAGCTTTAATGATGTCTCACTATATTCTTGCTTATTTTTTGCCTCCACATTTCATTTCTATTCCTGTTACTGTGTTAATCATTGTAGGAAGATTTAGGATTGGTACCTCTCTGGTTAAATGGCTCTGGGTTTGCTTCCCAGATGAGGAGCTTTAAGGAGAAAAAAAAAAAAATCCATTCTGAAAATAGCATCACAGCAGTGCTATCTGTAAGCATCCCCAGAATTATTCTATGTGTTATTTAATTAGCTCAGACAAAGGTTGCAGAGTGCACAGAAATCTATCAAGGGATCTGCAGTAATATTTGGAGATCATTTCTTTTACTGCTTTATCATTAAAGTTTTATGTACTCTTGTGATTGATAGAAGCAATAGAACATTTCTGAAAAATATAGAAGAAACAAAAAAGTAATATACATGAAATAAAACCTTCTCATCTTAAATTCCACTAGCACTGCACCCACAGCATCATTTAACAGTTTGCTAGGTCTGGTGTACAGACTACACTTCACCGGATCATGACAAAGTACTTAGATCTAGATACATTTCCTCTATTTATCCCAGCTGGAAAATCTAAATAGAGCTGTTTGAGTAAGAGAGAATATATCACTGTTTAGTTTACAAAAACTGTATCTTCCTGCTTCTCAAGAGCTTCTCTGAACACAAACCTGGAATCTAACATAAATAAAAATGTTTCAGTAAGGTACATTGCAGTTCAAGAAACAGTTATGGTTGTGATTATATATGGGTAAAATTATCTGTTGAAATCTTTCAGCATTACACACATTTCAAGTGACCTGAACAGACATCCTGAGTATGGTGAAAAGTAAAGTTTGCTGTTTCTTAACCAGCACTCAAAGTTCAAGTCTTTCTGCAGTCTGCATAGTCAAGGAAAACAGAAAGAAGATGCATCGTTTCAATGGCATCTCTTGGAGTTCTTCAGCATCCAGCACTGGGGTAGTTAAACGGCTCATTTCATTTAAAAACGAGTCTCTTCAGGGAAGAGATTGGTGCTGTGTGAATGAGAAGTGAATCTCATCAGTAGGATCTTTGTTTCCAGGTTAGCACACCCTAGAGAGAGGCCAGCTTAGATCTCAGTTCCTAGGCTAAGTTCACAACTTGTAAAGGTCCATCAACCCTTTTTTGCCTTGTGAATTGGATTTGATGGCATTAAAATACCATAAATATAGAACCCAGCTTGGGCTTTTTAAGGAGACATATGTCTTGACTCATTTTCATTTTAAGAATACAGTTGAGTGATAGAACATGCTAAGCTCAGCATCACCAAATGACATGCTGCCAAGCTAGTTTAGAAACTTTTGCCAGCAAGTATCCATAGTTTAAAAGTAGTTCAATCAAATGCTAGCATCAGACAGTAGCCACAATGTACAAATGTGAGCAAACGTTGTTGTCCTGGGAAGTCAAAAGATATTCTACAGCCACAGCAGGAAAAGTAGGAAAACTTAAACAGTGCGTTACCACAATTAACTAATTGTATCCATGCGAGCAGCGATGTTGCATTAGCACTGTCAGGATTTTGAAAAGACAGCAGAGACAGAATGAATCAGTTGTCATGACTTTTTAAACACAGCATATTTGACAATAATCAGTGAATTCCCAGCATCAACCATCAGCAGCCTCCATAACATTCACGACGCTCTCACGCTTATTCCAGTGCCAAGCCTCCCATTGCAGCCAGTGTCCCCTCTCTCACGTACAAACCAAAGGAAGGCCAATACACAGACTAGCCCTCCACCCTGCCTGTGACACCAGTGCCTACTTTTCTTACATACTCTGACTTTCTGTTTCGTTTTGGTTTTTTTTAACAAGAAGCCAGCTGTTGAAATCTGGACTGAATTCATCTAAAGTGTGAAAGATCATGTCAAGTGCAGGCAATGACTCACACCAGGAAGAAGGACACTTTGTGATTTCCCAACTATCTGATCAACTATGGTTCTAGGGAAATGACTGATGTTAGATACTGGATTATGTATTTTTGAAAGCGTGCCATGACCAAGTGCAGCTAGAAATTGAGCACATAGCTGAGTAAGGACATATGGAAAAGGTCTTTGTGCTCATTCTTTCTTGAAAAATCATAGCTGAAAAACAGAGAAGAGAAAGAGACAATGCTTTTTCAGTGGAATCTCTTTGCATTTGGCAAAAAACCCCTCACGACATCCAGAAATGGGGCTTCTAAGTGCTTTTGATTTCTCTTTAAAAGCTACTTTGAGGGAAGAACATGAATCCATTTGCAATAGAGCAGAAAAAGTAGAATTCACTGTTTGGCTATAGCTGCTGCCTCTGCCAGCGAAGCCTGGTGATGGGGCCATTAGGAGGAGACCTGGGTTACTTCCCTGCTTCATCACTTTCCTGTTGTGTACAGCACGACCTGCACACAGGTTTTGTGCACACACTCTTGTGCTCCCCTGTGCCTTTACTGCCATCTATATCTTGAGACTGAGAGCACTTTGCTTTGTCACAGAGATGTCACAAATCCATTAAAGACAGAGATGCATTTGTTTACTGGAGCCATGGGTTTGCTGTTGGTGCCTCAGCGAGGTAGCCAAGGAGATCCGGAGCGCTCTGTGGCCATACTGCCACGGCAGCCGCTGGCAGCAGCTTCCGGACAAAGAGTGACTTAATGGCTTTGTCGTTGGCAGAAAACGAGAACAGCTGAAGGATACAGACACCTTTTTTCTGCGCTAACACCAGGGCTCTGTGGAAAAGAGACAGTGCGCAGATAGAGTCCAAAATAAAGCTATCTTGCTGCGCAAGGTGGCACGGCTAGATTTCTTCCATATTCTCTATAGAAGAATATCGAACAGTTTGCCCATCTCAAAGTGTTACCGTTTGTATCAGGACCCCACAGCCATATGTAGAGCAACGGTCAACACGGGCAAACCAGATATCTAGAAGAGACAGGACAGCATCGCCTTCCTGGAGCTCAGTTTTTATTGTGCTTTGATGAAATATTTTAAGGTTCACTCAGTTCACAGCAAAACACCTGAAGGGACTCGGAGAGCTTGAGGCACTGCAATGACAATTTCCTGCTTTAAATCTGCAGCGACGAGAACTTAGCCTCCTCTCAGTTTTCAGGTGTTAATATCCATGTCCCAAAACAAAGCAGATGTAAGAAACCAACAAAAACATTGCTATAGGAAAGCAGTATTTACAAGTAAAGAAAATAATCTTATCCCCATGTATCTATATGCTCTGGCATCTGCACCTTATTTATCTGTAACTCTTCACAATCGTAGGAAAAAATATGGGCTTTGTCTAGTTGGAGGGACTGGTTTATCTCTCCTCCTGACCCTTTAATTTGTCATCTAGCCAGCATCCCCTCGGTGAGAACGTTTCTGGCACTCCAAGGCTGCAGTTAACTTAATAAGGAATGTAAGCACAGTTAGATAAATTAATTTCAAGGTCAAGCACGCTGACAATGGAAAATGGATGCAAGTGGCAGGTAATAGGGAAAAATTCGCGTGCATACTGATACACTGTTAAAGGCAGATGTTACTAGATAATGTAATTACAAATGTAACCGATGTTTTCTGTTGCCCTTTTCCATTAAAAGAATTGTAGCAGATGCAAAAATCAAAGATTATTCAAAGAATTAAGATATGAAAAGCATGTTAGATCACTAAACTCCAATTAGTTAAATTAAATTGTATACCATTATCTACCTGTAGCTTTATTGGTAGCCAGCATTAGCACTCAGCTTGAGCAATAATAAAATTAGAGAATAACACTTTAATTGAATTGCACTTAAAAGGATCATGCTGACAAATGTGATTGTATCTGGCTGTAATGCACACCTTTTCCAACGATCATTAAATCCAATGAAATGAAAGTCACAGGATCTTGACAGCTCTCTGAAATAATCTGTGAACCATGCTGTATCTCGCAGTTCCTAATCAATTTAGAGAAGCCTCATTAAGGCTCTGCAGCTAAAGAACACTTAAAAATCAAAACAAATTACAACATGTTATGGATAACTAGCTAATCATATCGATACAACAAGGATGTATTGTGTTGCAACAATTCATTTCCTTTGTAAAAAGTGTTTGCCATGGATGATTTAGGAATTGTTATTCATAACTGCGATCAGCCAGCCCTAATGTCAAGTTTTTTCATCTTTGCTCATAATAAACATTTCTTATGCTGTATCTTCACTGTATTCTAGATCCAATACTGGACTCTATGATTGTGCGCCTGTTAATTATTTGTGAGTCTCTGTGTGTATTTGTTTCTCTCCTTTGCCGTTTTTTCCTCTCTCTTGAGTATGCAGAAACAATGATGTGTGATTCTGGGAACAAATTAGACATTATCAGATACCCATGTGAATATTTCTTGGCAATTTTTGTTCCCCATGAGTAAGTACTTTGTTGCTGGATTATTTAACAGCCAATAAGTCACCCTCACTCTCTCCTACCTTCGGTGGCTGTTTCCTTTTTCTATGGCAGCTAATACAAAATAGTGTACCTTGATGTAACACTTACACATAAGCAATTTGAGCTGGGTAATTTGGCAGATTAATGAGACCGGCAAGCAGGCATTTAAAACTGAGCCATATCTGTGGCACTCACTCTTGATCTACTTAGTCAACATGGACTTGGCCAGTCACCTTTCCCAGTGGACCCTTCCCAATCACACGATAAATCACTCTTACTTAAATATTTCTTTGTAAAGATTCCCCTTCAGCCTGAGTTGATAAAAGTCCCAGGCATCAGACAGAGTGCATGGAACCAGATACAAGCTCCTTTCCCGCAACATGGACATTATATTTAGTCACTTAATCTTGCTGTTGATTAATGTTCCTTTAGCTTTGAGCCTTTGAGGGATTGTTATAGTGTGACTTCTGCTCTCAACAAAGCATAAAATTGGATAGAACACTAAAGAGCCACTATATAATACCATCCTGTGTTCTGTCCATTGGACTGATTTGCATGGACCACTCCAGACCGACATGGGAACAGAGTTTAAAATGCAATAGTAGATTAAGACAGAATATGATACTGATGTCAAATACAATTTATAAAGCAGAGGTTAAGCTATCTGAAGAAATATGGCTTTAATAAATACATGCTGTTTCTTCTGTTCCCTTTCTGCATGAAAAGCAGAGCAGGACTCCAGACAACATATGGATTTCTACGTACTATTTAAAATAGTTTTTAACGCTTGCCCAAGGTATACAAAGTGGCTATTACACACGGAACACACTGCTCAGCAAAGGCAATAGAGAGTCCATAGCATCTGAGAGGGAGTTTGAGATTTAAACATAAAGATAACAATAACAGATCCAATAACCCACAGGAAGTTTAACACCAATTAAAGTTAATATTATTGGCACCATGGTAGCACCTAGAAGTCCAGTCACGCCAGAACCCCTTCATACACAGCAGAGAACAGAAATAAATGACAACCCAAACATCTCACGGTATTCTTCTCCAGGAGTGCAAGGAGGGCTTGGGCCATCAATAAACCAAACATCCTTAGTCCTCAGGACCTGATCCAGCTCTGAGCAACCGCCACTGCTGTAACCCCCTTCAGCAGAGGGATGCATGCTTGCCTCCGTGCAGCACGGAGAAGATGAACCCTGCTGAGGTTAACTCAGCAGCTGAGTGTGAGTTCACCTAGGACACCCTTGAAAACCATTTTCTTGACCCCACACACCCATGGCCAATGTTCTGTACCTGCCCTGACTAGTTTCACTGCCTGACCTCCTCTGGCATCATGCACTACGCACACATTTCCGTAACCCAACAGACACAGGGCTTCATCCTGCACTTATCCCCAGCAGCCAGGACAAATATCACTAACGGCACCCAAATAATAATCATGGCATGGAATTCAGAACGGGAGGCTGTAAGTCTCTGCACTCTCTTGGACAATTTCAGCTGGATGGCTGCTGCACAGCGTTCTCCCACCTTGGACTGTCACCTCCACCCCTGCAGAAGGTGCTTTAAAAGAGTGGCCACTGTTTCCAGTGCATAGACTTAGCTTAATTATCACTTTTCCCAGGCATAAGTGACTGGCACCAGATGCTAAATGGATGCAGGACTAGGAACACACAACTTGAGTACGGGTCTTATAAAGGAAAGAAACCAAACAAAACAAAAGTAGAGATTCTGGGAGGACAAGCAGTTGTATACAAACACCAGTAGGTTTCTCTCATTCTTTCAGAAGCCTCCAGCCTCATTCTCTAGTGGAGTGTTGAAGGTCTAATGTTGTGGAAATAGATGTCTGTTTATGAACATCTGCACTCTAAAGAACCATCCACTGGAGCCAGGATGCACTGGGACCAGAGCAGCTACTGGAGGTGAGGAGAGAAATGGGGAAAGCTCAGCAGCGTAAGGGAAGAACACCCGACTGCTGTGTCAAACATCCTGCTCCTTTGTGCTACATGGAGCACTCTCTACATAACCCAGCAATTAATTAGAAACAACATACATTTGTGGTTCTCCTTGAGGCAATGAAAAATAACTGATGTACATGTGCAATTACTTTCCTTCGAGCAAGAAATTTCATCAGGCTATTTCTGTTTTGAGCCAAAACGCAGCATGTGCGTCAGACGGTGATAGCTCTGGAAGTGGTGAGACTGGACCCAGTAACAAAGGGATGATGAATATGTTTATAAACAGGAATCCTGTCAATAATTTGAGACCTGCATTAGAGAGTGAACGATGACTAGGCCTGCTAGAACACATATTAAGAAAAAAGCAGATAGGCCCCCGGGATTTTCCGTCACCCAAGTCCCTCTTGCCACCAACTCAGCACAGGGCCCTTCTCTGCCTGGATCCGATTCCAGTTTCTTCAGTCTCAGTGGGGAGGCCACAGCCATGGGCAGCACTAAGGCTGCTGAGAGGCTCCAGAGTGCCCCCCACCAAAGGAGAGCTGCACCTACCAAGGATTTTCTGTCCTTTTTGGGTGTTTATGTCCCACAGAATTAGCAGTCGCTCAGCAGACAACCCCGCGATACACGGCAGATTTCAGCAGACACACACATTATCTCTTCACACGTACGATTTTGGTTCACAGAAGGCTGAGTTACCATGTTTGCTAGTCCTTGACTGCTATGCAATGCCAGTTCCAACCACAAAGTCTAAACGTAAATCAAAACTCAGGCAAGCAGTATTAGCAGAGATTTTCAAGAGCCTTAGATAGTAAGCAAAAAGATGGGTAATTTGACATTTATTTCTGCATTCTCGCTGCTTGCTTCTGTAAAAGCCCTTAGTGTTCACCCTAACCACAATCTGAAATCTCTCTCTGCCACCATGAGGTCTAAGAACTCTATTTTATAAATGGAAGGAGAGACTATCACATTTTCATGTATTTCCAGAAATGAAAGTATGAAGAAAACTGCCAAATATTCACAGATTCCTGATAAGATCACCACAGCTGGCAATGCTGAAGAGTTAGAGAGCTGCAATATAAGCTAGGCTTTAGCTCCAGGCTTGCCTCTGGCTGACCTTGCGAGTTTACATCTCAGGAAAATCAGACTAATACGAGTCATGCCTATCAGGACAGAGGCTCTCCATGCACTCCAGTGCAGGACACAGACAGTGCTGGATGTCATTTTAAGCTTGAATCCATTTGTAACATCCTTAGCCTAGTGCAGAACTGCTCTGAACTGTTCACAACTTTTCTCTGAAATAAAACCTTCCCTATGAAGAGGTTAAAAATGTATGTCTGTGAAACACAATCATACACACGTTTCATTTCCCACAGCTTCCTTCTCTCTCTCTCTCAACTCATTTTCAACTTACTCCATCTCATGCCCATTCTCAGCACCCAATCACCATCCCTCTGAAGCTATTTTCCTGCTTAAAAGATTCTGGAATAATGTTAACAAGATTTTTTTATTATTATCAGATTACAGTTCACATGTGAATCAACAGTGCGTCAAGGGTCTGATCCTGCCACCCATGAAATCAATTGTGGTTTCATTCAATGAAACCAAAAGGTCTCGCGCTCAGCGAGCTGCAACTCCAGGGCTAGTGGCCATTTATTATTCATAAGTACAGCCTGGGACAGACTGATAAATGACCCCTAACCATCCCACTCGATTTCAAATGGAGAAAGAACCAGAATGGACTGATTAATGGCTCCAGCAATCTCAAGTCTTGCTAGCCTTACCTTCACAGGGAGAGGGAGAGGCCTGATGGGCATAATAGTTATATAACAAAGCAATTATCTCTGTAATGTGGATTGTTTCAGGATGCGTTCAATGGAGTGGGGCTGTGGAAGACATTATCTGACATAGCATGTAAAAGGTTTTATACTGTCCAGTTTGCTTACAGAAGGCAAGTAGAGACACTCTGAATGACAGTCTTTGCAGCACTCAGCGTACAGGTGAGTACCTCTGAGCAGAGGGCCGGGCCCAAAGGGAATTCAAGCTCCTTTGGCTGAAGTGGGGGGTTGTGTTAAAGCAGCGAGAAATGGTGAGATTGCTGGCCAGGATGTGAGAAGACCTGCCTAAAACTTACAAACTAGCCTGAAATAACTGGATCATTTGTACCTTAGCCAGCCAGTAAAAGCCTGGGTCCAGAGGGTGCCTATCTGTCTGGGTAGCCTGAATGAAATGTCCTGAATGACGCTGAAGGAATCCAATAAAGCCACAAAATTACTGGTGAGAGGGCATAACTCAAAAAGACACGAATGCAAAGTCAATGACTGCGAGAAGCCTCCAGGGACTCAAATAGGCTGCAAAGAGGAGATTACTAAATTCAGTAAAAGAGGGGGAAAGCAAAGAGAAAGAACCTCTGCTCTGTAGAGGACAGCAAAGCACTGCTGTTGGGAGCATGCAAAGAGGAAAGATAGCACTGAATGAAAAGCAGAAGCTGAAACACCCCATCAGATGCTTGGCTGCAGGAGAAAAGCCATTATAATTTGGCAGTATCTGGTAGTTACACAGGGCAGTGTCAGCTGAAATGGTGTTCCAGCGCAGCAAGTTGGGTGCCTGCTGCCCTGCTTCTCACCTTGGGGGGGGTGTCTGCAGGGAGGGAGCAGCCTTCCCTCTCCAAACTTTCCTATTCATTTCGCCCGTGTTACCTGAAAAGCTCTCAGCTGGCTCAGAGAAGGGGAAGATGGTGCCTTTTCCTACAGGATGTTCTCTCAATGAAGAGTGGGGCATGGCCACTCACGCATACAGCATCTGCACCCTGGCTCCATGGGAGCTGCCCTCCCACATCTTGTTCCCATCCTTCACAATACTTGGGTAATGGGAGAGAAGCAGGTAACAGCATTGACCTACTTCCAGCCTCCTTCCTCAAGGAAGCTGTCTTATCAAAAGCTCTCCAGGAGCCCAGTTCAGCCACAGAAATCCAAACAAAGCAGAAATGTAAGATGCCAAATAGTGGGCAGGTTGTTCTGAACGTCTCCAAGTGCTCAACAGGCACCTGAGTGAACTGGGCCCATTAAGAGGTGTAGGAAACAGGACACTAATTTCACAGACTGTCTTAGAAAATCCTGCAAGAAGAAACTGCTTCTCCTCCTGCAGGCAGACCTCTATGGACACAACGAGCACTTCACCCTCCATGAGCTCCAGGCTGGACTGACGCAACAGAAGTTGCAGCAAAGCAGGTCATTCA
The DNA here is from genome assembly GCA_013400335.1 of Eurystomus gularis. NCBI lineage: Eukaryota > Metazoa > Chordata > Aves > Coraciiformes > Coraciidae > Eurystomus > Eurystomus gularis. Next base: position 60,465 of record VZZY01007482.1, read on the forward strand.
AGAATTGCAGCAAACCTGGTCAAAATTAACAGCTCCGGATTTATGGCAGAGAATTGGTTATACTAAACCAAAGAGGAGAGGTAGAATAATAAAAATAGGATGTTCAACAAAAAAACCCAAATGTAATGTTAAGTGATCTCGGCTGCAACAGCTAACACACTCCAGCTGTTACAAGGTGCAAACTCAAAGTCTTGGGTAGACCAACAACTTGACCAGTTCTATTCAATTATGAACAGGGCTGCACCTAAGATGTGCACCAGTAGATGATGTGTTTATTTTAACCAAACAGCTACCTGAAGATAACTAGAGCTCCCTTTAGCACTGCTGCTTTGTTTTGAGCCCATATTGCCTGCTGAACATGCTTCGATTTTACTCTCTGAAGTTTTCCCTCCTCCTATCTCATCCCCTTGTGAAATGTCACAAAGAAGACTGCTCTGACCAACACGATACAAACGTTCAGATCATTGAGTGCAACATGCTATCCATATTTGCACTTCAAAGTATAGTGCTTTTGCAGTTAAATATAATCCTGTGCCATCTTTTAAAAGATGAGTGATACAAATCCCAGGATCTTTCCTCATATGCTGGCAAAACACATCAGCTCCAGGTTTACTTCTACTGGCTTATCCAGGTCCTGCTTTACCTTAACAAATGTCCATGCCCCTAAGACCAAGGGAAAGCAGCTGGAAGCCTATGGATTTTAGTGTCCTCTTGACATGCAGCACTGTTTCAGAGACATCTTGGCTCAGGCTCCAGTTCTTGCTTGTTTTCACAGTGGATTTCAAGAATTTGTGAGGCATCATTTCATTTGCTTTTATCTTATGATAGCTTGTTCAGTCCCCTTCACAATTAGACTCTGACATTTTTATGGCTCAAAGTGGCTGCAACTTTTTTTGTTCTTTTCTTTTTTTAAAGTAGGTCATGTGAAACATGAATGTGTTGCATCAACACATCAAGAACGCTTGGTGTATCTCAGTTCAGGTGCTCAGCAACTGATAGCACTACTCTGCATGCTACCCAGCTGTCACATCCCTGCTCACCCTGTGCTTCTTCAGAAAGAGATGGAGGGGAAAGGATTCTTTCTCAGAATAATTGGCAATTTATGGGAAGGGGCAACAGAGACAAGCCAAGAATCGGGAACTCTAGATGTTCTCATCCATGACTGCTGCATGTCACAACCTGACGCATCTCCCACCTGACAGCCACAAGAGGTCCAAAACATTTCTCCTGACAGGCAAGGTACCAAATGATGGAGCTGCTGACAACATATCTATTTTCTCCTCCTCTATCAGAAAAGAACAGCCTACTTACTTCTTTAAGTCAAGCAGCGGTATGGCCGATGCACATCTAAACACTCAGCCTTCGAAGCTGATTGGTGACCCATGAGAAAAGAAGGTACGTGATTAACTCTCTAAGACAGTTCATCAACTGATGGCATAAAATTCCCAAGAAGCAGTAGCACAAAACTTGAAAGCTATGGAACATGCTCCTGCAATGCACATTCAGAACTTCAAAACACACATGCTTGTTGGACTTAAAGGACCAACAACAAAATTATAAGCCAGAACAGTGAACTACTTGACTCACAAACAATTAAAGCATTCTTTCAGCATAAATTATATTTTGTAGAGTTATTTTTCTCAGGCAGTATATACAATGCAGTGGATATGCTCACAGGAGATGTATCAAACTCTTAAATTGCTTTTCCCATAAGTTTGGGCCAGTTTAACTCTCTGAATATATGGAGATGTGGGCTGGACCCACTAGATATGGATCAGCTAGATATGCCAAACTGATGCTGGAGACTTATTCTCTAGGACAGCAGAGGACTTCACCTCACAAAAAGTTGCACTGGGTTGTACGGTTTTGGGCTTCCTAAATACAGCATATGACAATTCTCACCCTTTTGGATGGGAAGGAAAGGTGCCTGTGGATGACAAACTCCTCTCTTATGTCAGACCTACCTCTCCTCCTCTAGCCCTTTTGCAAAAGAATCACAATTGCACTCACATATTTCCATGGTGGTGTCATGCAGCTTCTGAATTGGTTTGGCAAGTCCTATATTTAAGAGACATTAATTCTGTTGTGAATTTATGTGATTGTACTCTCAAATGGAACAGCACTTAAGGTTTAGGACTAACAGCTACACCGCTTCTCCTTTGCTTCGGAATGCACAAACCAATTTTCCCTAATGTGGCGGCCAACACAATTCTTACACTTACAGCGCTCTTAGTAGCAGGAGGTCAGGACAGACTATGAGCTGCAGTCACTTTTCTCATCACCTGCGTAGTGTTAAGGGTCTCATGTTTACCTGAAACATGTGAAAGGAACAACTCCAAGGCTGCTCTACAGAGTAACAGTTCCAACACGTGCACAGACATGGGATTGCACTGCCAGTGCGCCGTCTTCAGCTCACAGCTGGTTTCAGTCCCAAAGGCAGCAAGACTGGAAGGGGTTTGTTCGCATCTGGTTACAACAGACCTTACAAACATGCCTGATGTGACTCAGGGTTAAAAGGGTATCTATCCTGCATCTTAGAGTCGTCTTCAAGTAGGTTTCTCATTCTGTTTACTCTCAAGCAAGACTTTTCAATCAGGTGTAGCAACAAGCAGAATAAAATAGCCTCAGGATCTAGCCCTTAATGCCCAGTTGGTGCACACTGACACTCAACTACAATTATTTTCCTTTCCTAACTTGAGATACAAAATGTCCTGTCTGCCAAGAACAGCCTAGCACAGTTATGCCTGTCTTTGCTTGATGCAGAATGATTTTCCACTGTAGATTCATTATGTCATTGAATTCAGTCACGGCAATATTAACATTTTCACACATGTGGGAACTCATCTTGTGAATGCAAAGCTCATTTATTACAGTGATTTCTTCAGAGGCTGTAGTATGCTCATTTTATAATGAGGTTTATAATAAGGACAGATTCTGAGCTGGTGAAAGCATTCAAATTTACCTGAAATCTGAAGTTTACAGCCAAGATTGTTTATTGCTGGGTAATTAGTGGGAAGTTTTCCTTCCTCCCACCCCCCTCCTCCTTTTTTTCTGGTGTCTTGAGTAATTTAAAATGTAACGTAATAAGGAAAGCTTGGGGACTCTGTAGCAGAGTGGCTTTTGATTGCTTACTCTGAATACACTAACAACTCTGATCAGATAGAGCCATTTAAAGAGAAGGGCCATCTCCAAAGCCACGCTGCAAGCTGCACTAACGCCTTTGAATGACACTTACACTGTTGCACTAAAGCCAGAGGAAAGAACCGATGACGCCCTCTCCCTGTATAGCAGAATGGAACAGAACTTAGACATAAATGTCAACTTAATGATGCTATGCAGTTATTGCAGCATCATAATTAGAGCACGTTTTTATTGTGGAACGTAATATTAGTATGCTTAGAAAATGCAAGCGGTTCACGTTTATGAAACTCTCACCCAAGTTAATGCTGCTGGCTGTAACTCTGAGCACAGAAGCAGATAAGGACTTTTGGTCAGATATTCACAAATTTGTACAACACGAGAAAATGGAAAGAAATCAGCTGCAGTTTTGAAAGCATATTTGTAAATTGTTTTCCTTAAAACATCAACAACTAATTATCTGGGTCAGCAGAAGAGGGAGCTACATTTTTTTTAAGTTTAATAACATGGCAGCTCCTTTCACAGATGTCTTAGCTATAATTGGTATTAAAATAAATAATAATAATAAAGAACTTCCATTTTATTGCAATAGTAAGAGATGGTCTCCCTGGTGGCTGAAAAGAGAAAGCCCAGTAAAACGCTACTTTAGAGTTTCCTGGAAACGTGATGAATTTAAAGTTTCAAATAAAGCAAATGTACCAATTCAAATATATTGATCTTTTTTTGCCACGTGAAAGTAGATATTAAAGATATAATTCTCTTGAGTTTTATACCTATGCTGTCATTGATACGACTGCAAAGAGATGTTATAATTTGGCTTAATTCTTCTACATAAAGTATCAAACCCTAAGTATATTTAAGTATCCTCTTAATGAAGCTTATTTTAAACATTGTCATCTCACTCTTATTTGCAAGAACAAAGCATTTGATTGCATCTTTTAAGTTCTGTTTTAAAGCCATAGGACCAGCTTTCCTGCTCAGCCAAGGCTGGGCCCTTTCCCTGAAGTAGCTGCATTCGCCTGAGCACCCCGGGTGGAAAAGATGGGACTGCCCAAAACTGGCTTTCCGTGCACCACACAGTACCTGTATCCTGCTGCTAAGAAATACACACAGAAACGACAGCCAAAAAACTCACACGCAGTAGGAGCAGAGGAACAGGCAGCTAAGAGCACACTCGGGCTCTGACCGTACGGGGGGTTACGCTGTGCAGCAAGAGAGGAGTAAACTACCCAGTACCTACACAAGACAGCGACTGGCTGAGAATGTGCATTTCTAGCTCACGTGCATATGGATTTTGAGGAGAGAAAGGAGGATAAAGGCTTTTAAAGTCTAAAGCAAATACAAGTACCGACAGCAGCAACAAGAAAAATCATTGTTGGCCCCATGATTGTAGAACCAAGACTTAACACGTGAAACACATCCAACCCAATGGGTGGGAAGTTAACACCCGAAATTCCTCATCTATCCAGGCAGAGCCTCACTATTCTCAAGCAAATCTCATGATTTCTGAATGCCTGAAATTTATATATCAGAAGTGGAAATCGGAAAAAAAGACCCTAGAGGTGCCAGTATGGATCTTCAAGCTCTTGAAAGCACAGCAAAGGGAAAGCTGACCTACAGCTCACCCTCCAAATATGTGTCAAGTATGTATAATGAGGCAAAACTACATGCTGAAGGGTTAATTTGGCCCTGAAAATCATGTGTCCATCATCCCTCTGTGCATGCAGTGAATGAAATTCGACCCCACGCAGTCCAGGGATCTATGCACAAGGGTCATATTTTGTTGTAAACTCCAGCAGATGTGTGGATCTGCAGAGGGCTCTGCCAGTGAGTAAAGCATTTTTCCAGCCTGCAGCCCAGATCCACAGATTAGGGGATAAATGATGCCCAGTCACAATATCTGACCTCTATAGAAAAAGCATGATTTTTTTTTTTCTCCGTACAGTCATCCACATGTGATCAGCACATTATCCGGGGCCAGATGATCTGGTTTGCAGACATCGGCTCATACAAGTACAGGCACCCCGAGCTGCCTGTGTGCAAACCACGCGGGCGGCCCTGCGCGGAGGCGGTGGGCTGCCCATGGCCGCACACGCCCCTGCCAGCCCCACGCTTTCGCTGCAATACCTCAGATGCCTCCATCCCATCTGCAAGGGGCTTGTACGCCCAGACACTGCACTGTCCACACGCTCTACAACTCCCGCCTGAAGCTGGACTGGGGCATGCATGAGGTGCTGCACCCGCGATAAGAGCCCTTCTGCAAACAGCTGCTGCAGGGAGCAGTGCAGGAACCAGCTGTATCGGTGTTACCAGGGACTTTCCATTATCTGAAGTGTTCCAGCTCCACTTTACCTCATAAAACAAAGCTGGCTGTGTTGCTAACCCTCAGCATTGAAAAACCATAAAGCAGTAGTCACACACATAAATCACACCCAAATGCCTTCTGGGTTTTGAGCCTTTAAAGTTCATGTTTTGAGGCTCTTCTCCATAAGAACTAAAAACTCTCTTTCTACATGAAAACTGAGATACTTTCCTCACCATTGGAATCCACAAGCTAGAACTTTAAGCAAATAATGCAAGACTGGAGATGAACTCTTGAGCGCTGACGACGCTGTGCTGAGTGTACACTGGTTCCTGGCAGTCCGTGGGAGAGACCAGGTGTGAAGCCCCATGACGTTCTTTGGAGCGCAGACCCGACACCCCCTTTGTGCCGGGGTTTGTGCGCACCACCAAAAGTACAACAGTCTCAACTTTGCATCTCCGCATGCCACCCAGCACTAGCCCAGAGGGCCTAGCCTGGAGGTCAGCCAAGCTTTGACACAGATCCCTCTGTGAAGCATATCGTGCTTATTGTGCCTGCCCTACACTCATCTTGTTTTCATGCAATTGAGCAAAACTCCCCCACTATACTGATTTCTCAAGTGGCTCTGTAATGGGAGCCTGCAATTTATCAAAAGGTCCAATTAGGAAGTCCCCTTTGTTGTCCCGTGAAACCATCCCTTCAGAAAGTCAAGAAACATTATCCTACAATGTATGAGGCTCAAATACTTGTAAGCAAATGCTTGTCTTTTGGGTATGCATCGGGGTCATTATATCACAAGCAACTCAATGGGGCCAATGCCTTATTGTCTATGGGATACTTTTAGGCAAATATTTCAGCTGCAGATGGTAAATACAGCTTCAAAGCATAATGATATCTAACTGTGAAATAGCTGAGTCAGGTGCATTTACTGGAGTGTGGTGAGCCAAACGCTAATTACAGTGCGGTCGCACCAAGATTAGTGCTACATCTGACATATTTTAAAGGTAGGCTTAAACCAGTGCCAAATGAATTTGATGAACTTCCATGAGCTTCATCCACAGGCATTTCATTGTGGCTAAAGAAGAAAGTTGCAAGAGATACAGAGCATGTTAGCAGATCTGCTTCTCATTTCTGAGAATCAGCACCAAGTTTTCCTGGAGCTCTGACTAAGTGCCTGAAAAGTTTAGTCACTCGCAGGTGTTTTGCTGCCATCTGTCAACAGCTGATTATTGCAAACCTGTTTACTCAGTCGAGTGCTGTGAGAGAGAACTTGCTATCTCTGCTCAATCTCTTTATACAGCTTCTGAGCATCTTCCCCCAGAACCAAACCGCCCCAGGGCTTTGGGAAATTGCAATCCACATCCCTAGATGAGCTTCGCAGCTGGCCCCTACCTCTATGAAGCTCCCAAACTTCAATTCTGGCTCAGAGTCCTGAATTTGGAGACTTAATTATAGCACTGTCATTCAGAGCAAAATCTTCACAGGCTGGGGTATTGCCATTACTTGCCAGATGCATCCACACCCTGGTACTGATTACATGCATTACTGACCTCAGTTGAACCATGAGAACAATAAGGCTAGCCCCGGTCAGGAATCTTCCTGGCAAAACCTGGTTTCACTACAAGAGGCAGATGAGAATCTATCATAGTTCACAGACGCTTGCTGCACACACTGAGGCCCAGACAAATCATCAGCAGGCTCCGGCTGCGCCGGCTCGGCAGGACCCTCCCTCCCCACTGCCTGCCAGCTCTCAGTGGACAACCAAGAAGCCCGAGTGTCCAAGATCCATCAGCCCACAGAAGAAGCCAGGCCAGGCCCAAAATTGAAGCTAATTTTGTGCTGAATTAGAAGAGAACTTCAGCACGTGCCAATGGGCTTTGGAGGATACAGGAAGTCCAGAGGTCCAGGTCCAGAGCTGTAGGGTTTGCAGCACAGCGTGGGTCTCTGCATGGCCTCCTGCTGCACTGGACAGACTTGGACACTAAATGTTTGTACTTACACTTGTAGATACAAAACACTTGACAAATCTTCCCCCAGCAGAGCGCTAGTCTGGCTGTAAAGATGCAGCTGGCTATATCTGACCATCACCACTGGATTTTTCTAATGTGAGCAGGATTTTATTAAATACACGCTTATAAGTTTCTTTTTATAAATATTTATAAATATAAACTGTTGTACAGGAGCACCTTTAACTCCTAATAGCACCTTTTTATCCACAACATTCAAACAGGGCATTCAGCCTTTTCCTCCTAAGTACAGGCACCACAGGGTTTGTTTCAATCTGATTACATCTCTTTAGTTAGAGAAATTCTAATCTTGCTCAGCAAGCATTCTGCTGGGTGATATGCTGGCCATCAGTCCTGTCAGAAGATATACGTGCTAAACCTAAAAGTTGCCAGGCTTTTGGTCTCTCTGCCTCCCTGAATCACCTTCCTCATCAACAGCATTTGAGTAAGTTAGCCATGAAGGAACAAAAAAGCAGAAAAACGCTTGACATCAAATCGTCCTAGTGTTAGGAACCAAGGTTCAGCATCACTGCACCTTCCCATACAGCACTATCCCATTAGGAATACTTTCATTTGATTAGACTGATCCATTGGCCCCCAGTCCATATTACTTAACCCTCAAACCATTATGCCCTATTGAAAATAATTGGTAATGACAGTTTCAGGTTTAATATTTAATACAGTGGTTAAATGGAGTTGTACTGTTTGTGGTTATAGTTTCCATTGACTAATAAGCAAGTTGAGAGCAAAGCGCATTTTTCCTCAGCTGTTACATTAGCAGAAAGCTAAACACCACGTTACTCATAATAGCCTTAAACATTTTCAGAGAAACAGCTCCCAAAGCCAAGTCAAATATTACATTGATTTGTGGTCTACTTGTTTTCCTTTTTATTACTGAAGGACTGTCTTTTTACTAGCTTTAAGGAACGCTGCAAGGTGGATGGACGGACCAAAAGGTATTTCTTAGCATGTCAGGCCAACTTCCAAGCACCCCTCCAGAGAGTGCCTCGTGCACGGGCTCCTCCTGCCTGCGCAGCTGGAGGGGCCGGGTGCGGAGTCCTCCAGCTCCCACTGTCCGTCCCCACAACCGCGCCTCTCACCCTTGGCTGTGCCAGCACCACCCTCCATGGGGCTTTGCTGCACGCCAGCGACCTGGGCTGGGTTAAAAAAACCTGCAAGGAAAAGGAGATGGGAATGTCCTCATGCAAAGCTTGTGACACTCATACATATCGTGACACTATCATCTCAGAAGAGAAGCCTTCTGCACGTTGCTCCCTTTTCTGCACAATGGAAGAGGAACGTTGGGGAAGAGCAGGGCTTGAGTGGCTGTGAGATATCTTGAAGTCATGACAAGCATATGGAGGTTTGTCCTGCAAGGGCTCACCCACCTGTACAAATTTTGGGTCAGGTTACCTGGTGTCTCGCCAGTAGCTTCAAAAGAGCTTTATTTATTTACTCTAGCCAAGAATTTGGCACTCTATTTTTTAATCTGCCCACATCTTTCACCTCCTCCTCTAGCTCTTGTTCTCCCAGGGCTTTTTTTTGCCATTAACACTCCCAGTTCTGGATGATTATTACATTAACAGGGATTCCAGCTGAGGGTGGGGCTCACTCCCAGCAAATTAGTCAGTGTGGATCTCCGCTCCCCCATGGCTTGGTTCCCACCAGTATCTGAGCGGGCTTGTACATACTGCAACCACTGCTGTGATTTACTGGAAAGAGACCCCTCATGTGTCATTCATGAGCTGAGCAGATGAGACAGAAATGACACCCAAGTACCTGAATTACAGAAAGAAAACTGACATTCACTAAACATGTTCTTTATTTTACCAGTGCCAGATGCAGCTTCTGTAAATCTTTTCCTGCTTGTTCCTATGAGCCGAGCTTTTGTACAGTATTACCTTGAACGCATAAACCTCTAAAGACTCTAGATACAATCAGATGCACAGTCCAAGAAGAGATCTTTCAAAGAGCTGAGTACCTCCCCGGATGTGCTAGCTACCTGTCTCTATAATTTTATTTGGGACCTATAATGTACTCAGCCTCAGCCTCTGAATTCTTAGAAAAGGATTTGCCAGCACCAACAAATTAGCATTGGAATATGGTCTTACAAATTCCTCACCACACTCCACACCGGGACAGAGATGATATGAGAAGGCTCATAGCAGTCTACACCTTTCCAGTGACAAGACTCTTAATTTTCTAGCTCACGTTTGAACTGAACTGATATTGACAAATCACTGACACCACTTAAATTGCAACTGTCCCTTATCCGACCTCCACTATAAGAATACATTCAAATGAACTTCCTGAACTAAATGGTCAAGCAAGGTTAGCTTCACAGATCCCAAGGTGGGAGAGGAAAGTGATTTTCTATCATTGAAACTTCTGAGGCTGCACATTATAAAAGAAAGATCAATTTGCCAAAAAGGGAAATAAGATTGCTGGGTGGACCCCGTGCTTAAAATGGACCTAGTATTGTTTTTGAAGTTATTTAGAAGCATGATGGAGAAACACAGCTTTGTTTCCATTTATAAATGCCCAAATTGACAACCTGAAATTAGGACTTGACAAGTGCCAGGCTGACCTAATTGGTAACAGAAGATCCATATTCTTAGCTGAAACGTAGGTACACCACGGGCAGCAGTCAGGCAACCTGCCTCAACTGACCACAAAGCTGGCAGGAGAAAACCAAGAGGGAGAAATGACTTCATTGGACCCTTTGGTATTCATCTGGGGCATGATTTTCCCATATATACCTGTACCTAACCAGGGATGTCCACAGACCCACATTAGGGTAGCGTTTTGCATTTATTTTGCACTAATATCAAACAATGAATCGCCCTACCTAGAGTTCTCAAGAAGGAAAATAAGAGACATTTGAGAATATACTTTCAGTATCAAACATACTTACTGTAGATTGAGATAGTTTAATCATCAATGCCCTGTGGATTTCCTCTCAGTTTCTTCTAGCTGGACATAGAGCTGTGTAACTCAACTGCAGAGGTTGAAAGGGTAAGGCGAGAAGCCACCAGCATTTATTTTTCAGAAGCATTCTGAGAGCAACTTCAGTTACTTCCCGGAATTTTGCTGAAAATTGAGGTTTCTCACTGTTAGCTGCCCCAGGGTGTGTGTCACCACCAAGGGAGCCCGGGCAGGGGCTAAGGCTGCACTCCCCTAGACCAGCTGCATGGGACCTGGGCCTTTGGTGGCAAGCCCTGCTGCTGGGGCTCCCTGTCTGCTACCAGCACCTGAGACAACACAAGCGCTTCCATGTCACGAAGCACGGTGGCAGTGGCAGCAGGGGTGACCAGCTGCTCCCCAGGCAGGCCTAGATTCTCTATGTTTGCTGAAGAACCTCTGAAAGCTGCATGCGGTTAGTGACTTGCTGCTTAAGAATTCCCACTAACACAAAGCCATGTAAAATAGATCCAGTCAGAAACTGAAATCACTGCCAAGTATAAATTATTATATCTTTCATTTTTACCTATTCACGGAGGGAAATGCACCTTGTGCACCATACAAATCCAATTTAAGCTCTGAGAATAGGCTCTAAGTAGGACTTAAGTAGTACAGAGGCCGTTAGGCTGACCCTCTGCACCAGGGTTAATTTCATCCAAAAGCTTTTCCAAGAGATAAGGAAACAATCTTTCATGTACAAAGTGCTTGAGGAAACCAAGAAACAGTAAAAGAATCTGCCTGCTTTGAAAGCTTTGTATCTCACCTCTACACTCAATAGAGAGATGTGTTGTGTTGACGTACTGTAGATTATACCTTAGCCAAACGGTGAAGTTAAAAGGAAACAGGATCCCTTGACACTGTTTTAGACAACCCATAATACGGCACTATCATTAAACGAAGTTTACAAAAGGCTTCTATTTACACGTCTGCAGAAAATAGACCAGGGCGCAGGATGCTGATTGCAGTGTAAATGTTAACTGAGGGACTGAATGGCACTCGCCGGGGGTGTGGAAAATCCAGTGCAAACAAAAAAGAAGAGAAACGGTCTCGGTGTCCAAAGCAGCCCTGCATCCCGACAGCAAGCTGGCTTCGTGGAAACAGAACAGCCCTCATTGTCCACAACTCCATCACGCTACAGCAATGGAGGGGGAAGGTCAGGATTAATGGGAGATACCTGACAATTTAAAGGATGACTGTGAGAAGGTAGCTCAACGCTGAAAGAACAAGAAAGCCTCTCTGCTGGCTGCTTCCAGAAAAGGCCTCTAGAATTGGTGGTCAGAAGTTAAAAGAGATGGCAATGCACATCAGTACCTTGGGAATGGAATGTTGTTTACATGGCAAAACCTCACTCTCTTGTTCATATCTGAGCCATGATGTGTGTGAAAGTCTACTGAATTCACACTGGAAAGGTGGGGCTTGACTATGGGCGAGTGAATCTGTATCTAGTTTGCTTCTGGAGTGGCTTGGAATTGGGAAGGGAGAAGGAAATCCCAATTCTAAACAATTTTCTGGCTAAAGAAGAAGAAGAAAACACCTTTCAGCAGGAGACAGATGAATTCAGATACATGTTAATTGCTTTTAATTTCAATAACAAAAAACACAAAGGGAGAAAAACCCTCAGAATAGTATCGGTGAACAGGATATGACCAGCAAGGATCAAGATAACAAGCTTAGATTATTTACAGACCGGGGTTATTTTGGGCAGTGCTGTGTCCTTATTTTCTCTTGCTTCTGAAAACACTCCCAACAAGGCTGTGCCTAAGGACCCCTGTAGAGGTGAATGCTATTTGTGACTTCCCTGCTTGTAACCAACTGGTTTTACCCACACACTCCAGTAACCCTAATACGACCTCTGTTCATGACTAAGCTAGGGCTGAAAGTGGTGCCTTTGAGGAGAAAGCTCTGCATCACCCAGAAAGAGCAAGTACCAGCCCGTGCTTCCCCACTGCATCAGCAGAGCCAGGCCACCTACAACCACGGTAGCTCTTGCCCCCGATTTATTTTATGGAAGTTTGTAATGCTGGGGTTTGTACTTCACCCAAGATTTACCAGATTTTGACCTATTTGCAAGTTTAGACATCACTCAGAGAGGTCAAATTCAAGGTTTTATTCTATTATGTAGCTATTAAGACCAGCAAAGATCTGCTGCAAACAGCTTTCCTCAGAGGAGCACTTCCCTGCAAGGCCTTTGCATCATAGATGTGCTGTGTCACACACACTCCAGTATCATGTGTAGCCACACATTGTCATTAACCATCCTTTAGTAGGTAATAAGGTGAAACGTGTCAGTGAACCATAAACCCTGACTGATTTAGAAGATAAATAGTAATGGCCCAGAAGAAGCTGTTACAGTCTTTCCTGTCAATACTTCACCTTTAAAAAAATTCCCTAAATACTTACTAATACTATCAGATGTAATGGCTGTCAATAACATTTTACGTCCTGTCACCTCTGGTACGCTCCTGGGAGCAAAGCTGCTCTCTGCTTTTTCACATTAACCCTTCCGCACTGCCCGGCCCACCTCTTGCTGAACTTCAAGGCAAGGATAAGACACAGGAGGCAGAAACTTGGGGTGTAGCTGGATGATGAATCAGGTCCAGTGGCAGAGCCGGTGCCACTTACAGGTGCTTCTTGGCCTAGTAACGTGTGTTACATTGCTGCACATGCTGCAGAAGGACAGCAGCAAGCTGGAACGGAGGCTCTGCCCTTGCTTTGTCCCGTCTCTCAGATGATGGTTCTGTGTTTTAAGTAACAGTACTGCCACGTGCAAGCGCCTGGCATGCTGACAGCTGGCTGCTCTGGGCACGTACACAACCCAGCGTGCATCACCACCGCTGGAGACTGCTGTTGGTTAGGACGGCGAATGAGTGGCACAGACTGCGATTACACAAAACAGGGATCATTGTAATTACCGGACAGCTTCAAGAGGGAGGCAGGAGGAATCATTTTTCACATCACAAGTATTAACTGTCAGTGTTAATTATCAGTATTTATGGCTGCCACTTGTGGGATTAGCCAAGTAAGCACGGCATGATGAAGTAGGGCATCGCTGCCGGAAGTGGAATCACACTCCTCGGGGCAATGGCGGAGCCACGGGATAATCCCGAGTGTCTTTCAGGTGTCATCCACCTCCTCTGCCTCTCTGGCAAAGCAACACACTACAGTTTTGTATGTCAACAGCACTGAGCAGACAACATCTTGGCTAAGATATCTGCAATTTTTAGACTTCACTCAAGCAGGGCTGATGCCCCACAGCCTCCAAAGAAAGGGATGATCCTACACCTATGAAAATGAAAGACCTATATATAAATGCACTACATACAAAAGAAGTCGTAAGTCTGATCCTTCCGTTGGGAGTCAAGATCTGCACTGGACTTCTGCAGTGTTTAAGGGCCTGGGGCTAATGTAGCCATGGAGAGAAGGTAAAGACCTCTTCATTATTAGTGCAGCCCTTTCAAACTCATCCAGAGGCAGTTCCATCTGCGTGGGAGGGCACAGCAGGAACAAAATCACACTCATGCCTGGAGCTGTCTGAATACAAAGCAGAGGCAATGCTGACAGAAGCATCACCCTTTGCCAGGGCCATTTCTGAAGTAATCAGTAATCTAAGTCAGAAATCAGCAATCTAAAACCTTGCAAGTAGCAATGGAGCAAGTTAAAGAAGGATGTGGAAGGTGACTTGTTGCACACTGGAAGCAGGAGACACGCAAGTGTTTTTAGGAAGAGTGGAGAGGCCAGGACAGGAGCTGGTCATGAGGAGCTGCACCCCCAGGGATGGGCACTCTAGGATGCCATCTACTGGTACCTCACCTGCACACTCGGCCTAGGAACCCGAGCTGGTCTCCTGGAGCACTCCTTTGCACCAAGTCCTTCGGAAGGAGCTGACTCATTAACCCATACACACACAACTAGAGATGTAATTGCATACAACTAATTGTATTCATATGCATGTTTACAGATCAAGGCCTATGCGTGCTCCTTCTGTCCAGACTAAGTCTACAAGACCAGACTCAGGCCTGCTCTGAACCCCACGCGTGTCCACCTGCAATGCCAAAGCTTACAGCTCAAGGCCCTGAGGGCGCAGCTTCACTTGTGACACGTCTCTCGGTCACTCAAGGGTTCAGAAGCAGCTATGCTGCATACAGTTCTTGAAAGAAACAAGATTTAAAAACAGCGCCAAGAACTACCATCCCCCCAAAACAATTCAACAATACAGGTTTTTTAAATGCCACAAGTAAATGCTATATTTTCTATTTCTTCTTCCTTACATGCTTTAAGTAACAGCAGGGATGCACATGGTCCCATCTCTGCAGTAAATGCCCAACACCAGTGACAGCTCTATAATAAAGACCAGACACACTGAGTTACCATCACAAGATTGTTGTTATTTTCGGAGAACTTTTCAACTCGTGTTTTTGAAATGGGAGCATTTCAAATGATATTTTAAGATCTCCGCATCATCCTGGCAAAGCACAGTTTGTAGGCAGAGGCACCATCTTTCATTACACTGACTGACACAACCTAAAAACTCCAGGGTGCAGCAGGGATCTTGGTGAAGCAGCAGAAAAACCTTCCATGGACTAGAATAGTACAAGGCTATTAATTTGCACTGCATCAGTTGGAATATGATGCAATGACACCTCTTCCAGTGTGGGCAGTGGTAACTATTAGTTTGAAAGACGCCTGCTAAAGCATCACTAATTGTAAGCTTGCAATATAACAAAGAAAGCTGAGATGGTGCTTCCTCCCTAATCTAGATCTGAAAATCCTCCATTACTTTAATGAGCTAATTAATAATTTCCCATCCTAAGATTTCTGTTTTTCTTAGAAATGATGAATGTTGTATTAGTCTCCCGCAAATCGGCTGTTTGAACTAGCCTCTCAGCGTCTTCTAGCATCAACGCAGCGCTGGGAATGAGGATGCACTTCCGAAAGAGTTAAAGAAAGCAGGGTCAATTATCACTGGAATGTTAACCAGAACTCTCCAGGGCAAGATAAATCAATAGTAAATACAACCTCACCAGGAAAGCGTGTGTCATTTTCAGTTCAGTGTACTGGAAAGCACGTTGCTCTGTTAAGTAAAAATTGTCATAATATCATGCCATGTAGTGGAAATAGCAGTAGGTGAAGTTTCCTCCATGAACCTAAGAAGTGATGCAATGGCAGCTTGTATGGATATAATTGTATATTTTGCTAGAATCAAAAATAAAGGTTTTAATGTATTATTAAATTCCTTGCTTGGAGGCAGGCATTTGCACACCTACAATTATTTTAATTGCATGTTCCAGATTTTTTTGTTTTTCAGAATTTTATGACAGCAGCTAAAGTTAAAATGAATACCTCGGAACATACTTTCCTGAGTTTCAGTAATAAGTTTTTCTCTTTGGGTAATGGAGCGGTTTGTTCGGTCTGTTATATTTTTAGTTTTATGGAAAGGTTTTGGAAAAAATTGTGCCAAACAAAATATGTGTGGTAACCAGTATGCAAACTACTGTAAATTAAATAAGTCTGTAGAGTTGAAAAGAACAAGTTTGGAAGCTGAAGACTATGCTACAGTCCAACAAGAGGTGACAGTGGATTCACACACTGGCAGCCTCTGGAGAAATTGTGCCTATTAGACACAGGGGGAAAAGAAGCTTTCTTTAGAAGGCATTGCCATATTTGTAGACATTTTAGGAAAGATAAAATATTATATTTCTGTTTGAAAGAATGACCTTATGGGTATCTGAGAAATTTCAGAAAAGAACAACAGAACATTGAGAAATGATGCTCTTGTGGTCAACCTGCAAGTAGAGGACCGGCTATATGAACTTGGCACCTCCCCGCGGCAGGCTAACGTATGGGCTTGCAGCATCTTCCTACTCTGTAGTAATTTTTCCTATATGTTCCGAGTCAGCGGGATGTAGCTTGGCTCTCTGTCACAGCTTGATGGTCACTGGAAGGACAAAATCCTTCTGCTCACCACACATACCCCCTGAGCTCCTGAGGAAAGGTCTGGTGGAGCCTTTCACCATGACCTGGCCTCAGTTCCCAATTCTGCCACTGAATTCTTCCACGATCTGGAGAAGACCAGGCTGCCCTCCCTCCTCAAAGCCTGCTGCTGGATTCCCCAGACTGACATTTTTCCAGATGTAGCCAACAGGTAGTATCTTTCATCTCCTCTGCATCTGTGGATCACACAAGCTACCAACACCAGTGCTATTTCACTGATGCCACTGGTATTTCTCCTGATTTATGGCAAACTAAGTGGGATGGGAATTGGGTCAGAGTTCTTGGGGGTCACATATTGCCATTTGCCACCTCCTCCCACTGGGGCAGGAGGCTGGACAGCAAGTGCTCTTATTCTCATGGCAAGGGCACCTCCTCTAAGAAAAAATATTCATCTATACCCAAATCTTGGCTTTCATTAAGCTTAATGCATTTGCAGCCAATTGAATTTGATAGAAAGCCTTTGCCTGTAGTATTTAAGCTCATCAAGAACACTAATCAATGGCTGGTAG
This sequence comes from Eurystomus gularis, assembly GCA_013400335.1. NCBI lineage: Eukaryota > Metazoa > Chordata > Aves > Coraciiformes > Coraciidae > Eurystomus > Eurystomus gularis. The sequence goes on from VZZY01007482.1 coordinate 77,372, forward strand.
TTAAATGCATTCTTAACTTTTTATGTGCACTGTCCTTGTGCCATGTGCTGTGATGTCTTTATAACAGGATCATTAGAGAAAATCACAAAAATTAATAAAAATATAAGGTGAATTGGATGCAAGGGGTTCCATTAAACAGAGCAGGATTAGACACAAATGAGGCTCTGCAGTATTTTAAGCTGTAATATTTTAAGTGGGTTTTTGCTATTCTCTATTGTTTGTTGGCCTTTTTCTCAGTTCTTCCTTTTACAGTTGTAGTGAGCTCATGTAAAATAGGCTGGTCCCAGGGCAAGCCTAGAGTTGGGAGGAGAAAAAAGCTCATGTTCCCTAACTGTCATGTTTCTATTCTCTCTCCTGGAAAGAATATGAAACCAGGACTTAAAAGAAAAGGCAGAAATTCTAAACAACCCCTTTGACTGCTTTTATCCAAAGGCAGAGTTTACAGCTGAAAAATTCCATTGATGCATCGATATGTTTCTCAGAGAGGAGCGGGAGAGGAGCCTGCATTTATTTCAGAAGATTAGCTCTATTTAAACCAAGCTATTCGGCTCCAGGCTGAGCTCCGCACACTGACTCTGCTCATCACAGGATGTAAAAGCTCAGCAACAGGCGGTTGTGTGCCAGTCGCCCTTCGAGCGGCGATTCTGGCAGACGGAGCCTTTCCGGAGCAAGTCACCGCATCTCCCTGTGCCTCGGTTTCTCCATGTAAAATGAGGAACGATGGCTGCATCTTCTACCTTGTGTCTTTACTCAAAATGCTATAACATGTTACATCTCTGCCCACATATTATACACAGCACCCAATACCACGAGGCCAGAACTAGTAAGCCTGTAAATATCAATGTAAGTACCATACTAATATTGTACTTCATATAAGAAGCCAAGAGATAAGGACAGTCTGGGAACCTAGGGGTGACTTGGTCAGGGGTAGAGATCTAAGAATTAACTCTTTCAGCACTATAACAAACTCTATCGTTTTCACTTTCTCTATTTTTCACAGAAGTTCCTCTACACCACCCGTTTGTTTTAGTGAAGTCTTAGCTAGTCTGTTCTAGTTGTGCTGACCTGGGAACAAGCTTCAGCAGTTTTTAAGGCACCCAATATTAACATGAAAGTCTGTAATCACATCTTCACAGCTGTTAGAGCCCACAGTGTCACTGGGAGTTTGCATGGCTAAAACAGAATTTGCTGTATAATCCATGTGCTGTGCTGTTCATGCATGGTAATTATGTATAACAAAATCCATAAGGAAGGAAGCAGCTACATATAGTCTGCTTTTAAAACCTAGGGGACAGACTTATTTTTACTATCCAAAGAAACCAGCTTAAAAGAAAATAATTTCGTACTTTTTTGATGACGAACGAGCACTAAACCATCGGTGGCCCCAGATCAATGTGCTTTCTGAGCATCCCTGCTATTTCAGATGGTCAACTATTATGCACTTCCGGCCAGCAGATACAAAGTTCTGCGTTACAGCTATTTTCTCTGAAGCGCAGATCTTTGACAAACACAACAGGCTCACATGCTGGGAAGAAGACGGCATAGGGATGCCAGAGCAGCGAATGATCTCCATTTCTGGCTACCAACATCCCACCAGTATTGCACATCCACTCCCGAGTCAACCGTAGACCACAGGGGATCTCGTTCCCAGGCACAGAGAGATACATGACCAGCTTTCCAATTCGGCATAACTTATGAAATACTTCTCCATGGAAAATTTAGGCAAAACAAAACTGTCACTGTTAAATTTCCTACCCCCCTACCCCTGCCTTTGCAGTATTTCATGGGAGTTGCTATTTGGGTGCTTAATTTAGGTCTGTGGTCAGCATCTCTTACAATGTATTAATTCTGAGACTTGAAAAGCTGTGAAAAACATGTCCTGCTATAGCAGAGGCAACCTGAGCACAGCCCCCAGCACACAGGAGACAATGGATATGAGACATAAGCAGAGTTTCCACTAAGCATCGAGAGTGAGCTTATAAAGTAAAAACATAATTGAGAAGAGAAGTGAGGCTCTAAGGCAAAATTTGGTGCCCCTAGCCTCAACCTCCCCCCCCAAAACCACCAAACAAACAAAAGAACGACAGAAACCACCCCCAAACCCCAAATCACATTTCAGCACAAAAGTGTCACAAGTATTTTTTATATCACTACCAATCTACTGAACGTCAGAAAAAATTTTGTAGGCAGCGACGTTTGGACCAGCCTTGCTACAAGTAATCTATGACTAAATGTAGGCCTGACACAAGGAAAATCAGATGTTCCTGGGAACTGCTTTATTTTTAGGGCCCATAAGAACCCTCCACTGCATTTACTTCCCTGCTTCCAGGCTGTGCCTTGCTCCCCAGTGCCCTCACTGGCCACCTAAATGCTGCTGTCTTCTGGAGGGCGTGCGGTACGAGGCACAGAAACAGCCGTCAGCAGAGAAGTGGAGCATTCAGCAGGCGACAGCCCCGTGCCCCTGCTTTGGAGGCTGCTCCTGGGACTCTGGCATTGCCCAACAGGAATATTTCTGCTTTGTTTAACACAGTGAAAAAACATCAGTCGACACTGTAATGTTAAGAGTGGTGGATGCAAGTATGACCGATAAACAAACACGTCTTTGTTTTAATAGTGGGGAGTGACTTATCATAGTTAATTATAGGAATTTACAGCTATTTATGTGAACTCAAGAAAGCAGAAAACATTCATTTGTTGGTAGTGTAACTGCTGGGTGGAGGCAGCCCAGATGCATGGAGATGAATGCTAGACTGTATCTTGTTTGTCTTGTTATGCACAACTTTACTATGTAAATTTGAACTTCAGTGAGTAGCTACTTGGCACATTAGAATGTATAATTATAGACACACAAAAAACCCATGGAAAGTGACATTTAAACATTGTTTCTTTGTCACATATCAGTTAAATATAGAAAAAAACATATTTACTTTAATCCGCAGTAGACACTTGGTCTCGCACCTGCTGCTCACACGCAAAATATGTCATTATCACTCAGCGTCCATCCTCTTACACAGAAAACAAAGTCACTTTGGTTCAGTTTTGTCTCACTTCAAGCCTCAGAGGAGCTGCACTTACAGAGGAATGTTAAGCAGAAAACAAAACCAAAATAGCGCAACATGAACCACAGTTCATTTGCAGGGGGAAAAAAAGTGCTGCTCTTGTGTGTATTCAATAATTATCCCCAAACAATTGTGATATGATGGCATGAACTCCAGAAACATTTTTTTCCACCCTTTTCAAAGACGGTGCAATGCTACCGATACAGCACTGTCACCGTTAGCAGGCACACCACCACTGCAGAGAGCGCCCGGCCAACGGGACGGAGCCGGCAGGGCCAAACTCGATACGGCACAGAGCACACTGCTGCTAGATAACGCTGCCTATGGCCTACAGAGTTCCTCTGGACTATTTAAAATACATAAACCACTGGTTTCGAATGAGCACCAGAACTTTTGCTAGGAAGGACCTAAAAGCATTCCTGGCTCCGTAAGGACAAGTTTCAACGAGCAGTCGCCTCCATCTAAAACCCATAGATACATCAATAATTCTCCAGTACCGCAGTGGCTGCCCACACCACACTCATCGATGCATTTCTCTTTGGAAGGCCTCCTGGAAGAAGGGAAATCAATCATTAAGGAAATCAAACATTAAGGAAGGAGTAGATTGTCTGAAGCGGCACGAGCGCAGACCTCCCCAGGCTAGCACTGCCCCAACCTCATCCTCCGTACGGCACGGCGACGCGCAGCTGTGTCAGCTCGTGTTTGCAGACACGAGGCTGGCTGTGCTCAGCCCAGGCTATTTTTGAACTCAGCCTCTCAGCAGGGCTTGTTGGAAGAGGACTAGATGCTGAGAAGCAGTGCTGGAGCCAGCTCCTTCCCCATCGTGGACATGGACATGTCCTCTGTGACTTGCCCGGGATTACACCCGTGGAAGCCAAGAAAAGAAAAGAGCTGAACCAGAATTTGCAGGGAAGCACTGGATCACTTTTCCTCCCATAAAAACAATACTCCGGATCTTGGAAACATTCCTGTCTCTGAAGTAAGCCCAGGGATTAAAGAGGTGCGAGGACCCAGGATTTAGAATGTCGCAATCTAAAATTATTTTGACTTAAACTTTCAAATAACTCTTCTTCCAAACTCAGGTTTCTCCCAACAAATAGCTAATAGATAAAATCAAATGAGTGAATAAGAACAAGTTTCACACATTATCCCACAGATCATGGGACACGTCTACAAATTCCACTAACTCTCTATGCAGGACGCAGCCATCTCTGGGGTGGAACAAGCGAACAGTGCCACTGTTGCGTAGCAACAGTACTAAGAAGCACAAACCTGTGTCTAGTCAAAGCTACAGCAGGGGATTTATCGAGTACTACATTAGTGCTGAGGAATCACACAAGCCAATCAACTTCCCATGGCTGCCCGTACCTTTCTCTCATTCTCTTTTTTTAAAGAAACAGAGACACACAGTTAATTTTTCCCCAAACAGTCCTTGGCCAACAACATCCCATCTTGTTTTCTTGTTAGAAATCTTTCAGCCATTTATATATTACACCTCAAACCTGCATGTCGTGTGTTTCAGAAGGAAAAGGGAGCAGCACCTTCTGGGCTACATTCCCACATTTTTGATCCGCTATTTGTTTTGCAGCTATAACGATTATTTGTAGTTAAGAGATCAATGGAAGTGCTGAATGTACTCCTGCGACATCCGGCATACAGCTTCCATTCAGTCACAAATGAAAACAGCCACCCCGCGCGTGGGTGTCTCAACAGGCAAGGCAAACACCCAAAGCGTAACAGGCCTGAGGAGATACCACAAGGAATACCAATTCAGACTTAAAATGCCATACGGCATCATTACACGACGCGTAACAAAAATAAGGAAGCAGAAAGGAAAGGTTGCAAAGCTGCATGTAAACAGCACTACCAGGTGGGATGTTGATGCAGCCTCCTGAAATGGCAAGTGAAGTAAACTGGGAAACCCACAACTGATGTGCCTAAAACCAGCCCCACTCCCTGTCAAAAAAAATTATCAACCAATTGCAAGCAAAGAGAAGAGGTGAGTAAAGGGAGGAAGGAAGGAGAAACTGTAAGTATTCTTAGAGATTTCAGAATGAGACATATTCTAAAACACCAAAGACATTTGCAAAGCCTGCTTCATTCTACAGTAGCAGTGTGCGTCACACAGGGTGCTTAAACCTTTGTGCTACTTTTGATTTGTCCATGTGCTTCATTTTCCATCCGTTAATTCCTTTCAAGCCATTCTTACGCACACCTTCTACTTTAATGAACCTTTACAAAACTGTACTGTTTCTCAGGTCACACTTCAATTGTGAAGAAAAAAACGATCACGTCTGATCTTTTCAGATCTTTCCTTTATAAAATAACACTTATTCCAAAAGGCTTTCTACTGGTCTGGTTAGGGTTTTGTTTTCTCTGTTTCTTTCCCAGGGCAAAAATTATAATTCATCCTCGTACTACTGAACTCCTCTTTAGCAAGTGCTAAACAACCAGAAATACAGTGGCTACTGGCTAAACTTCAAAAGCCTGGAGTGTAGTCCCAGCATGGAGGCTGCACATACACGTTAGAGAGAGCTGGATGCATTAAACATTTGTCTGACTTGCGTATTCACAGCGGAGGAAATCACGTTGATTGGTTCTGGGTCTTTTGTGAGCTCTGACAGATCCTGACCCACATTTGTCATCCTAGTCATTTTATTCCGACCATAAAGGCGACTTTATTTCCACTCCTTACCTGCTCACTGGGAGGCAGGAGACTGGTTTATTAGGAAAAGAAGTAGGCATTAATCAAGTTATTCGCACGGCGGAGACACGGTTTTGTCTATCTGGTATTTCATACATTGGCCTATACCCACGTTTCAACTCAGATATATCCTGCGTCCAAATGCAAGTGCAGCCTGACCTCCACACCTAAAGGGAAAGCACCAGAAAGCTTCACCTTTGCCCACCTCTCAGCACTGGCCCAAAGGGGTGCCTACACGCAGTATGAATGGGCCAGCCTGGTTAAGGACTCCCAGTCAGACTCCGCTATCGTTTCTCTCAGTCACCTACTAGCCCCATGCTGCCTTCAGCATGTTGACGGTGAGTGCACGCAGATTAAACACCTCCCCTGTTTTCCCATCCGCCTACCTTCTGCAGAAGCAGGGACACAGGTGAAGCTCTGTACGCCCAGGTGACAGGACTCTCTTTGCGCTCACACAGCTCCTTGCTGAACGTTCCCGCAGCCAAAGCTCAACGTTTTCCTGCACAGAAAAATTTGGCAGAATCATAGGTCACCTTTCACATCGTCCTGATATGCATGCACAAATCTGAAAGTTCCCTTTTGTGGATAAGCTGGTTGAGCTGTTTGTTTTCACGATATTAGCCTGCCCGTGTCAGTGTATGACATTTTAATAGGTGAGGGTACCCACTTAGTTCACCTCTAGACTGGACTGTGATTTTTTTTTCTCAGTATAACCCAAGACAATGTGTCCTGCTCATTTTCTGATCATGTCCAGATCACTTCTCTCCCAAAGAACAGGGCGCTTCATGGTTTCTGACACTGAGTCAGAAGCAACTAAATCGCTCGACAGTTTGCCTTTGAACAACAGGGATGGGAATTGATTATGGCTAAGCGAAGCTGTCAGGCTACAATTTACTAAGACAAAGTCATCTACATCACCTAACTCCTTACAGTGTTTTGAAATTTGCAGACATGTTACTAGTGAGCACATATTGATTACCATTCCTTGAACGTGGCAGAGAGGATTTCCCTACTGAGGGGCTAAATGATGTGTATGTTGAAACAGATTTAATTGAATGTAAGTATGTTATTGGTAATTGTATTCAGAATTCCCACATGAGACAAATCACACCCATTACTGAGAAGCACAGCTCCTGGAAGGGGGCCCAAACCTGCATCTGAAGTTAAAGGCATTGGAAAAATATGGGGGGGGGGGAGAACTGCTAATTGCTCAGGAGTATTGCAGGGGCATAAGAAAAGGATTCTTCTTATACAACTCAGGCCACTAAAAATTTGCGTGTCTAGGCTCCTTTTCCATATACAGACAGAAACCTACTTTAGATAACTATTTGAAAATGGAATGAACGGTCCAATAAAGCTCAAGGACAAATGAGAATAAATCTCTTAAAATAAGGCAAGATGATTCTACTCTGTAGCATGAGTTCATCCTGAGATATTTCTTATTTTCTTTTCCTCTCGCAAAATATTTCAGAAGAATAATAAAACACGCACGGAGTCGCAGGGCCAGGAATTAGGTAACTCATGTATGCAGGTATGGTCTGTGATACCACGGTTTGGGTGTTTTGACAACACATACACAATAGCTTGAAACATGAATATTTACAAAGCAACAGTACCTAATTCTGCAAAGGTCTCTGAGCGTGTGGAAAATACTACACTGAGCTTGCACGAAGACAGTAAAATCTAGAAGTAATACAGTCTACCCTGCACTCAGAGCGCAAATTATATCATCACTGATCTAACAGAAATTGCACACATATTTACAAGCGAGTGTAGTTTGGAGGGCCTACAAATCAATATTAGGGTTGAAAACACTATTCCAAAGAACCACACAAGCTATTAATTTGAATCCTGATTCAGCTGACAACCACTGAATTTTAAGTTGTTGAATGCCATGTTCAACGTGCAAGAAAGAGGAGAGATGCACGTTGTGAAACTGCATTTACGACCAAAGCAAATCCGCTGAGTGCTTACCAGTGGTGTAAAGCAGCGTGCAGGCCTGCTCCAACTTCCCTCTGCGTGGAGTAGTATCACATGACAGAACCTCTACGGCACGAAATGGCAAGCTGAGGGAAATAGATAAGGAAAGCGTTGGTATTGAAATACACAAAGAACAGCAGATACTCTTTATTGTGTAACGCATTAAATTATAGCGGCTGGTGTAAGTAATTCGTAAGCGTCACTCAAGAATTTAAAAAAGCACTTAAAGGAAAAAGTTTGCAAAATTCATGAAACCTTTCTTCCCCCAGTTTCTGAATCCCCCCTTTTGAGATATCCTCAGGGTACAGATGGGAACACGCCGATTTTGAAGCTGGAGTATGTACACTTCACAAGCCCAGTAAAATCACACAGTGTGCTACCAAATCCAGACATCAAAATGGCAGGAACACAAAGACAAGATTCAAACTGACACTGAATACGTAGCCCAATTTTTTTTCCCCCAGTCCACCAAAGGAGAATTCCCTTGGCTTCACGGAGAAGGGAATAACACCTGGAATCATACTTCTGCACCTGTTCTGTTGCTCTGAGTGCAAGCTTGCTCGTACTGGTCCAGCACTGACTTGGTGCCTCACCCAGTCCTCAGAAAACACCACATGTGGGACTTCTGTGAGATTACATGTCAAACAGACTTTACTAAGTACTGCACAGCAGACGTCCATGCCTGATTTCCTCAGAAAACTAAGAAATGCCGTAACAATACAGACACGTACTGAATTGCCAAATTGCCCAAGGTCACTTCGAAGCAAAGAAACCCACTTGTTATTGCCAGTGAATTACGTGCATTAAGGTTTCCAAATTACTGTAAAGTCCAACAGATTATTCACCTCCAAAGCTGGAGATAAATACATCACAGGAGGACTGTTTTGTACTCAGATGCAGACATACCCCTTCGGTAAAGGCGTATCAACAGATATTTTCTGCTCGCAAATAAATAATCTGTGAAATTTAAGTCTAGAACATTTACCACGCTGTATGAAATGATAACGCCATCTCAGCTTGCCTGCACTTGCCAAAGTCATAGTGAACAACCCCAGCAAATGCCCAGCTCTTGCACCTCCTCCTTTACTCAAGGAGTGTAATTTTGCTAACAACCTTTCCTTAGCGTCTTCTCTTCAGTAAGCTACTGAAGTCTGAGCGCTTACATCCGACAGCTTGGCATACAGCTCTTAGACAGAGAACCAGACGATCAAGAACAGGACCTGCTCATCCCCCACACATGCATTTACTCCTCACAGATGCTTAGCAGAGGTTTCCATGCTTTGAGCTGTGGGCTTCAGAGGACATGGTCAGTAGCTGCTGGCAGTCTCAGTCTGCTCAGGGCCATTACCTACAACACAGGCTCCTAAGTAGGAACTGGTTTCCAAAAGCATTCAGCCGCTCTAACAGCTTCATATTAGTGACCCTGGATAACCAGCCAGAACCAGCTGCCACATCACACAATGCGCATTGGTTGCGTCCAGACACAGCAGCAGATTTCTGTCAAAATCCCTGGCTTGGCATGACTGCGGCACAGCTGAGAGCTGGCAGGTCCCCTACATCTCACTACCTAACATCTCAGCCATTTTGAAAACTTGGATGTTTAAACAAATTTTGTGTTGAAAGAGGAGCCACCAGCTGACTGGTGGACCTGCACGCCATCGTTTGATTTCTCCTGTGGTGGTCAAGAGGTCTGGGCCAGGTGGGATGCCAGCCTCTGCACAGGGTGGGCAGCTGGGCAGGAAGGAGCTCCTGTGCCTGAACAGAGCGAGATCACAGAGCATCACATCAGCAGTCCTGAAGTACATGCTGTGACTCTCTTGATGACATTGCGGGTTTTAGCCCAACTTAAAACAACAGCAGAGCTGACCCAAGAAAGTCTGCAAGTTCCCGATCCTGCTCCCCAGAGAGTTTGCCATGTCAAGCTTAGAGTCGCCAGGTATGTAAGCTAAGGGAGCCCACAGGCAGTTTTTGCTTGCTTGGCCAGCATCAGACTTCAGCTTTCATTGACCTTGACAGCAAAACACAGAAACTACTTTCACATGAATTAACTATTCTTGAATAATTTCACCAAATATTTTAAGATCCAAGACACTTGCTTTGAAATACTAACCTTTACCTATCCTCTTTTATCTCTGCAAACCAGTAAGAGGATTCCTGCCAAGGCAGTAACCTGTTTGGCTCATGATGAGTTCTTCCATAGGCTCCTTATGATATTTCTGTGCACCGCAGGCCTCTCGCTAATTGAGGTGAACGAGCTTGAGTGGCTGCCTGGAGTGAGCTTTAGGAGGACTCGAACCCTCCAGAGGACAAAATTATAAAAAGAACATGGGCACCTATGGCCAAATCACTTCAGCATGAGGGAGAAACATTTTATTTTGGTTTAGTGGGTTTCTTTTGAAGTTGTAACCTCTCAAAAACGAAAACTAAAAGCCATATCTTTCATGTTTTTTGCATTTCTCCCTGCATCATTCTGTCTAGTAACTACCTTGATGTCTCCTTTAACTGTCCTGGACGCATCTGATTTCTGCACATCGATTTTTTTTTTTTCTGAACTTAATTTGTATCAGATTTTTTTTCCTTGTCCAACTCATGAAACACTTTTTTCTTGTGCCCAGCTGCTACTGAATTTCTTTCCTTCTCAGATTATGTACAGTCTGGCTGCTCTGCTGGATGAGTGCAATAAACCCCTTCCCCTGGATCCCATTCGGAGTTTGAATTCCTAATCCAACACATCTCCTTGCATAAAATGCTCATTGCTACAACTGTTCACCTATTTTTCATGGCATGATTATTACCATAATTCTGAATGTCAGTCTCAAAAACACAGCTTTACTTTTCTGTTGCCATATATTTGTGCGAGTTTGTGCAGTCTTCTTGTGAACAGTGCAGGGAGCAAGGCTGCTGCCAAGAAACAGGCTGCATGAGAAGATCTGCCGAGCATGAACCCCGAGTATGCAGTGGTACCACGCTCCCAGCTTGTGACGCAGCTCTCCAACCTAACTAAACCTGCTGACATTTTCAGGTGGGAATACCAAACCTCTGAGTACCTGCTTTTGAATCAGCTGTAGGGAGGTAAGAAAATTTCAGAAAGAAGCCTGTTCTGCCACAGTCACTCAGGACATTATTGTTGCTGCTTCTGAGGTCAGTAGGACCATTCACAGCTTCTCACCATGCCACGCACCCTTCTCACTACAGAAAAAGGATAAAGGGTGCCTGAAATGCAACCCCTTTGAAACAAAGTAGAAACTGAAAAAATTCCTCTGGTGATCCTCAGCTACCTATGACGATTAGGACTATCCACAACTACACAGCAAAGCCACAAAGAAACATCAAATTGGATCAAACTTGCAGCTATATCATCAGTGACGGTCTCAGTCCCAAGACTGGTTCAGAGCCTGGAAGACTGTGTAGGGCCCAGCAGATGATACCCTACATGTCCAGTGGCAGAAGCAGTCATTCCTTTCGCTACTTTGCACAATTATGCTCTGTATTTCTTCTCTGAGTTAGGATTAGTTCTTTACTGAAAGAGCGGTTAGCCACTGGAACTGGCTGCCCAGGGAAGTGTTGGAGTCACCATCCCTGGAGGTGTTCAAAAAACGTGTAGATATGGCACTTCGGGACATGGTCTAGGGGTCAGGGAGATGTTAGGATGAAGGTTGGACTTGATGATCCTACAGGTCTTTTCCAAACTAAATGATTCTATGACTCTATAAATTTCTTCAGCTTTATTTGGTTGGGTTTTTTTTCCTGGAAAGAAAGCCTAACAATAAGTAGGAAACCAAGGACCTCTGGTTTTATTTTCCTTCATACTCCAGCTTCTTTGCTTCTGCCCACACTTGGTGTGCAAGCAACATGTCAGGTTCCCAAAAGAACAAAAACCTTCCTTTAGTTATAGTTGGGTTAGTGTAGAGGGAGCTGAAATCAGGCTCCAAACAGTTTGTTTAGAATTTTTGCCTCTGCTTTGTTACGTCCAAGCTACACATAAGTTTGGCATGAGCATCTGTAGTCCCTGCTACAAACATGTGGTTTGGACGCAATGGTCGTACCACTGTTCTTCACACACAGGTAAATGAGCATGTTACAGTGGGTCAGAGAGGACAGAATTAGTAAATAAGCTGTAGCCCAGTGGCTGGGAGATGCAATTAGATGTCTGCTTTGAACATAAAATATTATCAATTTTGTTTGTAGAGCTTGCCATATGGTTCCCTTGAGAAAACAAGACACTAGAGGTAAGCCTTAAAGCTTTTCACACTTTCACGGATGCCCAAACCTGCATTATTTTTACTCAGCCTGAGCAGTTGCTCACAAGCCTTCCTGGTAGGTGTCCTCACCCACTGGGCCCTCTCACCAGTTAACAACCTAAGAAGGCCCACATGGTGCAAACGGCCAGGCCTATTAGGAGGAATTTCAGCAGAAATGACTACTGTTCTTGTTGCACAGACTGAGTCACATTACAAACTTTCCAATCAGATTTCAAATAAAACACAACTGATGGCAGCCTGAGTCAAGAGCTTTCATTCTTTCTGTTCCAAAGACAAGCCTGACCTACCAGCAACCAGGCAGCAAGCCCTGTACGTGCACACGCTCGTCCAATAGATCTCCCATGACCAGTCTGGTCCCATTAAGACCAATCACACAAACCTTTACCATTATGAAGTCAGTTAAGACTCGACTCAAAGTCTGTATCTTCATAGAGCTGATGCCAAATATCCCAGCTAGTCCACTGTGGGTCTGGGACTTTGTTTAAAATAACTTTTGCTCAATTGATAGAAAAGGCTAAACTCCAATGTACAAATGCTTCCTATCACAAAGCCACCGAGTATTCCAGGCTTCCAAGGGTAAGATTTGACAAAAGCTGGAGCTGAACCTTGGAAATTGTGTGGAAATCCCCCTTGGTATAAGTGCACACATGGTACTTTCTCATTTTTTGCCTACAGGAGCAATATGTAAACTCATAAACAATAATTTCTCAGGCCATCAGAAAACGGATGATCAAAACTGCGTAAGACCCACACAAGTGACTGGAGTCGTGCATTCCTTTTATGCAATTTTGCCAGCCAGCTTCAAACACTTATGAGGCCCATAACAAACCTTGCTCTCGGAAACACCTCCGATTTCCTTTCTGCAGTAACTATTTCATTTACTGAAAGTTAAGAGAGAGAAAACATTTTTCACTATAGACATTGCAATGCATTAAAAAATCAGTAGTAACAAGAATAAACTTTAAAAAGGTATTATAATTAAGGTCCCCTTACTGCAGTTGACTCTACCTGAGCAAGTCTTAATTGACATCTGTCCACTTAACATGCTTTTGAACAAAAGATATTCTTATTCCAGAGCACAGTTGTTCAGAGACAGCTACTGGGTTTTAATTTCACACCCTGCCTTAATCACAAGCTAACTTGAAAGCATAGATAACCCTTTGTTAAATCCAGGCTGTCCTGGGCCTGCAATCTTTATTTCCAATAGAAAATTATAGAGTCGGGTTTGTACTAGATCTATAAGCAAACAGTAAAACATAGGAACAAATTCAGGGGAATTGTTTTTCTTTTTCTGGTGAACACCAAAATGATCAGCTCTTACTTATACTGTCTGAAACCAAACCCAACAAAAGGGCCCCAGATCAGGCTCATAAATATTTGCAGAAAGCCAACTTAAACTCTCCAAAGTACTAATGGATAGAAGGAGTGCCAAGCTATACCCTTGAAATTATCCCTTCCGCAATACGAACAGCGGGCCTTTCCCTGAGGCCTACCTGGGGCCTACATATGTTCACGTGCACATGGTTCTCCCTTACCTCCACAGCTGTGATTAGCTCTGCTCTTAGATGTGAATACCACCAGTCAAAGACATGTATCACGTTATGTTATGATACATGACTTGGGACACCTCCAATTCTTGACTTGAACACTCCCATACAGCCCTTGAGGTGACCACAAAAGGAAGACTCTCCTCACTCCACTGCTAAGACCCCGTGGAAGGAGTAAGGCACAAAGTCATCATCAGAGCCTACTTCAGTCTCCACCTAAATGTGAAAATAAGCGACAACAGTAAGTCCTGAAGACACTGCTCATTTGCTGCTTGCTGCAGCTTCGATGGGCTGCGGGCAGGCTATGGCCAAGGACTTCTGAAAATGCCCTTCTCACAGCCCAGCTGTGCCTATTCATCATCTTCTGCTTCATGGGTATTTTAATCTGACGGGCGGGGGGACCTAGACTTTCGTGAGTACTCGGAATGTTATGTAAAGAGAAATCTCACTGTTTCCACTGTGAAATTTTGCCTCAGGCAACTTATGAATGTTCCAGGAAAGATATTCACCATTTTCAGCAAAACAGCTGACAGATCCATCTGCTGCTCTTGGTGATATTGGGTGCACTTTTCAAGTGTCTCAGTAACACACCCTCCTATGGTCCCAGTGAAAAGCCAAGTTCCTCCTGCATGACAATGGCAAAGGAGGGGGAGACAAACTTTTGTTCTGACTTTTTTAAAACTTTAAGGGTAAATTGCTTTTGAAATATCTTACCACAAATAAGTGTGAAGCTTGGAGGAACTTATTTTACACTGTTACAATGAGTTTCCCAAGAAATAGAGATGCTCAAGAGGGAAATTTCAGGAGCACTTAGTCTAATTCTTCCACTTTAGAAAACTCAGCATTTATTTTATCCAGAATGGAATTCTATTTGCCCTACAATTACAACACAACAACTTTTTAATCTTATACTTTTTCAAAAGTAAATATGTAGACTTAGGTCCATTGCAATATTCTATGAAAGCCACATCAATAACATTTTCAGGTGGTTGTTTTTAATGAGAAAGCAAATATGCTTCTTTTCATATTAAGAATTGAAACATTTCAATTTGAAAGTTGTTTCACTATATTAAAACCAGGTTGAAGATCAAGTGCTTAATTTGGGTTTGAATTACATAGTTTAGCTGAATCCATATTAAATTTCTTCCTTTAGATTCTGATTAGCCAAAGAATCAAATTTTTCTTGTTTTGAAATTTACCCCCCCTAATTTTCCAGAACAACTGTGAATTAAAAGTGAGTCATTCCCACAGGTGTCACCATAAATTTATGGGTCAAGGAACTGTGATTCTGGTCTGCCATGAACGTGTGAAAGAGAAGGACTTGAATCCTGCTCTATAGAAAAGCTCGGTGTAAATTTTCCTGCATTGTAGCTGCACGGGCATCCACAACACAGCTATAGGCACAGCCACGCACATGGGGTATAGCTGCCGGCAGCCTCAGACACCAAACCTCCTGCAGACGGGGAATGAGGGACAGAGCTTCCATTTAACCCATCGGGGAACACATCACCACCTCTGTGAGGGAGACTCAAAGCTGGCAGCCTTTCTATAGGCTTTGTGCCAGGTTAATTAAACAAACGTTGACACAACTTGTTTCGTCTTGGGCACTACTGCTTTGGCCCAACCAGGGACTAGGAAATCGCCACAGCTGATGGTCTCCTCTCCTCGTGTTATTCAGCCTTACTAGGGTCGGAAGAAACGAAGGAAAAAACATAGCCTGCTGAAATTCATGTTCAGCAGCTGCCAGCCTCTCCTCAACAGCCACAGTGGCTTTCATCTTTCTATGAATGCCGCACAACTGCTGGGCTAAGAGATGGCGACAGAGCAACAACAACAGAAAAATCACACACACACAACTGTATTCAACGGTGCCAAATCTGACCCTCCCAGTGCTGGTTAGAAAGGCAAAGTTTCTCAGGCTTCCCTGTAAGGTCACAGCTGGTACTTCTATGAATCTTCTTATTACATGGGAAAGAGGCAGAGGTTCGTAGAGAGAGACAGATGGCGAGGAGCAATGCTACTTATCCTAATGTGCATGTGAGACAAAGAGCATTTTGGCATACCTCTTGAGCCCAGTCTTTGCTGCGCCATGTCGGCAGCCAATCCCGCCAAGTGTTTGTTCCCCTCCACTTTTTATTCCTCCCCTCAGTAAGTCCGATCCTACTTGTCTTCGGTGTTTACATGAATCACACTAGACGCTTTCCAGAGATTTAGGCTCTGATGAGCAAGGCCAGCAAAAAGAGCAGCAACAAACAAGCCGACCTGAGCCAAGCGTGCCCACCGCCGGGCATTTGCATTCACATAGGCCACCCCCTCTGCCTGCCCCCGCTGCCAAACCATGAGAGCGGTGGCAAGAGGGGGAACAGGCAGCCCCGGGACAGAGACTGGGGATTCGGGTTGTAGACATACGTATTAATCACACTGAAAATACAAATTGTGGTTGGGACTTTCAGTTGGGAAGGGCAAGGGATCTTTGTGTTGGAGGGAGGACGATATTAACTGTGGCTTAAACCAGGACCTCAACTGTGGGAAGCAGGAGTAGGGAAAGAGAAAGTGAAAACATAGTTTGCATATTGGTTGAAGTACAGCTTAAACTATGAGGGAACGGCAGACTTTGATCTCTGTGGTCTAAGGCTATCGCTGGATGACCTCACTCATTCCAGCTGCATTATTGCTGGTTTTCAGCAGCAATGGAGAAGAGAATCTGCTCTCCTGAGCCCAACCTCCTTATCCTGCCGCAAATGGAAAAATTCACATAGCACTTCTACTGCCATCGCAGTGGAAACGCATCTGGAGTTAATGCTGAAGTCATGTGAGCAGGATCTTCCAGGAAAGACCTTGCAGAACCAGAGGCAGTACTTCTAGGAGAAGATAAGGCAAGATAGGGCTCCACCACATGGCAACTGCTCTTTCAGACCACCTGCCAAGGATGCAAGCTCTTCACTCAGGCAAGCAACTATTTATAACCAGGCTGGCTGTGGGGAGACCCACCCTACCTCCTGGACATGTGATAGTCAAAAACGTAAAGAGAACTCCTCAAACTGGCACTCAAACTGTGGAAGGAGGAGGAGGTGGACTGGGATTTGGCAAGTTGAATCAAGAAGATGAAGGGAATTGTTCATCCAGGGTATATTTAGCTCATGATTCTGTAGACAGGAAGGCAAATGGAAAGGCAGATCACGATTTGCAGTTTATGGAGGACTTTGAGCAACTCCTAAGTGGCACTCCATGGTGAACAGAAAGAAGGCAAGATGAAAGCACAGCTCTTTTTTCTTTGCTTGGCTTTTTTTTTTTTCTTCAAACTATCACTAAAACAGTCCCACTTTAATTCCTCGCTAGAAAAGAAGATATAACATTCACTTTAATACCAATTAAATTTAACCAGGTTTTACTTAAAAGTAACTAGAGAACTTTCCTCCAAACGAACCAAACAAGATTTATTATGTTGGAAATGTGACAGATTGGCAGCACAGGAACTTAAAAGCCTACAGCAAAACGAGTTCACGATCAACCCTGTACAAGCTCTCCTAATGCACATACATTGAGAACCCCATGCTGATTTTTGACCAGTGTAAATTTTCATAGCTTCAGCAAAGGGAGGTTCTAGAGCTCAGGCTTTACAGCACGTCAGCCTCTGACATCAGTCTGCTTGCAGCCCACGTAACACAGGCCTGGCAATCCCACTAGTTCTTCCTGAGCAAAATACCTTCAGCCACTCTCAGCTGCAGTGGTGATGACTTGCTGACAGGGGAAACCAAGGAATGGGATCCTTCCTGGAGCATGGCTTACCTAGACTCGTTCAACACTGGTAAGCTCCTACAAACCTAGAGGCAGTAATAACTTCAGATTAATAAGTATCATTTCACTCAGGACTAGGTACACGGCAAGCCCACAGGCATCAACGTTCCTGTGACTTAAAAGGAGAAAAGGCAGCACACGCATGCATCCACGTACATTCAAAATAAATACTGAAAGTGTTTGACAAACTTTTGCATTTACTATTTACTTGTGATTTTTGTAACTACAACTAAGGAGGAGGAAAATAAAATTTCTTTTGGCATCAATCTGGTTTCCTTCATATTTATAAGCAACTTGCACTGTCTCCACTACAAAAGGCAACACTGCTTCTTCTGGATGTCCCACAACATTGCATGGCCAGTTTCCAGCTCCCACTACAACACGTGGGAGTTTCCCTGTTGACTTCAGTGGAAATATGAGTAATCAGCACCTTAGAAAACTAATTAACTTCCATGAGTCATTTGAGCTTTGGCCTAAGCTGACTTGTCCAACATTAGGGGCAGAAGTCTATTGACACTGACTTTAAAATTCAGAGCACCCCTTCCATCTCTTGATCTAATTTCAGCTAAGACCTGCTGTGGTCGCATGCTTCAGGACTGGAGAATCTCTGAAGTTTGTGGGGCTGCTAACAGGTTTACAGGTTACTTTTCTTCAGCATCTTGCTGGAATGGGTCCCAAGTTCTGCTGCAGTAAACCAGGGCACTGGATTCATGGAAACACACCACCCCTGCAGACTTACCAAAACCATAAACAGCCGTAAGACAGACCTTTGACAAAGAACAATCAACGCAGTGATCTGAGCTATCATATACACAAGTCCTCCGGACAGGACTACATTGTGGGGTAGGATTTGAAGATTCAGACTTTGCAGATGCACAACAGCCTGGCTGCAGCCCTAGATCCAGCCAGGATCTCCGGCAGAGCACCTCTGTAGGCACATACCGGCCCCACCGCTCAGGGGCAAGAGGCAGACACGGCGTGCTGTACATGTGCTGCTCAGCCAGCCCTGGCCAGAAGCACAGCTGGAGAGCACCAGCCTACACCAGCACAAGAAGAACTTGTGACGCAGGCACCGTGCTTAACACATGTTGTTATGAACAAAGTATGAAACGAAAGGTAATAGCTTAAATATGGTTTGTTTCCCTCGATGATAAAAGTATAGATTGCAGGGAGCATTGCTTGCAAAAAGTGCTTTATTCTGCACCTCCCATCAGTGCATATTCACATACCTAATTCCGAGAACATTTTCACCAGATACTTTTGAGAAAGGCTGAATTTAGAGGCTAAAATTCATAACACTCCAATACGCCTCATACCTCTGCCAAGTATCAAATTCCTAAGACGCACTGAACACGGACGCTGTGTTCCTAGTAGAAATATTCTGACTTGCACCTTGATTTTTGCACCTCTTTTACCACTGCAAATAGTTGTAATAACAACAACACTATCAACAAAACTCTATTAACGTACTCCAAACTAAATAACGATAAGAAAAAACCCTCTAGTGAGCTGAATTGGCATTCATTATTCCAGTTGTTTCATATCTTTAAATGATTCTGGTAAATCGATAAAGCTCTGCAAAGTGGCTGTTGTCTGCTGATTTCCAACTCCAGTCAGTGGCATCCACTCTTTAGTGCAGCACACACTTGCTGTGTAGCCATTAGATGAAAGCACTATCACCTGTCAAACAAACTGCTAGAACTGTGATAAATTAATGATCAAATAGTACAGTCTGATGTACAGTAGCAGTGCCGAGGCTAGTTACAACCAGGCCTCATGCTTTAAAAATGTAGCTGACATTAAAAAAAAATCAGTCATTAAAGAAAAATGTCACACAGCTTTTCAAAAAAATATCTATTTAAAAAATGACCACATACTGATATGCCAGGATTTGGAGTTTTACTTAAAAAAAAAAAAAAGTAGTGAATGTTACAGTAAAACCTCTCTGTGTACTATGAATTTTCAAGGTGAGCAACGTGCAGCTAAGCAGAGAGGATGTTTGTATTTTTTTTGGTAAGTAGTGCTGTGTACAAATCTGTACCTCAGAGGAATCCTCTGGTGTGTCACGGACAGAACTCTTGTTTGCAAGGGAAATGTCCCGAGTTCTTTTTTTCCCTGTAATGCTTTTGATTTTGACATCATGGGTAAAATATTTCAAGGGAGCTCCATATCACTTCTAAATATAAACAATACAAAATAAGCCTTTGCTTTTGAAGCACTTGACATCCTTTGAGCTTTGAATTTCAACTCCTAATAACTCTTGATGCTCACTGCATTAATGTATAAAGTCCTTTTTGTGAGCTAGAAATGGTTCCTCATGTCCCTCCTGCCATTGGCTTTATGAGCTTAATTTATTCTTTTTAATATAAAATCTCATTACCTGAACATGACACCACCACTTCCATTTTATCTTTGATATAAGAACAGAGAGAAACCAAAATCAAACCCTTAAATAAAGTCTGTAATCATCCCTCACTTTCTCTTGCTTTTCAAATTTCTAAACAAAATTAAGTAAAAATACCTTCCAGGGCACACTAAGAAATGTAAAGAGTGGGGGGAAAAAAGGAAAATTACTTTATAGTGAGCTAACAAGGGACATAATTACTTACACAAGCAGCATATCTTCCTCTTGATGATATTCCTTCATGTTTATTTTGCTATATTTGTAATAGATGAGGAGTGCCTAGGAAGAATGGATACGCTGCAAAGCTTCATCTATTGAAAGAAATCCTGAACAAAGAGTTGCTTAACCGCAGGCAAAACCTACTTCTTCTAAACTTTACTTTTGCAAAAAATACTTAATAGACTTGAAAATATATATTAATGGATTTTTTAAAAAAAATCCTTTAAGGAACAGAAAAAGCCATCTCTGAGGTAATTCATAGAGATTGAGGATTAAGTTAGGACTTCTTGAGTCCCGAGTTTAACAGAAAATTGCAGTGATCAGCGTATTAGCACATGAAAGCGTCAGCTCCATGCACTAATGGCAGTTCCTTTATGTTGTTGTTGTTAGAGATGTGACTTAAGCATTGACTTAAATTATGAATTTGGCAGGGATCAAACTCCATGATCTAATTATGTCTTATGGCTTTCACTGAGTCTTTTGAGGTAGCTGGTTGTAAAGATAAGGACTTTTTCACAAGGACCATGTTTTTCATCAGAATCCACATTCCAGATCCTGCAGGATCTTTATGTTCTGTCCCCTTACGTGGAAACCTCCATGCAACAAATAAAGGCTTAAGTTCCTGGAAAACTGTTTTACCTGTGAAATGTCAACTGCTCCCTCAGAAAGTCTAACTTGTAAATATTTTAACTCCTGTGCTGTGCTTTTTCCTCTGATAGCAACAATAATCAGGACTGCGTTCATCTGAGGCTGCCATGCCGCATCTATTGCTGGGAGCATCAATTAGAATGAGTGAAAAAACTAAACTATGTGGTTTGTGTTGCTGAAGCTTAATTTCAGATGGTCTACGACAATCCCGCATCCCACGCAAGCACCACTCAATGCTTTAGGATTAAAGCATGTTTTAAAACCGTAACAACTTCAAACATTTTATGTATCAGCAATAGGAAGCTGGATTTTGCTCCTGCACCAAGGGAAGAACAGATGAACCCCACAGAAAATAATCCCTAATGGATACGTGAAAATTAGGCTCCATGAACTCACCATCCAATTGCACTGGGAAAAGAAGAAAGCTTGCTAAGGGAGCTAAGAAATTGATACGCTGCTGAATATAGATCGGATACATTGATTCTGAGGTGCAGACACATACTGCAGTAATTACACGAAAGGGTACAACGCTTCTGAATTGAACCATCTTAGATGACTCGAGCTCATTTCGTCATTTATCCTTTGTTTACTTTCCCAGTATCACTAAGAACTCTTACATTTAATTAAACATACTCACAACATTCCTTCAATTAGATAAATAATGCAGCTGCTTCCTCCGTCGTATAAGGATGGAGAAATCAAGACAATGCAATATTTATTTTTATTCTAGTTCTCTGTCAGACACTACATTGAAACCCACGCAGCTGCAAGGTCTATTAGTGATATTTCCAATCCATACAGATACTAAGAGAAGTAAATATCTCATTATCTACTTAACTATGATAATCTGTTTGTGTTTAAAATTTTGGCAGATCAGGTAAGGGCAAATTGAAAGTGGCTTTAGAAAAACTACTTATTAACAGGCTCTACAGTGATTAAATGCTTCAAGATAAATACCACAGATAGTAAAAGCTAGCTTAAACTACCGATTTGAAACTCGCGCAGAAGGTTGATGGTTTTTCAAATAAGCAGCAATTAGTCTGACGTAATCCATTTATCCCCTCTGCAAGTGACTGAAATAAAGGGAAATTAGATAAAATTACATGCAGAGAAACAACTAAGTGATAGCAGGAATGCAATCAGATAGTACTGAACAAAAATTATAAAGGCAGGGCAATAATATATAGTTCATTTGCTTATTGGAGGCTTTGATTCATTCCCTGTGGTAATTGTAAAATTTAATAATATCTGTATACTTACAGTGTTCTGAAAAAAGCACTACCATTACACATTGTTATCCCTGCAGGTTGGATGACAAATGCCTGGGGCAATACTACCATCAAAGCATGTGACATACTCAACAAGGATCTTCTAATCTTCATAGGGACGACAACTGTCATTTTTAAAGTGCATAGCAAATGAAGAGGGCATAAGAAAGGAAACTTCTAATTTTGGGGGATGCTAGTGGTAGAGACTCTTTAAGTCTACACTGCGCTTTCAAATTGCGGTAGCAAACCTCAGGTAATTCACTTGAACAGTTGTATAGATTTCTTAATGCTTAAAAAGTGCTGTCCGGGCTGGGAATAACCATCTGTTCCTTCGAGAACTCCTACTCTCTTAGCTAATATATACAGCTAATACACTCTATAGCTTGTATGTGAAAAATAGATCAATGACTGCCAAAGGAAGACACGCACTCTTCCAGCAAACAGCTCTGCTTAAAACCGGCTGCTTTTTTGCCTGATGGTAACTAATATTTTTTAAGCTCTGCAAATGAAATAAAGAATCAGTAGTCTGTTGATTTCCATTTACATTTTTTTGCTCATGTAATTTTAAGCACTAGCCCTTGCCTGGTTCTCTTCATTTCCCTGTGTTACAGAGCGTGCACAGGCAGTGCAAATCACCCAGCCCGTAGTCTGAATAGGATTGTCACTTCAGTGTTCAACACGGAGTTCTCTTCTTAACATTTTTTCTCATTACAACAAGACTCAGTACTGTGAGACACCTTTTGTTATGTATATATGAACAAAAGCAGTCAGAACAAATTTAGTACACTGGGCAAGGGAACTGGGAGCTGACAACAGTTAACAGACAAGACACTCCATACTAGATTTAATCCTCTCTTAAATTTTGCCTTCCTGGGACTGAATAATACGTTGGTCGGACAAATTAGTGTCATCTGCTTTCAGATTAAAAAGCTAATGCAGAATCTAGATTTAAAAAAAAAAAAAAAATCCCTCTAAACCCCCTCAAACCATGATTTCAAGACATGTTTTATTCTAAGAGCTCTCAAAATAGCCAACTGGCATTTTCCTGTGGCAGCTATAGTTGTGTAAATACAGATTTCACACACAGTTCGTAAGCTTTTTCTTTCTGTCACCAGTGCAGTGAAACTGTAGTCCAGGAGAGAGGATGAACTAGGATGAATTAGGAACCCACTAATGAAATTAGAGCAGCTAATGACACCTGAAAACATAAGCTAATTTAATTCCATGAAGTGGCACTAGAATCACCAGTCAAAGCTATACATCCATCAGGCTTTCTCTATATCTCACACTACAAACAGGGAGCTTGTTACACCCGCTTAGATTCCTTCACTGATTTCAGGAAGATGACGACTGAAGCAACCGTCAAGATGTTTCTGCAAGTAGCAGATGGAGTTAAACATTAAACATTTTTGTTCAACCTGTACAAAAAAAACAGTGATAAAAGCAGCCATCTTTCATGGGAACTTCTTCCTGTTGCCTAAGTACAAGACTTCTCTGCTTTAAAAAAAAGACAACCCAGGATGGCAGAGAAGACAGAGCTGTCCTCAATTTGGATCAGGTCTGAAACTCTCAAAGAGTGTGGCTTAGTAATTTCTTTAAGGGCAGTATCGTACTGAGTGATGGGACAGAGACTTAGACCCGTCCTCGGCTGCTGTGATGTGCAATTTTTCAGCAGCTCACTAGGGCAGGGATGGCTTTTTCCATGTCTGTTCATCACAACTTGCACAACGGGCTCCCTCTCCCAAGCAGAGCCTCTGGATTCTGCAGCAATAAAAAACACTAAATAGTAACTAAAAATGAGTATACTTCTATTGAACATTTAAAATATACACATGGAATTTAATGCAGTCTGCATTTTTGGTAGTTTTAACCCAGATGGGATTAACTTGAATAAAGTGAGCAGATACGACCATTTGAGAATGAAACGCCTGAAAACAGGAATGCTAGCTAAAAAAATTCCCCCACACTCTCTCATGCCATGTAAAGCTCGTGTTTTTAAGTTGATCTATCATTTCAAAACAGAGTTTAATGTGAAGATGCCAGTTGCATCTGATGTGGAGGTTTGAGATGATGTTGTTTAGGAGTAAGACAAGGAAGCAGCCATACACTTAAGCCCAGGAACTTTGAAGAGGGCTGGACTTGCCTGCTGGCCAGACCATCACCAAGCTGAGAAGATTCAAATTCCCAGCGCAGAGGGAATGAATAGGCTTTTCCAATCAGCCAGAGCAGCTGAAGCAAAGATTCCTGGCGCAAGCAGGGACTGTTAGATGCCATGCAGAGAGTCAGCAGCTGATGCTTTTGCCTGCTCAAGGGTCTGGGTATTCACAAACCCTGAACAAGTCCAGGAGGGCAGCAGAGGTACCAGGGCAGCGCCTGTCGGCAGGGAGGACAAGCAGAGAACAGAAAGAGTCTTCCTCGTTCTACCTGGTACGTGGGCATATGGCTGCTCACTGCCTGACCCACAATTTATGCATGGGAGAATATACACATGTACCTATTACATATGTATGTTCATTAACGATACCTCAGTATATATTTTACAGAAACAATGCTAAAATATTTTACATTTAACTGACCAAACTCAGCAGACCTCTGCCACAAACTGTAACACCCCCAGCAGCAGACTCCAAGCACACCTCAACTTCAGGCTGTTCAACTGCATTCGTTAAGTTTTGCAGGACCAAGTTCGTGTTGACAGGACACGATCCTGCTCTGCCAGGGTTGAACTAGATACCATTAAAGTAGCTAAGATGGAAACCTTATATCAGATCTGCAGTGTTGCCGATTGTCAAAACGTTGTTTCAAACCTTACAACACCGAACACCTTTATTTTAAGCCCCTACTCCTTAGATGCTTCCAGAGGAGAAACTCAGCTTTCATGCAGGCTTCTAGCTTTATGCTTATGCAAAAGCCTCAAAGGCAACCGAAATGCCTCTCAAAGACTCAAAAAGTAGATTGAAATCAATTCAACCGTAATAAAACCATAATTGAAAATGTTATGAAAAGCTGCCCAAAAAGCAACACTTCCTGAAATACCTTTGTAAGGATCTGCAATTGGTTTTTGTAGTGCAGTGAAATAACCAATACTGTTCAAAACGTAAACTCTTCAGAGCCGACAAAACCAAGCCTGGTTTCCTGTTCTCCTACCAGTCAGTCCAATTCTAGAAAGGTTTTGTCAAAACATTATAGGAAGAGTTTCCATGTTGAAGAAAGACACATGTTTTATAAGCATATTTAGTCAGCCCTCTGAGTGCTGTGGGTCCCAAGTTCTGATTTTTAAATATTTGTGTTATTTTAAGGTTCACTTGGGGACATGGTTGACAAATAAAATAGATGAAAATATCAACTTTTTTTTTCTCTCCAAGTCACTGTCCGTGACTTTCCTCCAAGGCCCTTTCCCTGGCCTACAGTTTGTGCTTTCTATTCACCATGATGCTGAGGTTTTAGACTCCACTTATATTACAACAAATGTCTTAAAAACCTGTTTTGGTAACCTACTCCAGCACGCTCACTGCACCGACAGAAGTGTCCGAGGTGCCTGATCTGGGAGGAAAAGAAAGTATTCACATTTATATCTTACATAAAATCAGTCTTTATAGGTTTAATTTGCCTTTTCATGTTATCACGTATCAGGATACAGATTTTCTGCTATTTCATCTTCTTTTTAAAATAATCCTAAAGTGAACCCAACTCTTACAATTAAGTTGATAATTCCATAGGCACCCGTACACTTCTCAACCACTTACTGAAGTATTCAATAGAGCTGCCTGAAGATTTAGCCCTAAACTTTGACCAGTGTAAAACAACCACCATCAAAAACTATGACAACATTTTATTTGGCATGCAGAACTCACAGGTGAAGAGCAATATTTGACAAACACACACTGCAAAGACCTCTCAATGATTTATGCTTGCGCTTTTGCAAGCGTGACTTATGCAGTCTGGTGCTCCCTCAGCCATGAACGTCCCTTATTACTATGAACTTACTTTTCATGTCCCACTTTACTAGGAACCGAGGACCTGGTGCGCAGAGACAATGGCGACGTATTGTTCGCTTCCTAAATCTCCAGCACAGCCATCTGCCCAGATGTAAAAAGGTAACTTGATCCCAATTAATGAAAGTGACTGGGTCAGCCTGTCACCTCCCATGCTCTTTATGTGCTGTTCAGACATCTATACGCTTATTAAAACCTCAGGCACTCTACATAAGCTCTGCCTTGAAACCAGTTGCCAGAGGCATCACTGCTCAGAACCTGTCTACAGGTTTCTTGGTTTCAGATCTGACATCATATAAACCTCTCTTATCCGCCTTGGCAGCACAGATCAGATGAAAAGCGGCCCCATCCTCACAGAACAATACTCATAAAAAGGACGGAGGTGCACAATAATAAACATTTCGCTGCTGCTGTTCCTCACAAATGTAACCTACTGCTAACATGCTCCAAGGTTAGAAAACACCTACAACAACTTCGCAAGCCTCCCGTATTACTTTCATCAGATTCAGAATGGGGAACTTCTTACTGGGAGCTTTTTTCCCAACTAATTGTCTCTATACTGTTTAAGGCCAAGCTAGAGCAGAAGCAGTAACAGCAAATGATTTCTGGGGACATTTCAGCTTCTGAATAATTTTTGTCCTGTAGGTAATTTGATGATTATTGTGGGAGTTCTCCTCCTTCATTTTGACTGGCCACCAGTCACACAGCATCATTTTTGCTCCACAGCGGGATGGGTAACTATCACCATTACACAGTCTGTATTGCCAGTTAAAACCCAAACCTGGAATGCCAGTAGGAGCGAGGTGACTCTGATAGAAAGTGTTTTGAGATACCTGCCTTACATTTGCTCCATCCACTTGGACTCAGAGCTACCCAATATCCAAATAAACACACACGGCATCACGAGCTTCCTTGCATCTGCTGGCAGCCCAGAGCTGCTGCCTGTCCTGCAAGGAGCTCCTCATGGTCCCGTGGCTGCTCAGTAGTGCTCACCTCTCTAGCAACACGCAACAAAGCCCTCTGGCTTCAGAAAGCAGCTTCCTAAACACGCAGTTGTTGTAACCCGCTCCCGCTGCTCCCAACCCAGTGACCTAGAACAACAGCCAGTCCATCTTCAAGAGATTAAGCTCTTTTCTTTTTATTTATATGGCACACAGCGTAACATTCAGGTTAGGCACATCAGAAGAACAAGTGGTCTCTTAAAAAGGCTTTGAACTTTATTTCTTCTTCAAAGAACTTCGGCTCTTGGAGGAAGTGGTTTAATAACTGAACGTGCCAGCACAGGCAGGAAATAGTATTTCCTATGTGCATCCTGGCACCAAAACTCGATTGCAGTACGCAGTTTGTGATTTCCTTTAAAAAACGCAGTGGGCTGGGAAGAGCAAAGCAGTGCCTTAGAAAGGAGTTCACTCGTTTGGATTTTCAATTGCTGATTCAGAGAAAGAGGCCAGACCAACTCTGTGGTAAAAATCAAAGGGACAAGAGCCTTTACCAGCCCTGAGCAATAGGGATGGCTGGAGTTCTCCAGCTCTAACAAGAACCTGTGTTTATTACTATCAGAATTTCCTCTTCTTCTGCAGGCTCGTTCACAGACCGGCTAATGGGTTTCCATAAATACTACCAAGTGCTGCCTTAAGGCTTTGTTGTACGGCACAACATTAAGCAACAACAATAGGGAACAGCTGCTCCCAAATAGCTGCGCAGTTAATTACACTATATACCTCCAGTATGTCTCCGTGCCCTGCGTAAGAGAGCTATTGCACATGGACCGTCCATGTAACGGTGGAAGACATTCAAGACGGCCCAACACATTCCAAGCAAACCAAATGGGAACCAGACTCAGATGCTCTCCCTGCCCTTGCTGCAGGAGACATGAAAAGCAAAACAAATTTATGTTACAGCAGTAACATTATCATCGTAACAGAGTATGTTTGCATGTATTTTTTCATTTGTGTGTGTATCTTTAAAATAAGCATGAGATGGTCTAACATCTGGTTTGTCAAAAGTTTGTCAGGTATTTCACAGATGTGTACTACGTTTATTTTTACAATCTGGAATAATCACAGTCTGGCATAGAAAGAAATAACTTCTATAATTGCGTTCCACACCCAAATACATCCCAATCTCCAAGATATGCACATGAAACATTTAAATCAAGAAATAACTCTAGGATGATAAAAACTATACTTATAAGTGGTTTATATTACAATTTATAAGAGGCACATTCGCTCAGATCTTGGCTTTCTTTAATAACTTTTCAATTCTTAGGCCCAGCTGGAAGCCTAAAAATAGGCAATAGAAAATCGGCATGTTTAGTTCAGGGTAATTGAAAGGATACCATGTTAATCTTACCAGGGCCAGGTTAAAGCACTTCTGCGAGTCTCCAGAAGAAAAAACATACAACATTTACAACGTACATGTTGGCAACAAATGCAGCCATTTCATGTGAGATTTGAAACAGAGAATCCATCTCAAATCTTTTCTATTCTCAAACTTGATCAAGACAACCAACGTTTTTCTCTCAAAAACAGTCCCACCTGAGCCTGTTCCCTGACTCGGCCCTGGCTCTGTCACTGTCCCTCCACTAGAACATCTGTAAGACACTTGAAGCAGAGGCATCCGAAGGCAAACATGATAGCAGCAGCTGGCTGGAGAAGGAATAACTGCTGCCCCAGCACAAGGCTACCTCTATCCAGAATTTTGCTCTAGTCCAACTTTTTCAGGGGCTCACTTGCGCAGTTTGAAAATAATTCACTTCATGGGCCTCAGTTTCTACAGACCTACTGTGAGACTTGTAATACTGGCCTTCAAAGACGCTTTTAGAAAGAGATGCTCTGTAACCTCTGTAAAACAGCTACTTGCCATAATTTTTTTTAAAACATACAATGGTACTGTATTTCTGGAGAATAAAGAAAAAGAAAATTAGAAGTCCACAGTCTATTTAAACTTATGAGATAAAAATAACCTAACTGCTCTCAAGTCATTCCTTTGAAACCTGGCCTGTGAAACAACTGCCTTGCCCTCATCACTAACGTTAATTGCAAGTAGTTGTCCCGTTTTCCCCAGAATTAGTTACAATAAAAGCAAAGCACAAATATTTATAGGTTGATCCTATGAGATACTGACATGAAATGACGCAAATATGCTCTAGTCAGTGGGCAGTGATCAGAGCCAAACTTTAAGAAGTATTTAGGTACTTCGAGATGTAGAAAATCATAGCTCCCTTACTTGTCCCATGGAAGCACTGCCTTAGCATCCTCCAGGCTGGGCCAAGCCACGCACCTCCAGCTACGCTACAGCAACAGCAACAAGGGCAGCTACACTAGACACCACTCAGGAAGGAACTGTGCTAACAAGCTATAATTTAAAATTCTTTAAATTACCAAGTACTCTTTTGAGTAAAACATGACATCTCTGCCAGAGTTAGGGTGCCTGGCCCTAGACGCTACATGCCAAGGGTATATGTGAGATTAAGCTCCATTAGCAGAAGCTTGTCATTATGGTTAGGCTGACGGTCCTGCTGAGCCACACCATGCTGACAGACCTTGGGAGAGGTGATTCAGCTGTCGCTTGTGTTTGCCGTACTAGCTGGAGTTCATGAACTTTCCCCTGACCTCTCTTCTAATTCAAGACTTTGTGGTTTTTCAATGATTTAACATTTTAGCTGGAATGTGTATATATACGTACATGTGCGTACATAGACATATATATATCATCTCTACTGTGCTAAACTTAGCTTCTCCACAGCTAAAAGGACCAAGGGACAAAAGTAGCTCTCATTTTCATCTCTGCTAGGACCCAAGAAGTCATCCACTTCCTGCTCAGCATTACTAAAAGCAGCTTAATGCCAACATGACAGATGTAAGGGGACTACTGTCCTAGAGTATGTTTGCACTGCTCAACTTTTAACGGGAACCCATTCCTTCAGGTCTCTGCCACACCGGATTCAGAGCTAGCACTGGTATCTCTGCAATCTCTGTACTGGAACAGTACTGGAACAGGCTGCCCAGGAAGTGGTTGAGTCGCCATCCCTAGATGTGTTTAAGGGTCGTTTAGATGTGATGTTGGGGGATATGGTTTAGGGGAGAACTTTGTAGAGCAGGGTTGATGGTTGGACTTGATGATCCCAAGGGTCTTTTCCAATCTGGGTGATTCTATGATTCTATAAGGCTCCCAACCAGCGTGCAGCCCGCCATGCCTGCCGCATGCTTGGATGGAAAGAGTGAGGAGAAATCCCTTTTGGGCAGGATTTAGATCCTTCTGCCTGAGCTGGATTTCCCTTTCCTTGGGAAACCCACATTGTCTTTTTCCACAAGATCCACTCTGCAGCTATATTGGCACCACAGAGAGTCTCTACTCAGTACTCGTCCGAAATCCTAATCGAGAGTTTTTCCTCGGGACAGCATTGATATGTCCCCCATCACTCGAGGACGAACAGGTGCTCAGATGCAGGAGCTACAAGCCCTGTACAGGTACAAAAGAGGAATAGAGAGACATGAAATGAAAAACCTACCTACCAAAATCTGAACCTGTCCTGTAATCAGGTAAGGAACAAGATTCCCTAGATAACACAGTAGCATGCCACCCGCCTTTGTTTTCACTTTCTTATGAAGTAGCAGCTGAAACTACAACAGAGATCTCTCTCTCGCCACCTTGGCTGATAGTCACACAGAGCATAAAGAAACAGAACTAGCCGTAACTGTAGCCTGATACAGAACGAAACAACGCCGCTTTTTCCTGGGATTATGTGAAGAACTGACAAGTGACCCAGGGAGCAGTGAATTTGAAAAGAGAGTTGGAGCAGTTAAAAATGGTTGTCTTTTCCTAATCATCTTCCTACAAAGGCAACCCCACAACAGCTACTCTGTCTGATGCTAGCACATGTTGGCAAACAAAGCAGCACAAAACATGCAGAGAAGTTCCATCACCTGCATTGCACAGCTTCCTCCCGTGAAGATCAACACTAATTGCAAAAGTTTTCAGACCGAGTTTGGTGATTGAACTTTTTTGATTCTAAAAAGCCAGCATTAGAACTGTGTGCACCTTCTCGGCTTCCACACATCTGCATGCAAGCAGGTCAGGATTTCTTACTGTCCCACCTTATTATTTGCTCAGGGTTGCAGTTCAAAATATGCTTCATTTCTTCTATTAGGCTCAGGTCCTCTGGTTACACAGATGAATCGTGCCATCACTCTTACACAGACAGGCTGGACCTACTTTAAGCTCTAAACACATACTTCTTCACAGTTCAAACACTAGACCGTATACAATTAGCACGCGAGACTTGTTGCCTGAGGATATTGTAGAGGCCAAGAGTATTAACAGGTTCAAAGTAGGATTAGACAAATCCATGCAGGATAAAGGTCCATCAGTGGCTGATCACTAACCACTGTTATCTGAAACCCACAGAACATGTTAGGAGAAGCACTGCTGTGTACACATCCTATGTCTTAGCCTCTTCCTGCGGATTGACTACTGGACACGGCCGAAAACAAGGTGCTGCTCTGGGCACTGTCTGGCAGCAAGCAGAAACAAGAACATGAGGATACAACTGTAAACCAGAAGTCAATATTAACAGCAATCAAGGCAAAGAAACAAAAAAGTTTCTTTTTAAAGTAAACCTTATTTGCTCTAGACAAAACACTGCCTACAAAAGCATTCCATCACTCTCCCTCCCCTTGTTCCTCACTCCAAAGAGAGACGGGCTGGACCTCACTTTCATAGCACAGCTAATGATACCTGTTCCTCTGCTCAGGAGTCACCTCAGGACACTCTTGATGGGTACGACTTTCAGAAAAGCCACCCTGAACCCCCATCTCCCTCAAAGCACCTGAAGCCGATCCCTCAAAATCACTGACACCCTGGCCCACAGCCTAATCGCTACTTCAGTTTTCAGACGTTCAGAACTCCGCCTTTCCCAGCAAATGATCAGTCTAATAGAATGGGACTGTTCCCAGGTTATTTTCTCAGTAGTTTTAATACGCTTGTTTCCTTTACCTGCTATCATAGGTTTTTAAAAGTGCTTCACTTTGTGAATATATGTTCTTTAGTGGATGGAAAATGTGCTTTTGAAGTATTTCTGCTTGGAAACATTTTCAGAAGATAAAGAATACTTCTAGAGTGATTCTATACCAATGCAACATTTTCATTTAAAGCAGACAAACAACAAAGAGGCTTAGTGTCTGTTTGTGCCTTCGTTACAGGCAATATTTTCATTAAAAAAAAAAATAATCCTGCCCAGGTAGTTAAATATGCAAAAATAAGACTCAGTTCTGGCTAAATTCAGAGCAAGACATTTAAAGGTTCATGTGCTTCCTCCCAGTGCCTAGGAAGTCTGAAATATAACTATCCTGTGCTGTTATTAAAAGCACTTTGAAGGCTACTATATTTGAAGAATCAAATTGACACAGTAGTGATCAGGGTCAAAGGTGTTACGTCAGTTCATTAGGCAGAGAAGAATCAAAAAACTTTCTACTTTGATAAAAATGAAGCATTTGCAGCACATATACAAACATTTCGGATGCCACAAAACATTTCTGTTGCTGCTTTAGTTATATATAATAAATTTATACTTATATTTGTAAAACACTGGTATAATTTAAAATATTTTAGGTAGCAATACTCATGAGGGAGAAATGCCAATAAGTTATGCCATTTTGAAGTAGTCAAAATATTTCATCTGGAAGGGAAGGAATAGTGTTCAGTTTTTCTTCCCTCTCAAAATGTTTACTAAAATCAACATAATTCAAGAAACCTTTCAGTTGACCTGAACAGAATTATTTCAGGGGGGGGGGGAGGAAGTACCAATCAAAACATTTAGTCCAATTCTGTATGCTTTTAAGATAAGACTTTCTTTGTGATAATTTTTATTCATATCTCCTAGTTTTTTATTGCTCTTTAAATCATGCAGCTTGAATGCCTGCCTTGTATTCTTCTCCAGCTACTCATGATGCAAAATTAGACATATTCTTTTGAATACATCCCTTGAGGGGTTGTGGGTGGATCTTGCCACTGGATGCTACAAAATATCCCCAAATCAAGAGCTTTCTGTGTTAAACAATTCAAATCTCAGGAGACCGTCCAGCCAATTTACCAAGTATAAATATAGTCCCTCTGCCATTCACACTGAGCACAGTGAATTCCATGCAAAATCCCAGGGGAACTAGAAGAAATATTTTAATGTTCAGCAGTAGTCTTTAATTTTGCATTCAAATTATGTCACTGACCACTTTTCCCTCTTGAGGCAAGTGTCTTCCTCAGAAGGCAGGCTTTAGGACAGGTACCTCACAGTCCTCGCCCTCCACACGCTGGCTGACTGTGGGGCTGCCTCGTTCACCAGTTTAATACCAGCTAGCGGATTCTCTCCTAGCATATCACCAGTAATATGAACAGCAAAATACCTATGGATAGGGTGTGTCCCTGAGGGAAGCACGGCTCTGTGCCTACAGTTAAGGTTACTCAACATTTCCCAGTATAAGATCCTATTTCCAGTTCCTTACAGCTTTGCTAAATAAATTGGCCTGAAGTCTTCCATAATGAGGCTCTGCCTCGGGCTGTGTGTTTTGGAGAACTGCTCGTGTTACTAATAAGGCAATAATCCATACTGCAGCTCGATTAGTAGTCAAAATGGTTGACAAAATCTGTAATTATAAAAAGAAAAGTTTCTTGTGCTGACATATCAAAACAGACCTCTCAGACCGCAATAGGGAACAGCCACAGTAAAGGATTCTCCGCTCCATTAGCTGTAAGGAAAATGAGTAGGAGTTTGGCCTGAATAAAACATACTGTGGAAGGAAGAAATATTAGAATCAAATGCTCATATAAAAGCTTTGCTGCAACATCAATAATCTTCAAAGTACTTAACTGGGGAGGTAGGCATTGCTTTGCCTCTTTGAGAGACGGGAGGATGGAGGCACAAAGCAGCAGCGTGGCTTCTGGCAGGCCCGGGAAGGCAGCAGCGTGAGCCTCAGCGAGCACCCTGCGGCACGGGAATAGAGGTGCCCACAAAGAGGTGCTAAAAATCCCCCCTCGCTTCTGAGAAGATTTATTTTACTACTGCTGCAGCCAGAAACAAGCTGTGCAATCCCTCACTAGAACTGAAATTGCTCTCTTTTGGGGAGCACAGAAAATTTCTCACCGGGAATAGCAACAATTGTTATCTCTGGGATGTACAATTTTCATGAAGTGAGCAACTAAATTGAAGTTTGAGAATCAAAAGGTATTATACTGAGCAACACCCCCCCAGGAATAAATACTAAAAATTATCATGAAAATTATATCAATAGTGTAATTGAGAGTGAATTAGCATAAAGCCAGAGCCTGTTGCTAGGAAGGATTTAACTAACGACTCTCTGGGCCTTCCACTTTGGGAATACCCATCCATGGACAAGCCCAGCCTGGGAGAGAGGCAAGTCCCTGGAGGGTCGGGACCTGGGACCGAAGACTGTGACGACTGCCTGTCCATAGGCTGGACGGGTTCCCGCCCGCCTGTAACAAGGGTGGCCTCTTCAGCAGCCCCGTGCGAAGCCGAGGTGAATCTAGCTGCAAATTAATTTAGAAAAGTAAGCAGACAGGCAGGCGGGGTCTGCGCTGGGTTGGCACACGCAGCTATTTCCGAGCAGACGGTCACTTCCTCCTCCTGCCTGAAATGAGCCTCATCCCACGCGAAGTTTCCAAGCCTTTCATTAGTGGTTGTGTTAGTGTATAATAGCTATAATGAGAAGGCCATAAAAATCCAAAGTTAGCTGAGGGTCCTTAACCATTTTAAATATGGATCTCTTTCCAGATTTTTATTTAAACTTCAACGACTACCACGTAAGATCAAGCAACAAGAAACAACATTTGTATTACAGCTGTATTATTTAATTCCCATTAGCTGAAAATGCCAGGCTACTGGCCGGTAGCTCAGGAAAATAAGTGGAGACAGGTGAAAGAAAAATACCCTTCCTGTACCTCCTGAAGCCGCTTTAAAGCCTGAGGCTCTGCAATGTCATTTACACCTAATGAAACCCAGTGTCAGGCCACACTATTTAGCCAAATGTTATGCATTCAGGAAAAAATGGACCTTGCTACTTTTAAAGACATGGTGCTCTTTCTGGCCATAATTCCTACTGTCTAATTAAACCGTGAGAGAACTGATCCCTTCACTTATTTGCTTCTGCTTTTGACGGTGCACTTAATGCCACCTTACATATTGGGGGATCTAGCTGCTTGAAAGCCATCATTTACTCTCTGGTTTAATTAGAGCAATGGTTTTATTGGACAGCCTAAAATGTTTGGAGTAATAATCACAGTCCAAACTTGATTATCCCTTTTAATTCTGAATCAAGCACAAACCGAGGAGCGCATACATCTCTTCGGTGCAAAGGAAAGTACTTTAAAGGGCTGCTTTCATCTCTAATGGCTGTACTATCATTTCTCGGTTTATTTTGAAATGTTTTTGGTAACCCGCATAACACAGCAAATGTGGAGTAACAACAGAGACTCGATGCTTTCCATCATGTACAGAGCTTTCCTACAGTTTTCCAGACCACTCCAGGAAGTAAACTTAGCAGAGTGCAAATTCATATTGATCTGCCTGGCTCCTGGAAAAATAAATTTTCTTTCAATGTCAATTAAAGTTAACAAAGTGAGATTTCAATCAGGTTACTTAAGTAAAAGGTCACAAGAAGGGGTTAAGAGAAGATAAATGGCATACACACACACACAACTAGCACTTTCTTAGAGAAACACATCATGTGTTCAAAGAAAAGTAAGTTGTATATGAATTTTAAAAGATCAGAAGCAATCAAATTTCATCAAGCTCCTTCATCTTTAATAGTTTTCTTATCTGCTCATTCATTAAGCATGTCAGGTGTTCTACAAAAAGGAAAAAAAAAAGAAAAAAAGAAAGAACTCAAACCCCTTTAGGATCTGCTATACAGATATCTGCAGATTTTGCAGTCCAGAACTTTGTGCCAAAAATAGCCCTATTGATTACAGGGGATTAAAATTACTCCTTAACAGAGAAGCAGTAGAATCAGGCCTTGAGCAAAATCACACTCAAAACCCTGAATATAAATCAGGAAAAGCAGTCAATGAACTGAATATTCATACTCTGTAACAGAATCAAAGAAACATTGAATGGAAGAGACCTCTGGAGGTCTCTAAGTCCAACCTCCCCCTCAAACTGTGACCACTGCCAGCGCCAGATCAGGTGGGCCATGGCTTTGTTCCCCTGCTGCTGTACCCTCCTACAGAAATATTTTCCTAATACCCAACCAGAACCTCCCAACTTGTGCTGTTTCCAGCTACTGCCCCTTGCTATGTTTTCTGCCTCTGCTGAGAGGACTGATTCTATGACACTGGCACTGTCACCTTTCTGACTACCCTTTAAGTAGCTGCAAGCTTCTATTAGATACATTTTAGCCTCTTACCTAGAACAAAACAAGACCAGCTCCTTTGGCTGCTACTTGCAGGTCAGGTACTCTGGACCCTGGACCATCATGGTAGTCCTCTAGATCTAGTTCCTCCACATCCCTCCTGAACAGGGATGGGATGAGGGCACAGACCAGGGACATAACTGGACTCACTACTCCAGGTGCAGCCTCATTAGCACAAAGTAGAAGAGGGTAAGAACTCAGCTTCAACTAGAACATGAACAGAACATGGCTGTACCTTTTGGGAATAAAACAATTAACTGCCTGTTACCCAGCACTCCACAGAACATGGTTTGGAACAATCCTTCCACCACTGGAACTAGCATCTAGGGAAAGCAGATTTATCCTATTTATGCAGGCAAACTCAGAACCAAATGCCAGAGTTTTTGCTCTCACACTGTACTTGGATTGAAAGGCTCAATCAATGCCAGCAAATGTGATTTTTAATTACTTTTAAACTTATGACACTGGGTAGCATGGGAAGAACCATTTGCTTTTACAGTTCCTTATCTCACTGACTTCACTTGGAGGAAACGGAAGCAGGTTACAAAATCAGTAGCTTTCCTTGCGGGGCTGGAGAAAGGAGTGGAGCTGATTTTGCATGCTCTTTTGGAGAGCAGTCATGCACGCCTAACTGGTGTAGTCAGCGACCAGGATCAGACACACCAATCTGAAAGGCTTCACACAGTCATGTATTTGTCAGTCTTCTGATGTGCAAAAAAATTTAAGAATATGTGATCAGGGCACTGAATTTACAGAACTGACTGAGTCTCCCTTATGCCAGAAATTCCTAAGGAGCATTTAGGATTCCTAAATATTTGCCAGGGACAATGAAGTCTCGCAATGAGGAATGCTTTGGAATTTAAACATCCTATCCCTTTATATTTAGAGTCTATCTGTAGAATGACAGGATTCCTGTGGTTAAAACAGCAACTAGGGACTCAGGACTTACATTTTCCTGTAGCTCTGCTCCCCAACCACAAATACAGAGAATCATGTTCCCTTTCACCTCCCATTGCATTTGTAATAAAAAGCAATTGACAGACAACTTCTTCACATTTTAATTAAAAAATGCCTGTCAGTCACAGCAAGGACCTTCAGGCAACTAGAGGGCTTTCCTCCACCTTGTGCTGCCCCCACCAACCGTCTCCGTTCCCTACATTTCCCCACGCAGGACGGAGAGTAGTTCCTGGGGATAGTGCCGACGGAGCTGGTACAGTAATGGGTGGAGACAGCATTTCGGGTCTAGAGAGAGGCTCACAGTTATTATGAGCTAACGGGACCGGACACAAAGCTGTTCTAAATGTAGGATGGTTACACAGCTATGCAACCTGACCACATGCAGTGGGAACATCTGCCACAACGAGCAGTCTCAATCAGAGATGGGAGAGGAAGAAAGGCTAAAACCTTGCCTGGCTTCCAGTAACTCTGTGCCAGAATAAGCCATGTCCTTCATCAGGACCCACCCAGCCACAACACCTTCCTGCTTTAAATAAACTGATTCTGGGCTGGATTCAGTAAACCACAACTTGTAGACAACAGTGTCAAGTGCACAAGGACTCTTCATCTGGACTTCATGCCAGGCCTACTTTCTTCCTCTTTTCCTCTTTCTTCCCTTCCAGCTTAGGTCCTCTCTATTTCTTTCCATTTATCTCTCCTTACCTCCTAAGTCAAACTTACTCGCTCCCCAGGACAGCTCTATCGCATTGCTCACTTGGTTTGCCAATTTTATTTCTCTTCATTAACTTGCTTCTACCTTCTCCTTCAGAATGTAACTTTACTGGTTCACAGCCTTCTCATAAAGCCTCACAAACAGGGTACACCACAATAAAGAGACAAAACCCAAACGATTTTAGCTGGCTGAGACTTTGACAAAAACTTGATGTGACATACTGGACCTTGGACAATTATCCAGATAGCTGTCCGCTCACAATGCTGCCTAAGCCACGGCTTTGGAGGCAGATTACCAGCAAATCAAACCACAGAACCAACATTACTTTAATTTGCTTTGTTTATTCCCCTTGCCTAGGGAGAGGCACACAGCAATAGTCTAAGAATTCCGAATTTTTCCTGTGAATAATAAAGAATCCTTCCCCAAATGTATAATTTGCACTGTTAAATCCAGTCTGTTTCCTTGGATTATGATAGTGCTGGCCATCATTTTTGTATAGCTTCCAAAAAATAATAATAACGCCCCCCCACACCCCCAAACACATTTAGAGTTTGTATTCTGTGTTAAAAGCTAAGTGTTTCAAATTTCTTGGCATAATGATATATTACAAGGAAACAACCATAAAATATATCCAAGTAAGGGGAAAAAGCCACTGGCTTCTGCGCTACAAGAAATCCTACTTCGGCTTGAAGTAAGCACATATAGCACTTGTAGATAGCAGTGAAGACTGTGGATGCAAATCTCAAGTTCATGATAGTCTGCAAGAATATTTAAAACCTTCCAATTCTACTCTGAGGCCTTTATCTTATTTCACTTTTTTAAAAGAGAGAACCTGAATCATCAACATTAGGGAAAATGGCAGCGATTTCAGGTCACTAATCTGTAAATCTTAAAGTGGGTGTTATGAATAAGAATATTAATAAAGTCAAATGCTGCAAGTCTTCCTTGCATGGTCAGTGGGATTTGGTTCAACCCCAACAAGAGGAATCAAGGAAGAAAAAAATGTGTTTGAAATAATGCATCTACGCAGAGCAGCGATAGGAATTATTAGGAAAAGCTGTCCACTTCTGGGTTCCAAACTTCAAGAAGAACATGGAAGCCCTCCAAAAGGTACATGAATATGACATACGGTTAATACTACTATTAACAGATAACAAGTCCTGGATTACAAAGGCATGGGGAACTGTCCAAATAATCCCCAGCTTTGGGAACAACCTCTCCCGGAGCCCCAGCGCTCCCTCCAGCACTGCTGCAACTCGGGTCATTTCACTAGAGTCAAAGTCTTACGCTCGACAGTCCCTTCATGTTTTGTTACAATCTTGTCCTTCAAACTCCTCCACAAACCCGCTTTTTCCAAATACTCAAAGTGAGCCCAGAGTCATTTGCTGCTGCCGAGCCCTCGGCATATTTCAGTGTGTTCCACTTAGCCCCTGCAAGAATAAAATCTGCTCCCAGGGAAGCTTAAATTGCCTGTGTCTGTTGGGACAACAACTTGTTTCTCAGTGAAGTGGATGAGATTTTTGTACTACTTTTAGTAGCACAGGATAACGTGTAAGGTTAATATTTTTTATATATATATATATTTCAATGTTTGTTTATATAAGCAGTTTCATCAAATCCATCATGGGATTATGTAGATAGTTACAATTAGGCACTGCAGTGTACAAGTGTTTACGGGATTAGACCCAGGGATTTGAAGCATATAAAAAGCAAGTTCTGTCTAGAGCCACTAAGTGAAAAATGAAGAGCCTAATGCAGGAATAATACCAGCAGTCTGACCCCGTATTTTTTTGCAAGCACAAGGACTACAGCCGCAAGATCCAAATTTGAGGGGCAAAAATTACAGATCAAAGTTTAAGAATTCAGGAGTCACAGGAGGACGAATAAGAAATTTCTGCAGTGGCTGCAAATCCTCGAACGTTTCAGGTTCATGGTGCACATTTCTGAAAACAAAAACTCAGTAGTTCCCCACTGCTCTTAACGCAAGCAGTGCCTGATGTTTGCTTCACTGTTCAGTGAGTCTGAGAATGACAGGAAGAATGTTGACATTTTGTGCCGCACGTACGGGAGGAAACAGATCATCTCCCTCTGAAAGGTGCTTTATTTTATGTGAGAAAAGACAAAACTCCAAGCTGCACATCAAATAAATCATACAATAAGAACATTATTTTTAAAGGGAAGGAGTATTTTGCATATTAATATTAAATGACATCTGAGCAGCAAATATAGAAATTATAATATTCAGTATCTCACAGAGAGCTGACAGAGACTAGAGGAGTTCTGGTTAACCAAGCTGTCTTAAATCTACAGCCTCAAAAAAAGAAAGGCTTCATCAAAATTTAATATTCATGCAATAGGGACTCTTTCATTGTTATGAAAACTGATTAGGGCCAATCATAAAATCCTGGGTGCTTCCTTTCCGCACCAGAAAGGGGGGGGGAGGGGGAAATCAACCCAATGGAAAAAAAAACCCCAAACCCTGGCAAACATTTTCCTGGCAACATTTCATGGGAGCTACTATTTTGCATTTGGTACGGATGCAGTCCTTACCAGGCGACACACAGACCCTTAAAAGGAAATGGAAGGGACATTAGTAATTCAAATCAGGGGCAAAAGAGACAGAATAAAATTAAAACGTGCACAATTATTTCCTACCAAATCAGCAATGGCATATAACCTAGGAGGAAAGGGGGAAGAGAGGGCTGATGATTGTTTTGTAAAGAGGTGGACAAAGGTGTTTTTTTTTTTAAGAAGTCACAGAGCTAAAATAACCATATTGTTAGGCAGTGACTCATGGGAACAAAGACGACAATGCTATCTAGGATCGTTATACTGGTGCCTTTTAATCATCATGTTGGTACGGTTTTCCCTCACTCTGACCTAGTTTAACTAGTTTAGGGAGCTTAATAGGCATTGCTGCTTACAGCACTGTTAGGAAGGCCTGAATCTATACAACAAGTCCTTTTGTGAATGAAAATTACTGATTCATGGCCCGTTACACTTCATGAATCCAGAGGAACAACAGCGAAGTTAACTCACCGAAGTTTCACACAACTGAATCTGAATTTGTCCCCCTGCACTTTCACAACGCTCCTGTTGCCAATCCGAGACAGCATTGCCAGCACGGCGTGTCCCGGAACAGCCACCCGGGTCACCGCGCTCGTGTAACAGCGGCGCACAACCTACCTAGGAGTGAAATACACGTTAAAATTCTTAATTTAAAACCCGCTAAGTCGAGCGGGATGTGTTTTGGGTTCTCACAAAAGATATTACTAAGAACAACGCTTTCACAGTATTTTTCTATAGAAGTTTTTGTGTTTTAACTGACAGGCTTGAAATCAAGACTTTTCAGTCTTGGGGTTTTCAATGAGAACAAAAAAGTTGCCAGTAACCCCCATTTCCAGCAGAAACATCCTTTTGGCAAGAAATGATATCTTTGTTCATTTTCTTATTGAAAAACATTGATCCGTTCCAGTGATTGATGTCAACCATAGGGCAGAACTCTATTTTCCATGGGATAACTGATGTATTTGCTTTTCGTGTTAACTAGATTAATGCCTGCTATCATCTGCAAGTTTACAGCCTACCGAAATATAGTACCCACTTTGCTGAACCTTCGGCTCTGAAGTCACATATGTTACCTACAGACACGGCTTGAACTTGTGCTCAACGTAATTAAGTTGCTCGGTGTATTCCTGCGAGCTGCACCGGTCATCACTCTTTATTTGCAGGGCGAATTTTCCTCCCGCTGGAAGCCCGAGCGAATCCATCTGAATCATTAAGGGGCTTTGCTCAGATGCAGCCCTAACAGCCCCACAAGGGAGATCCTGCCCTTCCTCTGCTGCTTGGGCTGGATCTGCTCCACGATCCCACAGAGACCAGCATAAAGGACAGTGATGAAAATGAACCATAAAAGGAACTCATGGGGTCAAGTCAGCGTGTGTGTTTACCCTACCCGAGCCCTGGCGCTGTAGCAGAGAGCTCTGAGCCTACTCCAGCGATCAGGTTGGGAGAGGCAGCACCTAACATTGCTATTCGTTCTGAGAAAAATAAAGCTATCTTTCCAGAACTATTGACCAACAAACCTATTTCACTACACTGCACACAATGAGGATTTTTTTTTCTCCCTTCTGTATCACTGGCTCCTGAGAGGTATTCTCAATTATACAGAGAGAACAGACTCCTTGATTTCTCCACACGGCTCAGTCCCAGGCTACTACATGGAACAACGTCCCAGCTGGGATTTTCAAAAGCATTGGCTTAATCCTCCTCCCACTAAAACCACTGGTGAAAAACAGCCATGAACCTGCATCTGGAAGAAAAGAGGACAGCGCTACAGACTGTCAAACCCCCTTACTACTGACACACATGCTTGAACTGACCTTACTAGAGAAAACTGCTCTTCTGAATAACAGATAGATTCTATTTTCTCCAACTGAATAAAAATTAAGCCACAGCAAAAATTCTTTGTGAAGAGGGCTTTCTCAAGGCAAATGAAGCGAAAGGCCTTTTAGGTAGCGTATTGGAAGGAACAAACACAAACCAGAGCAGACCACCAGGCAGCTTGGAAGAGTCATAGT
The DNA here is from genome assembly GCA_013400335.1 of Eurystomus gularis. Classification (NCBI taxonomy): domain Eukaryota; kingdom Metazoa; phylum Chordata; class Aves; order Coraciiformes; family Coraciidae; genus Eurystomus; species Eurystomus gularis. The sequence goes on from VZZY01007482.1 coordinate 119,926, forward strand.
TTACTTTGTAAAACCAAACTTTGCAACTTTCAGTTTGTTAACATGAGAGTATCCTCTAATTTTATCTTCAGCTACCACCTTCTCCAAGCTGCAATTGCCAGAAAAGGTCAAAATATCTTAACGTTACATTCCACCGAGTCACTAAATGGAACAGAAGTCGTATTACTGTAATTCATAATTCAGAACTCAAATTTCATAAGACAACATCAGAGATGTCCTTTTAACCACACTAATTCCTTCACCGTTAACATGAGTGGGTGTTGGTGCAATCCAAGCTGAAAAAAGCCATCTAATTTCAGCAAGTATACCACAAGCCAACTTGGCAACCCTCCACGTGGATCAGACAAGTGTCTGCTCTGTTGGAGCTGAAGGCACAGTGATAATTATCATAGCTGATACTGCATCAGTGGTAATGACAGTGTGGTTTGTAAATACGAACCAAACTAGGATTCTCTTGTTCACAAAGAGGGATTTGGCACTACTGTGGGAACCTGCCATAGCCCTTACGGATCTGAACGTGGCCCTTGATCCAAACTAGGGCACGTTTCTCTGTAACTGGAAAGTCGTTCAATAGCTGCAGCGCACATTTAATTATCACACTTTTGGGGTGGGTGTTGGTAGAAGCTGGGCAATCCCATTATATGACAATTATATGACAATCACACCCACCGGAAGGGGAAGGCGGCAGCACCACCGCTCCTACTGACAATGGAGATGGGGTGACCCTTTTTCCTGTTGCTAAGTGCCTTGCTATTGGGATCAGGTACCTCACCAGGAAGGAGTCGGGTCATTCCACAGGAATGAAGCATGCTCAGTTAAAGTTTCCTCAGGCATTTAGTCAGTAAGAAAAACCTTCAGGAATCCTCTCAAGAAATAAAGGAAAGTGAGAAAGGATACTCTCTCATTAAATTAATTAGACAGTAGAAGATCTGTAAATGGCTGGCATTTTAACGTATTATCCTGCTCTTAACTGCAGCCACACAGCAAGCTACCCCAGATACCCAAGCTGTGGTTCCTGCCCTGTCCCTCCAGCAGCAGCCGGGACCAGAAGCACCCAGCACAGACCAGCAATTTTGCAGAGGGTTTTGGTCACTTCCACCACACCACAGAGCACCGGTTGCCTGTAGAAAACGAGCTGGCTCCGAAAGACCTGCAGGTGACCGAGCAGCCCTCCAGACCGATGGGATGACTGGGCATGCCCTCACCAACAAGCCAACGGATAAAAAAGAGCTTCAGATTGGCAGGACCTTAGCATACAATAGAGGGGTTTCCCCAGAGCCAGCTCAGATTTACTTACACACCGTGCCTTGCTTTAACTGCAGAATGAGAACATAACTCTACTACTATACTCGTGAATATTTGTAAAGCACTTGGAGATTCTTCATGAAAGGTGAGCCTGGCATTTAAGGCAACAATTATTCCAAAATTTCCCTTCCAGTTACTGAACAATATCCAGTCATTAGGAAAGATTCCCTACCTAGAGATACTGGCTTGAATAAGAGTGTTTCTGAAAACTAAGTTCTCCACTGGAAAAAAACAAGATTAGTGGAACATTTTCAATTACTTCAAAATAATGTAATGTGGAAATGCAACAGCTATGTCCTATGTTTAATTTTGCCCCTCTCTGTTTCATGCTATCTCTCTACAATGCTAACAATCACTTCAAACCATGTGTTTTCACTTTCCCTCCGTCTCTTAAGGTCACCACCAGACCATCTTTCTCCATTACAGAAGTCTTGAGCTCACCAAAAGGCTTATGCAGGGGTAGTGGAGAGCCAAACAAAATGTGACATTTCCTCTACTGCTGTTCTTTTCATCTGCTGGCCTTCCCCGCGCAGGATTCCCCTCATCTCATCCCACACTCTCCACCTGGTGCAGATGCAGGATTACCTGCACAACAGCCGACTACTCTAGAGGCTGGATTCGGGCTTCCTCACTCCATTCTCCTTCAGTTGCTGTTTTGCTAGAGAACACTGGGGGAACAGACAATGAACTCCTAATCACGAGCGCTTTATTAACCTACACGAGCATACAGCTGTAACCGAACTGTCGCATGGCTGCCAGCATTCACAATAAAAAAAAAGCAAACTATTAGAAATCGTTATTGCTAGTCTTTAGAAGAAATAAATTAAACAGACCTGATGTATGCACCTGGGGGTAGTGGTGGACATCTGCATATGAAACCAATGGAATTTAAAGTAAGAAACAAATTTTACATTTATGCCAGGTTGAATGAAGCTAATAATCACTTATTATTTTATTATAATTGTAGGTCCAGGTCTCTCAGAAGTATTATATCCTGAGCTCATGCGTCTCCTCTTTGAAGACAGTTTTATTACTGTAGTTCATTAGTTGTCTGGCAAATCAGCTTTCTGAAGTTGAAGCAAAAGTGAGAGGAGTTTGGTGGAAGACAAACTCCGAAGGAGACTGGGTGGTATGCGCTACTCTACCACCGCTAAAAGAGTTGAGCTCTCCTACTTATGACAAAACCCTCTGGTATGTCAGATGCTCAGTTTACCATTGTACCATTTTTAGTGATAGATCAGGAGGGGGACCTGCTATGCACCCCACCTCACACAGATTGCCAGCACCCACAGGGATCATGCAGGCTCCAAAACCAGCCAACAACTGCTTAACAAAGCAGTTCTCGCATCCCCTCCCCAGTCCCTCTCTGGGGTGGGCTATGCCCAGGCCTGTACCATGTAAAAGCAGCTTTAAATCCAAGGCAAATTAGCTCACAGCTTTCTGTGCTAGCACAGCTAAACTGCTTTGGGTACTGCAGGTTACCTTATCAGCATGCTGGTAAGAGCCAAAGCTGTGTCTCCTTTTCTCTGCTCTCCCAAGAACAGGTAAGAGAGCAGATGTATTTTAAGGCCCACACGCACGCTTTCTCCCTTACAACCATTACTCCACATTGAAATGCAATCCTGCTTTCATTAGGAGAGAGACAGCTTCTAACTGAAGTTGCTATATCTGGCATGAAAACGTATGTATCATATGACAGGCTCATTTCATTTCATCCCCACCACGCTGCCGAGCCTACCTTCTCCTCCTCCTCCACCAGATGTAAAACAGAGTTGTTGTTTGTGTATAGCATGCACATTAGCACAGATAAACTGCTCACCGAGTGCAATGATTAATGATTGAATAGTGCAGTTGTTGCAAAAATAAGTCATGCAGTGAAGAGAGATTTGAAGATTATATCTAACACCAGGGGATGGCTTATTAATCTTACTTCTTGAAGAATTCGTGAGTAAATCATTCTCCTTTATTAATGATATTTCACTTTGCTCCGCGAGACATCTTTTACACATCCAGAAGGGCAATTATCTGTTTAGGCCAGGAAACAATATTAGTTACAGACGGTGCTTGAATGTTTGATCTAAGTCACTTAAATGGAAGAGGGGAAAACAGAGCGAAGCACACTCCAAAGACCTACCCCAAACAGGGCTGCGTTTACAGGCGGGTTGTTTTGATTCCCCTCTATCTGGAAATGACAAATTACAAGTGTTTCCAAGTATCAGTTAATGTGGAGCTTGCACGCTCAAACGATGACGTAGCAGCTCCAGGAAAATTACATTACTTTTGTGTCTTTTGTGTCTGCAAGAATTCTATTCTATGGGAGGTGGTTAAATACGTCTGAAACAGTTAATAGAACAGTCTTTCAAAGGGAGATCTTAAATTCTTGATCACAACAAGATATCGAAGACAAAGTAGAGGTTATAATTTTAAAAAGAATGAATATTTTTCTAGGTTCAAAACTTTTTTTCTAGCTGTCCATCATCTGCTACCCACCAAAACATTGGAGGACTTAAGGAGGGAACACAGACACCTGTTTATTATTCTATATATATTCTATATATATTCTATTATGTACCTGTTTATTATTCTAACAACTATAACAAAAAAATCACATAGCTCTAAATACAAATCTATATATCATCTCCAAAAGGAGTTTTATTAACTAGTTTTAAAGACTGAATATGGAAATGATAAACTTAATTTGCTATAGAAATTGCATTAGATGATACGGGTTGATCACTGATGTGCAGATTCACAAAACTTTGACTAATACCTTACCATACATTTCAAAATATGACTAAGCTGAGTCATAGTTATCTTTCTGATTAATAGAGCAGTTCAAGTGAAGCAGTTTATTGGACAAGTAATTCATTACTGAAAGGCAGCATGATCTAGTGAATAGGAACATGAGAAAACCCAGGAAACAGGTGAAATTTCCACATCATTTTTCAAGTATGGATTAAAGCTAAGGACAATCGTGTCCTCTACAGAGATGCACTTATACCTGTGGGCATTCCACAGAGATGCTGCAGTCTCTGAGAGCTGATATTTGATGTACAGACACCTGGCTGGCCAAGGGCTTGTGTGGATATTTGCACTCTCACCAAACGCCTCTGTGTGTAATTGGTGCACACGGACGGATTGAATTAGAGCTGCTGAACTGGGTGTCAGAGGTGTTCTGCTGCTGCCAGAGACTTCTATCCAGCTCAGAGATGTAAAACGGCATTTACAGCAAAGGAGCCGGAGCTCTGCCTTGTAAAGAAATCACAAGTGAACCTGTACTAAGGGATCTATTTGGGTTTTGGAAACATGAAAATGCCTGCAGACTGTTCAATATCTGTTCACTAAACTTTTTTCATTTAAACAAAAAATTAATTTATCATAACTGTAAATTGTGGTCGAAAAAGACTAGTTCAAAAAGGTCCCTATATTGAGAGGAGGAAAAAAGCATTCAGAAGTGTAACAGTCCCATTCTCGGAATGAAACAGTTCTGGTAACGTGGCAATTTTCTGACAGTAACACCCTGCCTGACAGCAAGAGCCCGTTTTTATCATTAAACATGCTTTTGCCTGGAATCTGAAGTTGTTCTAAGTTTTCTAAGTTGCTTGTTGAAACAAAAGAAGTCATAAAAGAAACAGAACTCATCTAATAAAACTGCTCAAGGATTTTCACTCACATACATTCTAGAGATTCCTAATTTTCATTTGGTTGGTACTTTTCTTTTGACTCAGGAAATCACTGAGTGTCCCAGCCGTGTTTCAAAGCCAAAAACACGCAGGTCAAAATACAAGTGCACTTTGTATCAGCGCCTGGCTCTGGCTGCAATGTATTTTCAGCACCCGGCTTCAGGTCACATACATTTTTATCTGTGTTTAGAGCACCTTTGACCAAGATGACCTGAGAACTCTATTTCCCTAAATAAGCAGGGCATATCATGATTATATTTCACTGGTCCATTTCAAATCTGAATTCTGTATTACCTGATAACCACTAGGCTCCTGACACATAAGCCACACCTGTTTCTCCACATAGCATTTGAAAATTGGGGAAATGGGGTTTCTTTGAAGCAATCCTTTCACGTTCCTGGGCCTAAACATGGACATTGAACCTTTTGGGCTGCTAGAAGACAATGACAGAATAAAGGTTTGGCTTACAATGCATTTACCTATTATGAAGAAACCATAGTCTACCACCTGAACTTGATCTTTCCCACCACTCTGCCCCACATCACAGCACCAGGTTCAGCATCTGCCCCGCATGCAGGAAAGCCTCAGCAGAAAAGTCATTTCTGAAACACAAGAATCTGTGCAGGATCTATAACATTGCCCTGGATTTGCTGACAGTAGTTTTAAAGAAGGAAGGTAAAAACTGGAGCAGCGTGTTTGAAAATAGCATTATATGTTTTCATCGGAACTACCTCCAGTCTCATGCAGGCCCTGGTGACTAGAAAGCAGGGTCTCAAAGTGATTTGAAAAAGAGAATAAACGTTATTAATATTGATTCTTCTCTTCTCTGAGAATTCCCCACAGTCCTGCTCAGGGAACCAAGGTAGTGAACAGCAGCAAAAATGCAGCTTTTCTGGCATGTGCCTTGGTAATATTCAGAGAAGCAAGCAAATACATGATCCCTTTAGGGACAAGTGTATGCCCCAGCTGCTGTGTGAACCCACGTCTCATCCTGCTAATCTGGAACGTTAGCAGATCTGATCAGATTCCTAAGCCTGACCTGCTTCCAAGGAGAGCACTATTCAAATAGGTTACACCAAAATAATCAGCAGTTAGAAATGAACATGATAGTGACTCTATCAGCATTTTTCTCTTGCTGTTTTTTTTTTTTTCCTTAAGTAATTAAAAAGCGTCTCTGGAAGAGCAGTATGTACAGTATGTCATAAAGTCTCTCTGAACTACCTATATTTACCCCTGAAAGTGAATTCTTTATAAGACCCAGGATATCAAAGAAACGAGGGATCAAAGTAGTTTTAATAAGCAACCCAGTGTTTGTAGAACCTGCACTTTCATGTATCATGTTTTGTTCAAGTTCTTAATTTCGGTTCCTCACCACAGAAGGCACTTAAGATAACTATCTATAACCATATTGTCATGTTGAATCCTTTGATTATTTAACATGTACACCTTAGTGAAACAAAAATGCCTTTTTTCCCCCATAATATTTGGACTTCATTGTATTTTCTCACATGAAACATAGATTTGATTTGTTTGATAGTTGGAACATATAGTAGCATCATTTTCTTCAGTATTTCTACTTATATATTAATAAGAGTTTAATGTAGCACAGTTTTATCTCTTCCCATACACTGATGGGATCTATAACACCTTGATTTTTTTTTTTTATATCAAAATAAACATGCAACAAAAGATGGTAAAAAGCTACAGAAAGGCAAGTTAACTGGGCCTTAAAGGAGAAACCAGAGGTTCCCCTGTGAACACCAGTACGTTCTCATATAACATAGTGAAGTCCATTTCTCACCCTCTTCTTTTTTGCAATCAGAGCTCTGCCATGTTTACAAATAGTTTTGTGGTGAAAATAAACTACTTAAAAACCCCAAACCTCCCTTATACATTTGATCTACAGTCATAATCAAATTGTCAGTGAGGCTGAGAATTATTACACTCTGGGTTAGATGCGCAGATGGAAAGCTGAAGGAATCCTGCGAGCCGCCTGTATGCAAAAAGCAGTGATGGCAAACGGAGCCGGTAGCCTGTCCAACCACACATCTGGATAGAAAACCTTTTTATTTTGCTCTGAAAACTACCACACTGTCAGTTTGGAATCTGAATGAGCAATGAGTTAAAAACCTCAACAGAAGCACACTGAAATATAAGCAAATAGACACGTCTAATTTTTTTTTTATGTACTTTTTTTTGCCATGGTCAGGAAGCACAAGATCGCTATGCTATCTCAGTGTGTCTCGAGCCTTGGTAGCCAGATGCACACAGTACCGCTTTTGTGGTTGCCTTTGAAAATTCAAGAATACAAAGCCCTACGCAGGAAAATCAAGATTTTATAACACATTGAAGGACAACTGTAGCATGCCACATTACAAATGAAACAGAAAAGGCAGGAGGTAAACCACTGTGTTTGTACTTTTTGTCTACTACTTTATAAATGCACTTCTAAATATTCCTTGTTCTGACAGTTAGAAAAAAAGATATTCTGAGATAACGGAATTATACATTTGAACAAGAAAACCTCCAAATCCCTGTACCTTCACGAGATGAAATTTTTTTATGATACATCTTTGTCAGTAAATCTCTCAAGTTTTTAAAAAGATTACGTGTAGTCACTTTGCCTCTCATTTGGGACTTGTACCCCTGCCATGTGGCAACCCTAGCAATTACTTATTCACAACAGCAACGTTAGGGCACTTGGTGTCGTTTCAGATGTCCATCTGCAATTTGCAGAACAAAACAAGGGAACATACGATCATATGTTAAGCCAGATCTTTGTCATATCTATATGAAGAATTCTGCCAAGTCTTTGTAAGACTTCCAGTAGGACCCACAGACTTAAAGAGAGGAGGCTGTTCTGCAGAAGATATATAAGATTAATGCCAACTCTGACGGGAAGTAAGAGCTTGTGTATAAATACCTAGATGACAACTTAAAGGATCCCTTCCAACAGTCTCTCATACCAGCTAAGGAGGGCATTTCCTTAGCTTTCACCAGCATGACCCCAGCAGTCTTGTTCTCATTCAGCACGGAGTGCTGGAATGGCTTTTCAGACATTTCAGACACAACTGCATTCCTTGAGCCTTCTTGAATACCATGAAAAACACGGAACCTCAATCCCAACACCACAATAAGCACAGTAGCTCTAAGAGCAAGGTATTTGAAGAAAACATTGTTAACAGAAATATAAGTAAGATATTTGGAGTCATATAAAAATGTCATCTCTCACTTAGCTTGTACCAGCAGTTGTCTTTGTAGTTCTGCAATTTCTGTTTGATGACATCTAGCGCTCACCTGACTCAGATCCCAAACTGTGGATCTTCCTAAATACGGTGCGATCAAGTCTAGCAGAGCCTTCAAAATGAAACAACAGCTCTTACTGGAACGACAGTCAGTGCTCATCAACAGGACCAGCCGCAGACCACCTTGCCTTAAATGAGATGACACAAAGGTGGTGGACCCAAGTCTTCAGCTGTGGATCTCTGTGATTCCAGAGTGCTACATGGGAGCGAGGACGATGTATGAGAGATGGAACTGGGCAAAATGGCTCCCTTGGCTTCTGTGCGTATAAAATAACTTCTGGGGAAAGTTCCAGAACAGGGCTTTAATTCCCTGATGATCCAGGCAAGATTTCCCCATGTTTCTTATCTTCTAGACCAGACCTAAATCAGGCTGTCATGTAATCAATGGACTATGATAGGCTGATTATCATGTAGGATAAGTGATATCTATTAGAAAAAATTGATCCTGACATAACTCAGAAAAGGCAGCAGCTTAAAGCTAGAGGCCATAGGCCCTGGACTGGCCTTTGTACATATTTAATGGCTGTCATTTTCCTGGAGGTGCCTGAAAACAGCAAAACTCTCAGGGTAAATCTATATTGATTGAATAATCCTTGTCATCTGTTAGGACTAACAAAGCTGTCACAGTACAGCCACAAGCAAACAGATTTTATTTGATAACTTTCTTTCCATTTCCCCGTCGAAGCACGAGTGCTAGAGTTTCAAGGGAGCCCCTTCATGTTTGGTCTGTTTTCACTCAGGTAATTCCCCAGCGGAGGCCCCTGTTTTCAGTGGCTGATTAACTGCCACGTACTTAATTAAACCTGCAGCATCAGAATTACAGTTTATGAAGGAATCAGAAGCCTGCTGCCAGCGAACCCCCGATTCTGCAGGGCTTGAGCTATATTAGGAGCAGAGCCTGAATGATTATGGCTGGGAGCTTGATAAAGATTGTAGGGGTGGGTGTGCTTGAGGCTGTCCCTTGTGACAGCATCTCCCTTTATGAATACAGAAAAATTCATCAAACAGAAATCATTAAATGGAGCAGATGGGGCTTTCTGTGTGGCTGAGGCACAAAGTGCCTGGAGATGATGAGCATTACACAAGGCGGACGGGCAGATCAAAACAACAGCCCTGTTGAAGGTGGACGGCGCAGGACCCTCGGCTATTGTTGTCCTCTCCGTGCACAGCGCTCTTTGGTAGGGATCAGGAACGGTGCTCCCCCAGTCACACTCCCCTGCAATCCCCCCAAACCCTGCATGCTGCCTGCCTGCACTTGCCTCCTGAAACCCCTGTATAATGACTGGAAAAGTCAGTGTTGAGAAGAAGCAAAACTCCCCAGCCCCTTAATTCCCTCATTCCATACTCTAACAGTATTTCATACAACAAGACAAATGTTTTTATGTTCATTGAACCTTTTAAAAATAGGTTAAACCTTTATTCTATTTCTGTTTTTGAAAGCCAGGATTTGCTTTGCTTCCTGTGAGATTCAGGTACCAACACCTAGACACAGAACTGTATACAGACAGATCTCAGACAGATCTGAGCTGTATTTTATCTGGCAAGGCTGATATTCAACCCTTCTTGAAATTTAAGCACAAACAGGGGCATCAGAGCATCCCCAGACAGGGTCACAAGGTATGCACATCGCACCAGGGGTGAGTTTCACCCACAGCCATTTCAGAAACACTTTCTGCTATTTTGATAGAAAATTCTGCCTCCCAAGCCTGCAGAGAGCATCCCAATGCAAAAGTACATTTATTCACCCTAAGTGCAGTTGCATCATCTGCTTTTTTACCTATCGTTTAACAAAATCATTTAACAGGGAACATAAAGTGGCAGACTCAGAGTGCCAGAATGACAACTGGCAAAGGTAAATTTTTGTTTCAGTGAGAGGTTGAAATGTTGGTTATTTTTACCTTACCTGCAAGGAGCAGATGTTTCAATTTTGCTTCATCTTCACCTACCAGAGCTCTTCTTAAATTCAAAAGGCTAGTAATTTTGTTTTATATTTCACCTTTATAGGCAGCCATAAAATCTATCAGTCTTAATGATCCTATTAATTGTCTTTGATTTTTAGCACCATTTTTACTGATTTCTTTTCAGAAGTATACATATGGTCTTTCAATGCAATCATCTCACAGGCATTATTTATAGAAAGCTGACCCATCACCGATATACTGCCACTGAGAAATCTGGGAAGTTAGCTTGACAATTATCAACATTTCCAGAAAGAAAAGAAAACCTAAAGGAAAATCCAGGTTAAAACGTTAAGTAATACAAAGTAAATAGGCCCCTGGAAATTTTCCCCAGAAACAGTGTGTCCTGAAGGCTTTTAAAAACACTCAGGCTTTTTTAAATTATTGGAAAACATCAAGAAGGACTCTGAATTTTCTTTTTCTTCCCTTTTTTTTTTTCCTTTCCCTCACCTGAGAGGGCAGTAACTGTGAATACAGCATTCCCTGATGCTGAAATCTAACAGGGTGTCTCAGCAGAACTTTTTTACAGGGTAAGCTACAAAGCAACAAAAGGAGGTTTTAGACAAGCCATGATACCATCGCTTCCTCCTTTACCATATAAAATATATCTCTCCTTAAGTATGCATGGATTAAGTGATCTCAGGTTAGTGCAAATTAGGAGTAAATCCTTTGATCTCAATTAATGTAAATGATGGGGGAATCCTGCTGCTGCTGTACCCGTGTTCCTGTACGTCAGCATCCCATATTAACCAACCTCTTCCTCGGGTCCCTGCTTTGACAGCTCTGCATATCCCACACACTGCACAAGCTTCACCTGCAGTTTACTAGGCTTCTAAATATTCATTATCAGAAAAGAAAAAAAGAAGATAATAAAAAAATCACCCACTCTACTCTGGGACCTTGTTCTTCACACGTACTAGCTAGGGATAGCAGACAGCACCTATACATGTTTTAACACAGCCCGTTTCCTCAAGGAGCCTTTCATAGGGAGATTTTCAGACAACTGAAGTAGCAGAGCTTGGTTCTCTCCTAAGGAAAAAAAAAAGAAGTTTGACATGCTTGGGCATTAACTCTGTGTGGATCTCATTTGAACCACCTTTAGATCAAAGCACAGGTTTTTCCTGGTTATGCTTAAAAAAAAAGCCCACTTACTTTCTGGTTTCAAAAGGAAAAGATCTGCTGACTTAGACATCAATAGCTAGCTTAAAACTCAGTGAATAGCACTATTAACTTTTTTATTTTTTATTTTTTATTGGACCACTTGTTCCTCTCCCAGATCCAAATGCTTGGAGCTCTTTGTAAGCAGCAGGAACCGAGGAAATGCAGCAAATCTCTACACATCTCAGAAACGCCATCTCATTAGACACTGCTGCTGTACAAACTGACTCGTTCCTTCGGTCAGATCACAGTGCCAAATTTTTTACATTCTCAAGTGGAAAATGGGAATGGTCCTACCACAGTAAACGCTGCCTCTCTGCCCGCTCTTAGTTTCCCTGGTGTACTGATGGAGTGTTAATGTAACCTGCGTGCCAGGAGGATTAAACCGAGATTGCACACAATCTGTTTTACCTTACTAACGTGAGATACAGCAAGATATGCAAAAGAAAACAACAATTACCTGACACGTCAGTTTTTCTAACACAGAGAATTGTTTACATTCCTCTTAAATTAAAAAAAAAAGAAGTAGGAAAATATTCTTCTTTTTTAACTAATGCAGCCCCGATCTCTTTCTGAGCTTGCAAAATATGTACTTTTTTTGTAAATATGCCAAAGTCAAGGCCTGTACAGCATGTGATCTATAATAAACTTCAAAAGAACACCTTTGACATTTTAGATAACTTGCAAATGATGATGCAGAAAGATCTTTTGCCACTACAAAGAAAGAACAAAAGAACCAACATGAAAGAGAAATCAATAAACATATGGCAATTAATAAAACATTTTCTATGAATACCCTACAAAGAGTTTTACAACAGTATAAAAATCCAACAGTTGTTTCAATGTGGATTTAAAAAGTATCAGCTGTTATATTAAGATATTCTTTTTAAGCAACAAAATGTACGTAAAATAACGGATATGGATTTTGTTGTAAATCCATCAGTTGCAGCATTATGGATCAACTGGGAATTTTTTTTTAAGGTGACCCAACAAATTCTGTAATGAAACCATCCATTTTTCAGAGAATAAAAAAAAGAGTTGGAATCAGGAGCATTTGTTTGTTGACGTATGGTTCAACTCAGCAAGTTTGGCCAGTTCTAGTAGCTTTAAAAATAATAAAAAAAAAATCACGTCCTGATTTCTTTAAAACACATCTATTGATTTTCTTTATAAGTAACATTACGCTAACCATTAGGATGGACATTACAATACCTTCACTGTAACCTACAAGCAATAATTTATCATCATCATAAAGACGTATCTACTTGCAGATTGCAAGGCTCCCTTCTCTCTGTTCAGCAGTGAACAGTTCCAGTTCCATAAATTTTGTCAATAAACCTGGCAAACTCTGAGCACCCCACGAGACAGCCTATATTGTCACATGCTGCCCATCCTTTGTTGAACACCTCGATGGCCTGCTCAGCCTGTCCCCTCAAAGATTGGGGCATCTGTTCTGGTGGTTTGTTTGCGTTCAAATATTCTAAGTCAACATTATCGCAATGATGTCTAAAGATACGTTTTGAACTTCAGAATTGAAACAAGATATTTTATCTCTTTACATGTTGGAAGGCCAGTTTGTCTATGTTTGTTGGAAAAATTGAAAATTCAGGCAAACTGTTCATGAGTTTGGCTTGCCTTGCTTCCAGCCAGGAGAGTGAGCAGCTCGTTTCTGAGCCAAGAAGACAATTCATTTCATTGTCACTTCTGCAAAACTTGTGACTGGGAGAGCCCAGAGAAATTTGATTTCATGACACGGCTTTTAATGGGGCCTTCTACCAGCACTAGAAAATAAAGTCATGGAATGGCAAAAGTATGTGCATGCAGAAAATTCGTAGTGCCGTACAGGAAAGGCTCTGTATTTCTTTCATGTAGTCTCTATGTTCTGTGTGTGCAGAGGTGGTGAAGAATTAGCATTATTGTGCTTTATGGTTTGTTTCCCTCGTCTGCTATGCAAAGATCACACAGTACAGGAGATGGATGGCCTCATTTAATATTTTTATCAAGGCCATTGTAGATCATGTTTATATTTTCAGAACAGCACAAAGCAGCTATTTTGAAGACGTGAGCAGAAGCAAAAAGTCAGAAGGACCCAGGTTACCGTAGCCCAATGAAACCTGCTTAGTTTGTCAAGCCCCTGCATTAGGCTGAAGAGAAACTTGTGTTTTGAGACCTTCTCCTGAGTGAGAACTTACGGGTGTTCAAGTTAACCTTCCATGAAATAATGCATTTGCCTCTTGCAATGTGCAAATTGCAATTGCCTCTTGCAATGCCTCAGATGTGTCAAGTGAGGCTTAGAGCACATTTGACTTTCCACAACTGTTATCTTTGTTCTCCTAGCACTGGTGACTGGGGGGAGCCCAATCCAACAGCAACGCGCACTATCAGCCCAAAACTTGGCGTTAAATCCTCATCACAATGACCCAAGAAGGATGAACAGTGGCCCAAAGAACTTCTGGAAAAGTGACAAACTAATCATGCATATAATTGCGTCTTGACTTTTGCTCTTGCTGTGGCAGGACTTAATAATAACCTCAAAGGTTAGTGTTGGAACACACACATCATTTAAATGACTCCGGATGACACACTGCAATAACATTATTAATTCTTGCAGGCCCGCTCTCCAGCTCTTCCAAAAGATTGCAAAGAAAGTGGCTTAAACGCTGGTAAGAGGAAGCGTGTGTCAGGTTAGTTTTGATAATTAGAAGTTGGGGCTCATTGTAACACAGCTACAAACTTGTTTGATAGCTCCTTGAAGGCAGATAATTCAAATAAATATGTGAGCCAGTTCCTATAACTGCTTTCATGTCTAATTACTTAGCAGTTCTCTCAAACAGGAGTCATGAATGGAAAGCATCTATATTTTGGTTCATTTTGCTAATTAAAGACAAATTGAGAATTAAAGACAATGGATTAAAAAAGACTATCCCTCTGCAAACTATTTGGAAAAGGAACTGGCACTTAGCACCACGTTGTGAGTTTAGTCCAAAGCACCGAAGTCAAGGGGAAGTGTCTTTCAACGAGACAGTGTTTTGGATAAAGCCATGCAAGAAAATTATTTGACTGGAAAATGCTTCAGATCTCTAGAATGATTCAGTGCTCAAAAAACCAACCACACTTAGAGACCACAAGATAAACTGTTCCATTAGTCTCAACTGCAAGAGATTATCTCACAACCCCCCTGCTGAAGGGACTCTTTCAGGTTCTTTGTCATATAAAATATGTCCTGTTTTAAAAAGCTCAAGATGACATACCTTGATGTCGCTAGACACACTGCTTTTCCTATCAGAAACTCGGTTTTAACAGCTACATATGGAAGTGGACAACTTCAAAAATTAATAAATGTCCTTCCCCCCCAAAACAAGTTTTGCACAGGCCAAACTTACCAATGAAGTTGAGTACAATGCAGTGAAAGGTACAATCGCACAGGTAAATATGGGAAGAAAGCATATTTAACAAATGCTAAAATAGCTACACATTGAAATAAAAAGTTGACAGTTGCAAGGTAACTTGTTCTCATTTAGGCATAGATCTAAATTAAGAGGAAAGACTAAACAAGAGCTATGCGACTCCCCAAAAGAACTAAACTGCTTTGCTTTGAAGCAACCAAAATGCCTGGCTTGACCTTAAACAACAGTTTGAATTTTAAAAAGAATCCCTCGGTGACCACTGTGAGCCACGGGAGCAAGTGGGTACGTGTCCATGCTCCGGCAGCTGCCTGTGCACCCTGCGCTCCTCCGAGGCAAGGGCCTCTTTGCTTTGAAGAAAGCAAGAGAGCCGTTAGAAAAGCAAAGTACCAGTGCTCCCCGAGAAGAATACGTATACCTTTATTTTTTTATTTTGATTTGCCCTTCTTAGGATGGCCAGAAGCAAACCGTATTTCCAAAGGGGGAAAAATATTGTGCTCAACCCAAAAGTTTCTAACTGGACTCCACCAACCAGTTCTTAGTATTTCAAACACGCTGAAGAGCACTGGTATTCAGAAAAAAGAAGCTAATACTATAACTTTTTTCCCTTCTAGAAAGTTATCAACTTGTTAAGAGCAAATTAATTTTCTGTATGAAATTCAGCTTAAGCAAATTATTAAGCATAAAGCAGTCCTCCTTTGCTTTTTCAAGGCATACATTAACTTCTTTTCTGAATTAAACATCAATAAAAAGACATGTCATTAGTGTTTATTCTGAATGGTATTTTTTGAATATAATTTCACCGACTTTCAAGTAAGTCCAAATTCTAATATGATTTCCATCCCTCTGTCATGTTAATTTCTCCAGTGCAGTCCAGCTAAGCCATTATATAACAGTATTATAAATAATCTTCTACTATCCACTTCACAACTCTTTAATTGATAGTACTCACCAAAGCACATTATGCAGGTGCTAACTGGGTTTTTTTGAAGGATAAAATGAAACATTTTAAAACAAGTTTCATCTTGTCTTTACCAGGCAGTTCCTGCTTCAGCATAACCAAGGCTTACATTGCTGGTACCTTCTCTGCATAATGCCCCAAAGACAGAAAATATCTACTGGCAACATTCAGTTACACCAGGAGACAAGGGAAGCACCAGCAATGCATGCTCCTAAACAAAGGTTCATGTGTAGCAAAAGGACCTGATGCTATAATTAAAGTCTTTTTTTTTAAAAAAAAAGGTAGCTATGAAATATCTTTGGTCAAGTTCTTTTGGTTTACTGTTTAATGAAAAGAAGTATCAGTTAAAAGAACCATCTGCTGCCAAAATCTTATTACTACATGCTGTATATTATAGGGCAAAACATACTTCTAAAGTAATCTTGTCTGATTTGTGCAAGGCTGACCTATACATCGCTGGCACATCGAAACGGAAGGCCCTGTTAGGAGCTATTTTTTTCTCTGACTTATGCAAAAGGAGCATCCTTCTCTCCTAAGTGTCGTAGAGGAAAAAAAACCCTGTTATTGCCAACTCTTATGTACATTTCTCAAGTGTGGATACCAATTCTCGGCAAACCTAATGAAGTACTTTAAAGCAAGGCTGTAACTTTCAGCTGCCGTGGCAGGCTCTGCATACAGAGTTGGTAAGAATGGGTTGTATTTCTGCTGCCCCTTGTACGGAAACTTGATTAACTTCAGTTGCTACTAAAGCTGTCAGCTGTCCACCTGAAATACCTGGGCAATACCAGCGCAGTATACCCTCTGATTAATCTCAGGCTTTCCACTGGCCATCTGTTGTTCAGGCATCTATAGCTCACAGGAGCTGAAGTTTCAGTACAAACCCTACAGGCTCATTTCTAATACTTGAGTGCATACGTGCGATGTCCGAGGAGGCAGCTGTGATGTACAGCTTCCTGGCTGCTGGCCAGCAGGTACCAGCAAAATCCCTGGTTTGCTCTGGCACACCAGAGTGAGTTTTCTGGTGCTCCCCAGATGCACCAGCACCCTTCAGCCAGACATGGTGTGTCCTCCACTGTTTAAAACACCTAAGAGAAGTTGCCAGCTCTGTAGCTACTAATACTTCAGGTCTCCCTTCATCTCAGTCACCGAAGTTTCTCATTTCTCCTACAGGCTACCCAAAGCACTGCAGTAAGGCTTTCCCACAGCTGCCTACATTGGCCATTTACCTTTTACGTTGCTTTTATTCACCATTTCCAAATTGTTTTCATCAAGCTGAAGCTTCTGGTCTGCACCTTTGAAGCTCTGCTGTATACCACTTACTTTGTACTCCTTTTGTATTACCACTGATCATTTAATCTCTCCTAACACTCTTTACAACATGTCATACCTTGTTCCCTAGTCTCGCTGTACCCCAGTGATGTTCACCTCTGTGAAAATCAACCCATAGCTGTCTCGGTAACCCTCTAGCTCAGAGAAAATCATACACTGGCACAAGAGAACACTTGGTTCACAAGGGAAGGCAGCCGGGAGCGAGATGAGGAGGCTCAGAGCTGACCACAGGGAAAAACTGGAGGAGCTCTGGGTCTGGAAGGCAAGGAGCAAGGCTTAGACGCAGACAAGAGAGCAGGAAATCAGGAGTCTGGGAAGGCTGACCTGAACAATCGTACGTATCTCAGATAAAAGGACCAACTGGGGGCTGGGAATAAAACAGGCATGAGGGGATTGACTCTGGAGGAGGTGTGGGGAGCGAGGCCCCACCTTTGTACTCCGAACCAGACTTCCCATCCTCGGGAGCTGGCGTGCTGCTTCTCGTCTGCGCTTGCAGTTTGCGGCGGCTACGCTAGTAAAGCAACTCTGTTCCTTATCAGGCCACACGTTTATGAGAAACTCTCACAGGCTCAGGCACTGGAAGAGTTGGTGCTCGGAAAACTGAGAAGAACATTTGCTTCCAGTTACTGAAATATGCAAGTCTCCAACCAGTCGGTGGGACTCCAGTGCACTCGTACAGGGACCTTCAGCACAATTAGTTATGTCTTCCCTTGAGCTAGGACCTCCTCCCTCTTCTCTTCATTGTACTGTTTTGCTACGGAAAGAAAGCTTTCAGTAAAACAGAAAAAATTTAAAAGATGAGACACGCCAACTCCACCAGTAGTCCTAAATGTGGTAATTCACAAAGTCAGTTGTAGGAAAGGTTTCCGCAAGTAGCTTTGTTCACAGACTTGGTGTTCGCGAAGCAAAGAATGAAAGAGAGATGCTTTTCTATAGCTTCAGAGGGCATCAGGCTCATCAACAGTATGCTTCCATCCTTCACAACGCCATATCACCCCTCAGAAAGAAGGCATCGCTAACTACTGTCTATACATATACATCCAATTTTAAAAGAGGGAGTTTTAAACAAAGGTCATAATTTAAACCATGCAAATCTGGTGGGGAAAAGCCCTTTTTAAACCAGTTATCTCTCTGAGAATATGGCACGGATCAGATTCTGGAGTCACATCATCAATACAGCCCCAAGAGTGTCATGCACTGGCCTCAGTAGGTGTCAGCAGGATTTGGCCGTACGCGTTTTCTCCCACAGTATCGGTGCATCAGTGTAGTAAGCCTGAAATTCTACTAGGGGGGAAAAAAAACCCACTTCAAAGGAATATGAGTGTTTTGATTGATTTTGTTTCCTCTGTAAGTCATAGACATTAGCTGTGTTCAAATAACCTAAATGTTATAAAACCAGTAATAAAACCCCACAGTCCAGAATGGAGAATTCTGCTCGTCTGTATATTGAAGATCAGTTTTAACTCTTTTCCTCCCATTCCGCCTAAGTTAGATACTTAAAATTATTAAAACATAAGATTCTCACCATTTTCATAAGCAGATTTTCATCTTTCAGCTTGCTGTTCTGATTAAAATAAGCTCTTACAAAGTTTTAACTCACTAAATTAAAGACAAATACTCGAGATCTTGACACTTCTGTGACAATTATTCTCCAAGATCCATTTTCCCCCCTTAATTGCCAACATACTAATGTTGCAAAATGATATTTCACAGGCACATTACTTCTGAAGTTACTTATTAATGCCAGGATTTTCCCATAGCACTAAACCTAGGTTGCAGTTGTCTCCTTCTTCTTAGTTCTGGCATGACTTTGACCGGTTGAATCCCCAAATATGTATCAGTAATCAAAAGGTATATTTCAGTACAGGAGAACCTGTTTGGAAGAATTCTTCTCATTTCTTCTGTGCTTGTTTTATCTTTGCTTGAGATGTGAATAATTCATAGGCCTCTGTCTGCTTTACAGTCAAACGCATTCTGTCCACCCAAGACTGTTCGACTTTGTGATTTATTATTTAATAATTTGCAGGGCTGCGCTGTTGTAAGGTGAGCATTGTGACTGCTTGCAGAACTGTTACAATCTGGTCTAGTTAGCTGTCCTTTCTTTCCCTCTCTCCAAACAGCAGCAGTTATTGATTTTTTTTACAAACCTCTGCCATGTAATCCCACAGCTGCTGATCTCAAAGCTGTTACTATAAAGTAAAAGTTGGCCCTTCTTCTTGAAAACAAGAAGTCATGTTTTGATTCACTTTTTCTTTCTTTCTTTTTTTTTTATCAATTGTTTCTTTTTTCTCCTTCTTTTGTGCCTCAGTCAATGACAATACCCAGGAAGTGCCACTGGCTTCTCTTAAGGATAAAAATGAAAAATGAAAGCCTTTGGGGGAAATACATGCTGATCCTTTCATTACACCTGCAAAAAAAATGCCTGTCTGAAACTTTTCAACCTTTGAAACTTTTCCAACGGAAGTTGAGCTATTTCATCTATTATCTTGGCAACAATTACACAGTGTTGTCTCTCAATAATATGATACTTTTGTTTAAATCCCACTGCAAGTTATCAGTCACACATAATGGTGAAAAGAGCTACTCCAAAAAACACAGTGGCTCCTAATTCTTAAAGATTTACTATGCTGCCAAGCACAGCGATACTAATCAGTGTGCAATTAGGGCATGATCGATTGGCTCCAACTGACTTTGGATCAGGACTGTAGCAGGCACTGAGGGCACAGGCGCAGCAATCGTAGGCCCTAGAGAATTAACTTCTGTACAGCCTATTTTCTACCTGTCAATTAATTATAGGATTTGCAGCCTTTGAAGACTGAAGACTTTGTAGGACAAAACCCAAATTATTTCTCTTTTGCTGCTTTGAACCCTCAATAAAAACATCTGTGGAAATATTCTCATACTGTCCTCTTCTTCTCTAGCCCATGCCTTCATCACACAGTTGCACCGAGGCATTTAAGCTTATGCCTACACTGGGAGATAAATCTTTCTGGGCCAACGCATGTGCTTCAGTAACACCCTGACTTCACTTCAGCACAGGACTTGGTGTGAACAAGCTTGGGAGCTCATCCTACGCTGGGAGGGAAACCGAGTCCCTTGGGCGAGACTGGAGCTGATCAGTCTCAGGCCATGTACCCCAAGACTTGTACGGAGGGTTCCAGACCAGGATTGCTGAATATTTTTGGTAGTTATTTGAAAGTAAGTTAACTGTAACTCAAGATTCCTATGGAATTATCCCAAAGGGCATCTATTTCTGATCCCTAACTACAGTACTCTGTTTTACCACACTACTGCCTCACACTGTTCGGTTTTATTTTGGTTATAGGGGCTTATCTTTAGTAATGACTTTTCTTCTGCTGGTAGAAAGACTTTCATACAAACATAAGTCTTGCAAAACTTTCTGCAAATAGATCTGACTCAGACACATACCTTAAATCAGATAACTCAAGTGACAAACCCTCTTACTCTTGGTTAACTTCAGTTTGGTTGGATATGCCACAGTTGTTGCTTGTCTATCTTGGCTGGTCATGAATGGAAAGGCCTGAAAATAAACTCCAACCTACAGAGAGTTGTTTTAACAAGCAGGGAGCGTACGCTAAGGTGGATCCTTCCCACAACAGAGCTGCGTTGCTGCCTTGTGTGCTCACTGAAGTTTCTGAATTACTTTTACTACGAGCTCTAGAGGCATACTGGAGAAAGAAAATACACATCTCTGCAAAGAGAGCAAGCTTCAGCTGAGAGAAAGAATTTATTTCCCTTTTCTCTGACTCCTGTCTTCCATTATTTATTCAAGCTGGCAAGCGAAAACAGTAGGATTTTGGCAATGCCTAATGCTTTACATGAATAGTATTGGAAAATCTTTATGACAGCAGATACATTGCTAGAATGCTCACACTCTGCATATTGCTAGGCTGCTAGATATTTTTAAAAACATAGATAGTGAAACCAAATATTGCAATAATACAGCAAACCTTCCAGCTCAGGATGAGGTGGGTAATTTGACGGTATTCCAAAGTAAAGCCCTAAAAGGTGCACCTTCTTGCCCTGAAGACAAAAAACTGCACACACTTAGCAGCTTTTTCTCCTGCATTTGAGACATCTGACAGATTTACCTGCTTGAACTATACATTGTCTTCCACTCTCACCCACCACCCCTCAGCCACAGCCCACAGGCTTGATTTTACACCTGGGAAAACCACTACTCAGAAGCTCTTCCTTTAGACCTCCTAGTTTGAAAGGTCTAATAGCCCAGATAAAGAAGAGTACTTAAACTTGCATAATACCTTTAATGACTCCCTGGGGGAAGCTGCTGCACAATTTATTTAACTCTTTGTGCATAGACTTTCATCCTGGGTGCTTATATGTTAATGACCTCTAATGTGCAAGCCATTAGCACCTTTCACCATAATCTCCTCCCAATGTCCATTTAGATTACAGTAATGGCCACTAGTAATGTAAAGTAACGGCTACCAGCAATGATATCATCATAATGACTTCACTGAACTTGCTCCACAAGTCTCCTGATATATGGTAATCACATACCCTTGCATATAGTCCCCACACGCATGGAACCTTGTCCAGATACCCCAATTCCCACCTTTTATAGACGCAGACCTTCACTTGGACACAACCTTATAGGCAAAAAAGGGAACAGGTGAGCCTGTATTTCCAGGCCTAAAGCAGATGTAAGCAAATTAAAAATTTAAGTACATGGTTTTTTCAGATAGGAAGGAGAATACTATGAAGGTCAGGAATAGTTTTGATGGCACAATAGCATTACTGAACAGGAGGAATTCCAGGAGAAGGATCAGGCCCTTAGACTTGAGTAGCAGGACAAGGACATTAAGAGCTTGCTTGTGTGTACAAGAAGTATACAAGTATAGAGTGTACAAGAAAAATACTGCAGACAAAGTGCTTCTCGCGCTGCACAAATAACCTTGCTGATTAAGATAGGTAAGAATCGTCAATGATGTCCTTTCTCAATTACCTTGGTGCATAAATCTATATGGTACCTTAACGATTTGCCTGCTAATAAGCCATTTTTCAGCTGAAGAGCTAGTTGACCGATTTTCAGTATCACACATTTTCCCCCCTTTGGTTTTACACACAGCTTAACTTTGGAAAATTCCAAGCACAAGATCTGAACTGATCTTTGCAGGGCTTTTTCCTTTCGCAATGTAGGGGGAAATAGTCAACTTTATTATAATCTATTATCTCATTAGCAACTGCGATGGTCTTTTGCAGAAACGGAGACAGGGCCAATTATACAAAATATTCAAGGATATGCTTTCATGTAAGAATACTGATTGTTGTAGTTACTGCAGAGGAGCAGATGTGTACTTTAAATATAGACCCTCATGAGACATGCTCTGAAGGCCGAGTATCTTCAGTGTGTTGCAAAACAAGACCTCTGAAAAATGGCCAAGTTCTGACAGTTTTAGTCTCAGCATAATTTCACTTTATTACATGAGAACAGTATGTAGATTGCTGGCCAAATATATGGGACAGAGACATCTCAGCTTATTAGACAACTCTGGAACTTGATCAATTTACACAAAACCAAACAGTTGAACATGAACTGAGCTACTGATGTGGGGAGGGCTTTCCTTCCTTTCTCTTCTATTTATCAGGTCTATGTTCATATATCAGAAACTTCTCATTATCCTTAGGTCTGGCAGGTAAATCCCAGCCCTTGATACAATGGTAGATAGTATGCCAGTAATCGCTGAGAGATGGATGAATAATTAATAATAGAAATAAATAACTGATCATTAAACAAGTAAATGTTTTCTTCTGTAACTGATAAAGCAAAAGGCTTCTAGGTTATATTCCGATTTCCAGTGAAGGCTTCCAAACATTACCTTCACCACAGACAAAAGCACCTCAGATAGTTCTTTCATACGGAATGGTAAATTATGTTATTGCTTTTGTACGCTATTCCCAATGCTTATTGCATATTCACTTGTATACATCTAGTGCAACATTAGTATCTTGTTTTGATTTTCTTTCTTCCCCCACCCATTCCCCCCTAACCGCCTGTCAACAGTTGGGGACGCTGCTAATACTGTATTGTATATTCATTATCCTGCTTTTTCTTTACAAATATCATTATAACATCCTGCATTTGTAAAGTAAATAATTAAACGTTCTAGAAAGTCTTATAGGACACAGCAATCTAACAGATGAAAGACATCAGAAATGTGAAAATCAAATGGAAGCACATGTAATATGTATCTTTTAAAAGAGTTTTCATAAAATAGGGTTAATGTGTTAATCAACCATATTTAAAATGCTAATTAATCACTGACTTAGAGTCTATTCATAAATAATTGAATGTCCTATTTATGCAGAATTTCTTATACTTGAAGATGTGTGGCACTCATTCTGGTCTTGCAGGATGCAGCACTGCATTAGCACTCACTGCACTCTCTCAGCTCCGGATCTGGACAGTGCAATCACAACTGCCTGCCAGTTGTTACATTCCGATCATAATCTTGCAATTAACCTAATCTGTCCCATCACTACATATATCATCATAAGAGCAAAATACAAAGAGCTGCATTAACCATGTCATTCTGCCAGCACTCCAAGCATGGAAGTGAGAGGCGTAGAAAATGATTTTTTGGGGTGAATCAAGTCAGTTGTGGACATTCTCTTTTTTTTTTCCTTTCCCTCTTTTCAAGACATCTCATCTTTTCTCCTTCGAAGGCCAGTCATGCCTGTGCAAAGGGGGAAGTAGCCCACACTCAAACAGCACTGGGACCAGAATCAGGTCTCTAACATGACAACATGCACTTCTTCCTTCTCTAAGGACTCCATCTTAGAGAATCTATTGGTCTTTGCGCTTACACCCACAAGCAGTGATACTGGCTGCAAGGTGAGATCCACACGCCCGTGCAAAGGGGTAAATGGTGCTGGTAAACACAGCATTTTTAGTTCCCAGCTAAACTCAAACTCCTTTCGAGGGGATGAAAGAGATGATCCCAGACAAAGAATGTAAAATTCTCACAGAAGTAGTTGAACGTTTCTCTACGAGATACGTGTCAAACATTAATTCCTCAGGGTTTTGATGGACTTCTCAAACGTGGATGTTTTTAAGGCTTCACAATTACTTAAATGGGTGTACATATACTTCCAAAACAAAAGAAAAAAGCAGTCGGGGGTAACACGCATTTTCATGCTAATAAAATCCTAACCCTTAAAAGAAAATTACAGTAGCATAAGGATTAGCGAAATTCTCAACGTGTGTCCTAAGTGGGAGGGTTTTTTCCTGGTTTCTCTCTACTTGGCTACGAAGAGGTAAATTAGTCCTTGCCTAATGCGATTTAGTGGACAGGCTGGCAATGCGACTTGTCATTAAGGAATGAGAAAAAGAAGAAGAATAGATCCCTCCTCCTAATCCTTTTTGACAGCCTAACAGAATACCAATTTACCATTTGATGAAGGCTTCAGGATGTTATAAAAACTCTACAGGGACTTCAGAGTTCTGTACAGAAAGGGATGAAGATGAGAAGCAGCCAAAGTTGGTGGGGAAAAAATGGCTCTGGAACAGGAGCTGTTCTATAAACAGCTGTTTGCAAGCCAGATAGCATCCTTTAAAATTTGGACACTCCAACTAACCCAATAGAGAGGAAAGAGCTGGTGGACCCTGTGGAGAATCATCTGGCATTAACAGAGAAAGAGAGGAACACTTCAAGGGACAGAGAAAGCCTTCCAAAGAAAGCTTGGGCTGATGATTGCCTCTCAGCAGTCCTGGAAATATTTGATACGGTTGGTCATGTTTCCATGGTACAGCAGCGTGATTATTGCTATTATATGGTACATCTTTGCCTTTAAGGCCTTCTTACACAAGGACTTGTGGTCCAAACACGTGACTCCAAAAGAGACAAAGACTTTTCTTCTTTTCCCTACTGGGTAGGTACTGCACAGCTAAAGCTGACAAGGGCCAGTTCTAAGTTCAGTAACTGTCTTTCTGCCCAGGGAACAGCCACTTGGCTAGTGTAAACAAGTAAACAGTGGCCTAGAAAAGAGCTAGGTCTGAAATATTTTGCTTTTATCACATTACCCAAGAAATACTGATCGACATTGAAGTGGAAATTCAACATCCTAATGCTTTGGAGTTCTCACTTTGGAGGACTTCTGTGGCAGCACCTAATTTCCTATTCCATTACTATTCCAAAGAAAAAGGCACCTATTTTTCATAGACATAGAATGGTCTGGGTTGGAAGGGACCTTTAAAGCTCATCTAGCCCAACTTGCCTGCAGTGAGTAGGGACATCTGCACCTAGAGCAGGTTTCTCAGACCCCCGGCCAACCTCACCTGGGATGGTTCCAGAGATGGGACTTCTACCACCTCTCTGGGCAACCTGGGCCAGTGTCTCACCACCCTCATTGTGAATTTTGAAATGCAACTTATTGCCAGCTCTCACTTAAAGATATTTTTCAATAGTTCTCTTTTTTAAAGAGTCTAATTAAAAAACTGAACTTCATGAGCATTCCTCATAACACAACACAGCAACATGTTATTTTCAGCAACAAGGTGAATTGGTTTGTGATCCAGATTACTCTGGCAACTCTAATTCTGAGAACAGTGACTGTGCAAGAAGCAGCAATTCTAGTGGAAAAGATCCTTAGTCAATACGGAGGTTTTGGTGGCGGGGAGAAACGCAAGGTTCTCCTGCAATCACTATGCCTTTTGCCAATCATGCATGACGTGGGTAATATGTTGATGATACCTCTAACATATTGAGTTAGTGTTTGTGTCTATCCACTTCCCTCTACTGGACAAAATCAGAGCTGTTCAAGTGTTTATGATACCTTGTCATTATAAGTGGTTGGCCCAAGAGGGGGATACGTGCCCTGTGACAATGAGCAACCACTAATGGAGATTCTCCTTTAGCTCAAGTGATAGAAGCTTGTGCTGCTGGAGCAGAAGGTCACGAGTGTAATTCTTCCTGTTAAGTTATGCTATTAAGCTGATAACCATGATGGCTGCATGCCAGCAGAGAGCAGATACACCTCCACCCTTTGCGTTCTGGGTTCGCGCTGTTCAACCTCCTTTAAACTGCCTTCTTTTCTCTGGTCTCCAAGCTCCTTTTTCAGTCCAAGATGGAAGGAAAAGAAAGGATGAGAAAAGGCTGAGAGAAGCTCGCCCAAAAAACCCAGAAGAGCCCCTCCTGTGCTGGAGGGCCAGCAGAGCTTCCTATGCTATAGAAAACCGCCCACAGTTGTGCCAGAAATGCTAAGTGTTACTCTAGAAGTTATTTGGGAGTTTGCTTGTCCCAGAACAGTGAAAAAACACAGAGCCTTCTCTGTATCAGTGTATAGCTCAAACGGGGCCACAATGGTGTTAGATGCAGCTTGAACAGAGACTTTCCTGTGTTTCTACCAAAAGCAGGGCGTCTGTGGCATCCCTCCCCTTGTAAGACAGCGCTAAGGATCAAGGACAAAGTGCTCATTGCTACCATGCCCTTGTTCTCTTTCTGTACATTTATTTTTGTCTCCCAAGCTCATTTCTCTCTCCATTCTACCCAGCACATAAAAGATGGAATTGAAAATGGACTTCTTCGTGAGCTTTGGTACTAAGAACCTAACATATTGCTTTCCAAGTACTAGAGTGGTTGTACAGGGTATTTCAGTCCCAACTCATCTCTATTTCAAAGTCATACTTTAATCTGGCGTGTCAGGTAGAACATGGAACAATATTAATCTATGCTACATAAATAATTTCCTTCAATTATCAGAAAGAGCAGCAAGACGTGACTTTTCAGGTTGATTGAGTTTTAATCTCTAAGTACAAAAATTAATAATTTAGGTAGGTGAGCTGTTTTTTTAAACTGAAAATTAAAAGTTTGGTATTTCTCTTCCTGGAGAAAGAAAAAAAAAAGATCATTTGGATCCAAAGATCAGGGAACATTCATAGGCTGGAAATGTGACAATTATGAAGTTATTCACAGAGGAAAATACTTAGAATTCAAAGCAAGACACCCAGATTCATCACAAGGCACAAGAGATTGACAATCTATTATGAATGCCTCACATCACAGATAAATATTTCAATGCAAATAAATAAAGGATGCTGAGTGTTTCTCTTCTGAATGACTTTTCACAGCTCACTGAACACAATAGTTCTGGGACTCCTCCGTGTCCCAGACTCCTGTCCAAACTTCGGCATCCCCAAAGGCTTCCTGTGCTGAGCACAACCAGGTTACACCGTGATTTCAATTTGGAGTTACAAAGAACCAATTAATCAGTTTCCCTCTTACAGAATGTAAAAACACTCTTTGGTGCATTAGGACATGCACGGACATTGTGCAACTGGCCTGGTTTTGTTTTGTGCTCCCTTGTAATCACTACGAAATGTACCATTCTTGTCAAACCTAATGACTTCGCTTTTTGGTGCAGGGGGAAAAAAAAAAGACAATGATGTCTCTCAGCATATGGCTGTTCTACTC
Organism: Eurystomus gularis; assembly: GCA_013400335.1. Lineage (NCBI taxonomy): Eukaryota > Metazoa > Chordata > Aves > Coraciiformes > Coraciidae > Eurystomus > Eurystomus gularis. The sequence goes on from VZZY01007482.1 coordinate 147,483, forward strand.
TGCAGATGGATACAAGAATAAGCTAAGATGTACGTCTGGTGAATCATGCTCAAATAAAGCTCTTCTGTTACCATTTCCTTACCTGCCACTTTGATTATTCTTCTTGATCTGTGTGGTAGACCAAAACCCCAACAGAAAAAAATATTCTATGCAAGATTGTTTTTCCCTTGTTTCCAAGCAAGTGTTTTAAAAGGATACTTTCAGAAGAAAGGCATTTTCTTTTTTTAAATAGGGACCTGCTTTGGACTCTTAACAGTTTTCATCTGTTAAAAGTAATTGTATTATTTTAACCACCAGCAGGAAATTCCATGCTGTGTATTGCTTCATATGAAGCCATTTGTAACTTTACAGCTTTTTAATTTTGCAACAGCTGCATAGAAAATGAAAATGACAATGTAGAATTACATCACTCATGGCTGCTTCTCCATTAAAACAATAGAACTAGAAAAATGTTTGCATGTTTACAATAAATGCTGAAAAATACATTTGAGTGAAGAGAAAGAAACATTTTCAGAACTTGTGAAGATACCAAGCTGGTCTAAAAGGCTTTCCATTTAAGACTCTAGCAAATGAGAGTCATCAGTTCCTCATTTGAACTTTAATAAACCTTAATCCTTTCAAAAAAAGGGGCCAGCCAAACCTCAGGAAATTCACTGTTCCTCTCATTATAGCTGTACAGAAAGATTCGTGTGGAAAATTTGCTTTAAAGTTTTAATTGATATCAACATACGGGAGTGAAACATCCACAGCGGATGCTGGAATCTGAATAAAATTATTATTTCATAATCAGATTATAGACACATTCCAAACTTTTTGAAAGCAACTACTCAGCCGCGTTTATTCTGCAGCCCCAAGACCCATCCTTGATACAACGCTGATTTTCACAGAATGAAGCTTATGCACTAAATAAAGACCCCGCTTCTTTCAAGTATCCACAGCCTAGGGTATCGCTATAGCCCTAGTCTCTTCTGAAAACACGGAGCACTAAAGACACATCAAAGAACACTGGTGATCAACAGATAATTCTGGAGAGTACTTTGCTGCTTATAAACCTTCTGAACCGTGGCCAGTGTTATCTGGGCTGGGGAGGATGCGGGAAGAGTGGAAAGGAGAAAGACAAGTTTGTTCCCCTGATGGACAACATTTATAATACATTTACAGACTTGAGATGCACAGCAAATAGGAAAACACGCTCATAACATATTTCCATGTGAACCATGTAAAATACACAAACACGACTACATAAGCAATAAATGCCTATGTAAATACGCACATGCACACTAGTGGTAGGGAACTACATGTTCTCATGTCCACACTATCAGCTCTGAACTACTTTTGAGTGTAATTTGAATAAAGAAATACCTATGAGCATTAGATCCTACCACATATAACTGTCTCAGGTCCTAAAGAAAAGTAGCACGTACAGCACTACGCTCAGATTTTTAATGAAACCAGTTTTGCTGTTCATGGAATTATTTTGTAACCGCATTTCCACAACACGTGTGTTTCTGCCCACCAGCTCTCATTTCTCTGATTTTTGCTGCAAAATCTCTGTTGTGAGAAGAGGGACGCCCACACTGTCACCTTCCTGGAGCAAAGGCATTAGTGGGATCTCCTCCCCCTGCCAACCAGACCACCTATTTGCATGAAACTTAATATTACAGACTTTGTATTTCTGCCAAATGTAATGAGTAAAATGGTCTAGAAATTATTAATGGAAAACACACTGGCAAAAATGTGTATAATTTCCTCGGGAAATCAGATTTAGAAGAAAAATCACAAGCTTTGAAATCCGTAAGTTCTAACCACACGGATTTGTGATCTGAATTCACCTGAAAAAATGTTGCCTTCACTCTGTATTGCAGAGCAAAACCCAACCTAAGAGCATAAATTCATTGGCTCAGGTTACGGTCTCAAACAAAGGCTTTGCACCAGAAAATCCAAACCATCTCAGTATAACAAAAATTAGGCCATACAGAATATTTCATAGATTCTGCGAGCATCTTTTCAAACAAACAGTGGCAAGAATCAGTTGCAGAAAAGGACGGCGGCAAGAACCGTGCTATCCGGCAATGATACCACAGAGGCCAGCTCCCCAGGAAAGGCAGCCAGGACACGGAGCATGGCAGGAGTTTCCAGCACGAGCTGTCAGCGAGCGACAAGTTCCTTCCACGTTCTGTGCGTACTTGGGTCAGGTAACTAAGTGTTATTATCCACAAGTACAAAATATGGGAAAGCAGAGAAGGAAACAGTTCCTTACAAATTTCTGATATGCCTTTAAGTGTGCCATAAATACTGTCACTGATTCACCAAGTTCCCACCCAACTCTCTTTAACAGGACAACGTTAATATAGACACGGCATTTAAGTCACAGATAGCATCCTACAGGATTCTGCTCCCACAGTGTGTCAGGTCAAATTCAACCACCAGACATAAGAGTTAGGTTCCTATCTGATCCCTTCACCTCAATCCAAAAATATACATTTGAAATCTATTTCCTCTGTCCGACATTGCTGGAAATCACATATAGCCAAGAACCAATGCAGGCAGCAGTTGACCCAAATTACATTTTCTAATGCACTGAAATACATGTTTTGGTAATGACAGCAAAGAATAAGGGAAAACAAGATGAAAACAAGACTTACAGTTATCCGTGATATGCAAGCAAGGTAGGTTTTTTCAATTTACAATGCAGTTTCACATTGATTTTTGATATGAGGAAGCTCTGTCAAGTTCTCATTTTAAAATTTTAAACCATGTGTACTAAACTTGAAAACCAAAAAAATCTCTATTTTCAATCCAGTATCATTTCTCTTGTGCCTCCACACAACTGTCCATGTTGATTAAAAGCATTCGTTGCTTTCCTAATTTCCTAAGCATAACCCTGCACATACCTACATACAGCATTTTCAGAGAAAAGCTCCCGAACTCTAACACAGCGTAAGAAAATAAGGACATTATTTACGTGTGCTTTTTTCCTATATTCAACAATTGCTAGTATGAGTAGCATTACTTTTATAACAAAGACATGGAAATAAACCAACAAAAAACAAAAAAAAACCCTAACAGTGTAAAAAGTTACATTCCTTATTGTCAAGATGAACCTTTTCAACCTCTGCCAACGTGTGGAAGCCTCTAAACAGGGTCCTTGATTCAGACAAAGCATTTCCACACGGTCCTGAGCCCATCCATACGCGGGATGCTCAGCTTCGCCTAACGCTTCCGCTCCGTCAGCAGCAGCAGCACAGAACCACGCGTTCAATGATGTCCTCGATAGGGAGGACTTTCCAAACTGGGCCAGTCACAGACAACTGCTAAATACTTCTGAAAATCCTGTGTGATGACATTTCTAGAGAATGCTTTTCTTTTCCATTTCTTTTCTCTCACTGGTACGATTTTCAGGTTTCTGGATGTATCACGTGCCTAGCCTAATACCACGAGAGATCCACCTCCCACAGCATTTAGATATCTGCTTCCAGCGTTCTCTGTCACACAACTTTGTTTTTTTAAATCCCAGTAGCATTCAACGTGTTACTGCTTCACATAAATGGTTACAATTCCTGATTTTCCTACATTTTAATAATTTCCCAGGCCAAATGGGAAGAAGCAATATTTGTTGGCTTTTGTTTTGTTTTTAATACAAGAACAATGACTATTTCTACTACAAATATTCCCATCCTGCAGTACTTCACCGTCATATTTGTTATGCGTGACACAAGCCTTAGTGGATTTAATTTTTCCTGTATAAAGATGCAAAAATCTAAACTACTGGGAGTACCCAAGAGTTGCCCATTTTTCTGACCGTGTACCTGACACAGTATCATTTCTCCATCCACTCACAGTAAATGAACGACAAGCCCTCGCTGACAAAGACCCCAAATTTCAGAAGACTCTACAGTACACACTGACCTTAGTGAATCCTTTGCAATTATTTTCAACAGAACCCTGAAAATCATTGCCGGTCTAAAATCTGTTTCTAGTGATCCCCTCTACATTGGTATTTTCCGTTGATCATTACTACAATATGAATCATAAAAACATTAAAGGTTTGGTTCGATGGACAAGTTACTACAGCGTAAGCTAAGGTGTGGATTTATAAGCACATGAGGAACCCTGCGGTACCGTCTTTTGCACATATCCTTATTCCCCAGTAAACACGACCTTGCAGATCTCCCCACCTCCGCTGAGGCGGAAAGCCACCTCACTTCTGCTGGGAAGGAAGGATACGGATACGGCCAACTGTTACAGAGTGGTTACTGGTGCAAACCTTCCAGGTTGCCTGAGGATAATTTGTGCTTGTCGCCTTTCCAAACGCTAATCCCTCTCCCTTATCAATTCCAGTTGAGCAGAAGGTTATTTGCAAGCAGCAGAACAAACATGCAAAGCAGACAGAAACAAACTCCGAAGTGTGTATGTTTTAGCAGGGAGTTACTCACACTGCTCCTGAGCAAACACGTGAACTTTGCAATCACGCCTAAGGATGTAGGTTCTCAAGGAAGCCATAAATATTTTTTAGTTCATTAAGGCTGCATTGGAAGAGATAGGATTTAATTTTCAAGTTAGCTGCTTATTGGACAAACTCCGAACTGGAAAACGGCTCTGCAGCCGTCATGTCGACTAATGAGGTACTCCAAGAAGTGGCTGGTTACTCACTCTCCAAACATGTACATACACTCAAGCTTTCGGAATGACTCAGTCAACACCTGAAGATGAGTCTGGAAAGCTTGTTTACGCTGTTGCACGGTACCGTACGTACTATAGCTGCATGTACTTAATGATCCCAGTAGTTAGTGCACAAAGTCTATAAAACAGCAAATAATAAATACCTGGGTTCCCAGAAGCTGAAAAGCTGGATGCAATGTTAAATAAGGAATTACCATCAGACCACACTGGAAATTTCCTAATACCCACTCTTTAGACTCCGAGTGTGCTTCTGATGCAGACTCCCAACTCCCCTGACATTCCCTGTTTCATAATAGATCTTCCTGCATGCATGCATTAACTCTGATGGCAATCAGACCTCCGCTGCTACACATACGCCGTGTGCTTAAAAACAAAGGTCATTTGGTGAAGACGTTACCAGTTACTGCATACGACTGTGCAATGTAGACTACTGCATACTGTGATGTAAGTGGGAAAAATGATGGCAGCGAATAGATGTAATTATATGTAGAACCAGTGACACGCCACATACAATTCGGAAAGTACAACACAATCAGAGTGTCAATTATTTAAACCATAATTAACATAGCTCTGCATGTCTTTCCAGGGCTCTCACAGAACATAGAGCATTGTTATAGTGGAAGAAAAGAGAAAATAAAATATTAATGGAGGACTGCTTTGTTCTCAGCACAGTGAGATAGAGGTGGTTGTAAAAACCAGATTCCTGCAGTTGCTACTGCTTTAATTAGGAAGGTCGCTATCTTCCTAGACTTCCTTGGATTCCTTTAATTTCCACAGAGGAAAACGGCTTCTGAATTTTATTGAACACAGTTGAATTTTTATTTTCAAAAATCAAAACAGAAACATTCTTGGCATCTGTTATGAGCACTGGGTGTTATTTGCTCTTTAGAGATAAAGCTGTTTTTATACAGGGATATAGCTTGTGGGGAAAAAAAAGAAGGGCCAAATATATTCGTACTGGGAAAGCTGCTCAACAGGGATATCAGAGTCAGCAGAAAATATCTAGCCAACCTAATTCATCCCATGCTAGAATCCACTTAAGGCCAAGGAAATACAATAGATAATATATAGTTTCGAAACACTGATCCAAATGCTGACTTTAACTCATTCATTCCCAGAACCTAACAGCTAGTTTTCTGGGAATACAGTACAACAGGACAAAACAGGACCTTCAGCATCTCCTCGTTCTGGAGTGGAGATGGCAGTGGTGGGAAATCACCTCTGTTTGGTGACTAAGCGAAACCTTGGCTATTCTTTATCTGGACTACAGTCCAGGTGGGATCACTGACAAAACACACCAGGCTAACACCAAAAGACAAAAAAAGTGGTAGACAAATGACTAAATAGAACTTCTTATCCACATTACATTAAAGATACTTGGCGCTTCAATTATATACGTGCCTTTTAGCATAAAACTAGAAAAACATCACCCAGGCATTAACAGGCAGACAGACTGATATATATAGGTTACTTCAGGTTTATATTTTTCTATTGCATTTACAATTGTTTACGTAGCTAATAATGAAAACAAAACATAAACTATGAGAATAACATATATCTTGCTTTTGCATTTTTATAATTTTGTATCCTTTCATTTAAGCATGGTATGGATTCACAGGTACTAACAGTTACCCTGTTGCAGAATGAATTCATGAACTACTGTCCACGCAGCACTTGGAAGTCATGTACTTTTTACCCAGCACGTCCTCCCGCTATGATCTTTCAAACGAAAAGATACACAGGTGGGCTTCCCAGCTACACCCAAACCAACACAGGAAGGTTGTGTGCGTTGAAACTTAGAGGAAATTTCCACAAAGGGGAAAAAAGGAGGAGGCCTGCATAAAACCTGCATTTCACCTTTGAATGCCATTCTTCTCGTTCATTCTTGGACATTACTTCAGTTGAAGTTGTTTGTAAGTATGAAGAACAAGATGGGAAACACGAGAAGGGGTTATCCATGCGCTGTTCAGGGTAGCCCCAACTCTAATATCTCTGCCTTTGACCTAAGAAAGGGTTTCCTAACTCTAAGCCTGCAAACAGTCAGCACCGCTCTTCTTCTGAGGAGCAAAGATTGTTGGATGTTTGAATGAACTCAATGCAAATATGTTTAAGTTGCATTTACTCATATAACTGAATACAAAATTACCTTTCATGAATCCAAGACGTCTGGATTGGATTAAAATTGCAGACGCTTGGAAGATGGCAACCAGTGCCACTTTTCACATATCATTTATTCAGGTACAGTTTCCGTAATGTGGCTTGTAATTGCATGGAATTTCATATTTTCCATAAAGATGTATGCAAATGGAGCTCAAGACCTATTTAGAAGACTTAAAAGATTCATCACTCTTGTGATGGTTTTGCATTTGAGTGAATTTCATTCAGGAATCGGTGACCTTATTAATAGACCCAAACGCTTCTGCTTTACCATTTTCACTAAACATGTCTTGTTAACAGATATGCTTTAAAAGTAGATCAGCAGAGTGAGCTCATCCTTTGAACTATCACCACGAAGCGATTCCCACAAGAGGAAATGGCACTTGCAGGGAGCATTTGCAATAGCACATCCATGCCCCAGAACAACAACCTGCCCAGGGCACCCTGCCACCCAGACAGGTAAGGCAGGAGGTGGATAAAGACCATGCAAGCCTTCAGCACTGGGTTAGTTGCAGACCTTGAAAAGTTTCAAGTGTCCTCCAAAATGTGGTTGCCCAAAGAGCTGCAGGCCAGGCAGGCACTCAGCGCAGCACTGCTGCCTTCCCCCAGGACTGATGTCACTTCTCCTGTCATGCTGTCAATTTGCTCCTGATTATTCTGCCTTCAGAGGCTATTCTGAATCATGGCTGCTGAAACATCATTTCCAGATGTTTTCCCTGATTCACATGAGGCAGGTCTTCTCTGTATACCAGCAGAACAGGTTAGTGAGGCTGCAGATCACAGCTGTGGGGTGGGACTGTGGGCAGCTCTTGGTGGTGGGCACCTGTGCAGCACAGCTCTTCAGCAGGAAGAACAGAAAAGGTCTCAAGCGTCTCTGACAATGATTCTTTGCAGATTTCACTGATAATAGCAATGATCTCATTGTATGATCATCAGACTCAATCCTGTCCCCACTGTAATTACAAGATAAACTTCAACTGGTTTTGGAGAAAGCACAAACATCTCTCTTGTACCCCCCAAGTGAAGTTACTTGATGTACTTAATTTTGACAGCTATTTTATGGATTCTTTGTGTAGCTCTGGCTGACAAGACTTTTGCTGCTGACTGCTATGCAACTAGTCCCTATTTGTACGTGATTTCAGTAAATACAAAACACGGAGCTTTTTAATTAGAGACCTCAGATAATTTCCATAAAATCTTTCAGAGCAAAAATGTTAAACCAACAAGCTCCACAATTCAATGCAAGGAAATAGGTGCTTTAGGAAGGAGACTGGCAGGAAAAAAAAAGGAACACAAGCAGAACAAAATCATACAGCTGAAAAGAGTTTCCATAAATTAATGCTCACATTTTCCATTTATAGTAATTTCTGTATGTTGTAAAAAAGAAGAATGAAGCATTTGTAACAAGATGACTCAGTGGCCCACAGAGAGACACTTACTAGATGATGACAGTGTAAGCTGCTATTAGAAAGAGTGGTTGCTTATCAGTAAAAATGGGATAAACAGCTTAGCCTAAATACTATTTCCTGCATTTTTGTTCCAGAGGTAGTGAAACATATTTTTGAAGCTCTACGGAAAGTTTGTTTTATTTTACTCCTTCCATCCTTTTTAATAAAAAAAATTTGAAGTGGAAATTCACGTTTTTTCTTCTGAAAAAACAAACAAACAAACAAAAACCCAAGAGGAATTGTTCCAAGGGCTGGGTTTCAGTTTCAGCACAAGGAAGTGCCTTGTTGTATGAACCCTTTTGAGGACAAAGAAAGCCAATACGCATATGTAATACAAACAGCTATTATTCATTACTATACTGATACAGACTGAGGTCACCACCACCTTGTAAGCAAGAAAATAATAGACCAGACTGTATAACTGGAGTTAAAGTTTAGTTGCAATATTTACAAAATCATCCCGTTCCTCCCAAACTCTGAAGAACACACACCCAAGCAGGTTCCGAGCGACTGAGCAGGTCAGCCTGAAGGCAGGCATGCTACTGAGCAGAGAGGGAGGAAAAGCCTATGACTCTGCTGCTCTTCCATGGAAATGCAGGTTGCATTCTGCTGCAAAGCCCCGTATCAAGCAAGCATCCTTAAGCTCTGGTACGTGAGATTTTTGGCTGGCAGAAGCAGCTTCTCACTGAAATACACAGCACGGTGCTGTCCTGGCTTGGTTCTCCTGCCTCGGCGGCAGCTGTAGGGAAGGGACCTGCCGTGGCCACGCTCCTGGGCACGGCCCAGCCAACGCCTGGCCCTGGGCAAGGGGAGGGGAGCTGCGCTGGGCAATTCCAAGGGCTGCGTTGGCAGACAGTTTTCAGAGAGAATAATAGAGAATTCACAGTAAAAGACTACAAAACCATATTGCGCCTGTTTTGGACATACTTGAATACATATTTTCAGAGAATAGCTACTGATGAGAAGGGTTAATTTAGACAACCACATATGGTGATTTCACAAGTACATGATAAATCCACAGGAATTGATCCCCATGTCATGCTCAGTGCAAGCAAACATGGCTTTTTCCATTTAAAAATTCTGCAAAGCTGGAAAGAGCCTGATTACAACCAACAAAGAATTTCAAAGTGAGAAAAGAACAAGACATGAAGAAAAACATAGATTTTGAAATGTAAAATATTTGCTAACTTAAGGTGAAGATTTTACAACTCATGAAACAAGTCCAGGGAAAACCCAAAGACTTATGGTGCCTTCAGTCAGTGATTGGATTAAGGAACATCCCAAGGAAATGTCAGCAGGACAGCGTACAGAGAGCAGAGCATTCCCTAGTAACAGGACACGAGAACGCTAAATGCAATAGTCATGGGGTAATAAAAAACTGAAGACAGACAAGAAACATAAAAATAGAAGCTGCTTTGGCAAAACTAACTCAGCCACATCATTCTGCAGATCCATGGTGTGTTACTAATGAGGAACAAGACAGCACTGCTTACACATCACACAAGAAGAGCTAGAAATACTACAGATGAGAAACACGGCCAGGGTAACGTAACTAGAAACTTTTAAACATTCAGAAGTTTCGAAAACACAAATCTTCCAAGTTAAACACTGTATCAACATTCACTACTTTATTATCTTAAGAGATAAAGCTACAGAAGAAAACTGTGGCAGGCAACTATTTTTCTTTTCAGAGTTATCAAAAGAGAGTAATCTGGCTGCAGGAATAAGAAGGGCCAGGATAAAAATCTGGAAAAATTATACTTCCCTGAAATAAAGAGGAGGAAATGACACTGCTCTTCTGACAGAGCAAAGCAAGAACAGCTTGTCCACCAAACTGCTTTTAGTGGTACTGGAGAGGGAAGGATACGGGACTATCTGTAACACAGACTCTGTTACCTCTTTGGTCGTGATTAGTGCCAGAAAGAGTACTAAAGAACTCTGTGAAGGTCAGACTCCTGAACATAGATGGAAGAGCCTGAACGGGTAAAATAGGTCCCCAAAACTATGGAGTATATGTGAAAAGCGAGTAAGAAATCAGCCTTAACACACTTAGAGATGGGCTACAGAAGAGTTGCTTTGGCTGATAAGGTAACAAGCCCCAGCACTAACAAGAAGGCAGAAAAGTTGGGAAAACTCAGAGCCTTGTGTAAAGTACTTCCTGTACAACTGCTGGTCCTTGTTCCATGGCAATTGGCAAGGAGGAAGAGTAGGCTTTCAAAGCAGGGTTAAAGTTGGAAAAGACAGCAAAAATTAAAACCATTAGTAGCAGTGAGAGCAGTGGCATGAAGTGCCATAGCTAAAATAGGGGTTCCTGTCACTTGGGTCAGGATTGAGGTGACAAAGGGGTTTTTTTTCTGCCTGGTGAGCTGTCAGTAAAAGAAAGTTTAGCAAAAAGGCAAAGCCAACAATCATTGACTAACTGAGCTTTCTCTAGGTTTCTTTTTGTTCCAACTACAGGGACTTGTGTCTAAATTCAGATGTCACCATGTGGTCAGGGCTGACAAATGCTATTTCCTAGAATAATATTCATATTGCAGCTGTCCTGTGTGGTCCTGTGGGGGTTTTGTTTGCTGGTCTGTTAGCAAAACAGAGATCCAAACATGGAACCTTTCTTGCCTTGATGTGGGTGTTCAGGAAGTTACATGCCTGTGAAATCCATAGGATGTAATTGAAACAGGTTTTGCAATCTAATGAGAGGGAACTCAAAATAGGGCCTTTGTGGTATTTGCACATTGAAAACAATTGGGAGTTTTGCCTGAAAAATAGCCAAGAACTGAACCCCCAGAGCAATACTTTCCACTGCACAAAGTCTACACCAGGGCACCATCAGTCTCACTTAGGCCTCAAAAATAAATCTTAAAAGGACACGAGTGATATATAGGCCTTGGGCTCAGCCTCAACCCATGAGTACATTTCTCCCAAAAGCAATTTTATGTTGCTTTCATCATCACTGGCAAAGATACCGCTTACAAATGCTATAAACCGTTTTCTTTCCTGCTCAGAGCCTGATGGCAAGCAGCCCCTTCTCCTGACTTTAACCGAAGTAACAATAAAACATTGTTTGTACCCATCCGGGCAATTATCACTAGATGCTGGAAAGCAATAATAGTATGTCTGCGTAGTAGATGCTAGCTTTTCCAGGACAAAATTAAACTAGGTCCAGAACAGGAACTAGTTCTAACCGCACAATAAAATTTAGCTAGAGGTTGAAGAATGCAGCTCAGTTGGGGAACAGTCTCCTTGTCTTAACTCTTGCTGTTTCATCTCTCCTGCCGCTCTGTCCCTGAGCCCTGCAGAGCTTTGGTGCTCCACAGGGAGTTAAATAGGGGCCTTGCTCAGAGGCCTCCCAAAGCTCCTTATCCACAGATCTGAGCACCTTCTTTTGTTACACTGCTCTCTGTTTGTTTCTCTGTTGATCTCAGCAGGGTCTTGTATTCTTTTAGCTTTTTGCCCTTTCACGCGAGGGATTAACACTGTCACTGGCAGGCTTTGGTTGCGACCTGTAGGTACCTCGGCGAAGGCTGCTGCCCCTTTCACTATGGCATCTAGCTTCTGCAAGGCCTCCTGCAATAAAACAGCCCAAGCCCAAGAAATTTTAATCTGCGCTGACATTTTAGTGGCACCAGGGAGGTGAATGATAGATGCAGATGACAGGGCAGAGCACAGGAATCTCTGCAGGATCACAGGGACAGGGGTGAACACGCAGGCGCATCACAGCAGTGAAAAGGTGTGGCACAGGAGCGATGTAGGTGACAGCAGCACGCTAACGCTGTAGGCCCTGGCAGGAAAGGAGTCATGCTATACATGACAGGAGGGAGCAGGTGACGCTGTAGGTGACGGTGGGACTCAGCACAGGAGAAGAGAGCAGCCTGGCAGGGTGTAGTCACATACAGCGTGAAGGAGGGGTGTTGTCAGTGCCAGGGGAGCAGAAGCAGAATGCTCCAGAAGATGAAGGTGGCTGGGTATCAGCTCCGCCAGAACATTACCGCTTCCAGGCAACAGTATTGCACAACCTGCTGTGCAACACGGGCTGGAACAGGCGCTCAGAGTATGACACAAACGGTGAGCTTTAACGAAAACATTAAAATGTTGTGACAAACCAGAAGGAGGTGAAAGGAAAAGAAGAGGGATGCAATTGTAAGACATTTACAAACCCCTGCACTATTTCAAATGCTGTGAGTACAATGCAAAAAATCATCGCAGGATCTGGATCCAAACCAGCAATGACAAGAATGCGTTACTACAGTTTTACCACAATATCATATATGCCACAGCTATATCGAGAGGAACGGCACACCAACAGAAGTGTTTCACTGAATTTTTAACTTCTAATTTGCACTTATTTTCTATTTAAAAGAAAAGAAAGGCTGCTGCCAAACAAGCTCAGTCTTTCTCATGGAAGTTATTTAATCTCCAGTTTTACCACAAGCCCATCCCCTCCATCTGAAAACACACTCTTTCAGTAAAGCACAAATACTAATTTCTACTACAGGGCATGCAGTTACTTCAGATAAGCACATGAGGAAAGCACAGATCATTTGGCAGGGGGCAGGGAGGGTTGTCAACTTTTAAAACTGCATTTTCATCTTTTTGATTATTAGGAAATTAGAAACAAACCGATCACCTGAAATTTAAACCTAAATGCTTTTGGGGTGGTTCCCTTGTCCATTTTTTCTTTACTACTTTTACAGCAGAATCTGAATCTATTTATTTGAAGTGTTGGCCTATTTTCAGCAGTGATTATGGTGGTACCACAATGTGCAACTTGACATCTCCTCCTCTCCTCTCATTCAAAGTCTCCCAGGGCCCAGCCATTTCACACAGGCTTGCTTTAGGCATTTATTAAATATGCACCTTCCAGTAGGGTTTAAAAACACCAACTAATCTCATCAGAGGCCAGAGACCTCCAGATATGTAAATCTACATCTGTTCCTCTTCAAAGGAAAGATTCTCCTGGATTACTCCAGGAGAAATGCATCCCACCCGGATATAGCCACTGAACCAGAGAAAAAGAACTCCCATGGCAAACGTGCCACCTCAAACTCACCAAGATCCAACGACAATGAAATTACACTTAATGTAATTCACTGTTAGCTTTAAGAAGCAATTAAGTAAAAGGCAGTACAGCACTTGCCGTAGGCTGTTGGTTCCAACAGGGGCCGGCGGAAAGAGGCATATAATGTTAAAATTGGTAACGTTAGCATTAACATAAGGATGAACTGTAGGTGGCTGCTCGACTACAGTGCTGGAAAATAGCAGAGTCCATTAACAAGAAGCAATTCCCCTTTCCCTTTTTTTCTGTTTTAAAGCATGCTGTATATGTTTGCCAGTAAAAGCATGTAGCAATATAACTATTAGCTTTGTATATAAAAAAACAGAATTCCCTCTCTCCTCCCAAATGCCCCACCAGTGTCTTCTTCCTACACTGAGCGGTAAGTGCAAGCAATTTTATGAGAACTATTTCAAAGCTATTAGAGGGACTAGACATTTCACTGCAGCAGAGCAGCCTTGCATCCAGCAAATACACTTTCTAAGACAGAATGAGTCCTTATTTAGCTTTTCACCATTCATTTTGTATAAAATCATTTTAACATTGAGCACAAAGTATTCTTCTCAGCAGCAATTCATGGTCTGTAACATGTATCACGAGTTTCACAGTAGAATTAGAGATGCTTCATGTATATCTAAAATAGAGCCTTAAAAGAAACAATTCTTTTAGCCAGAAATTATGGTGAAATCTAATCTATTTTTCATTCACTCAGATCCCTGTGGCATTGACTACAATTCAGATTCAGAAGTTGACCGTCACAAAAAACAATCCAAGTTTTCTATTATCTCCTGTTTCCACATTTTTGTTTGGGGTATCTTTGGTAAGCTGCAGACTTCTTAGCTGAATCAGACAGGTATCAGTCTGACTCCTTCAGCAAAAAAGGTATGGGACCATACATGTAGATATTATTTACAAATAGTCCCGAAATACAGCACAATTTTGTGATTAATCATTCACCCAAGTTTGAGCTACTTATCTCTCAGATTCTGAAAATTTTCCTGGCTGATGCCATGGTCTGTACTCTATGAATTTCATATAACCAGAAGAGGCTGATGCAATGATTTTAATATGCTTAAGGTTTATAAAAGTACAACTTTATGATTAAAGGGTTTGAAGATTTTTATTTTATTTATTCATTGAAAAGGCAAAATGTAGCAACTACAAAGACATAGGGGAGCTATCCCTTGTGAAAGACAGAAAAGAGGTGAAAACTTGTTTTGAAAAGAGTGAAAGACATTTTAAATGACTTAAAATAAAAGTTCACGTCTAATGAAGCTATCATGTAAAAAGTGAAACTCTATGCTCAATTAGGGCTTATATTTTTCTCACAGATAAGATCTGAGTGAACTCTTTAAAAGTCAACATTATCTGTCATAACAGCAGTTCTACCTCTCACATCGCAAACAAACTACACAAAAAGGAGGGAAAGATGAAACAAGGGATATGGGCAGCGTGAATGGAGCCTAAATCTTTTAATTAACACCCTCTGAAAAGCACACTCCTTTTCCACCAAACTAATAAAAAGTGTGATTGTGGGGTCTTTGTTGTTGTTCAAGCCTTGCCTGCGCTCTAAGGAACTGAGAAAAGGCTAATCAGGGTTATTTAAAGCCACTTTCTACTTGCCAGGCTCCAATATCTCATTAATTCACTCTTAGTTGGCATCATTGTCTGATAGTGTTTGAAAATCACCAAAGAAACAAGGATTTCCCCTAATCCTGTCCATCAGAGGTAACTCTCTGGAAGACCATACCACACCATAGCGTGTAGGACATGGAACAGAAGCGTGTGCACAGGGAAATATCCCGTTTTCACTGCAAACTACTATTCTCTGTGGCTCCACACACACCTGACAAGTCTAATGAGAACATGCCTGTTTAGGCCTGAACTTTAAAAAAAAGAGCAGATGTTCTGATGGCAGTTTAAAGGAATTATCCTGAGTAACTAATCTCTGCTTGAAGCTATCGCCCAGCTTCTTTAATCATATTGGCAAGAACTTGACACAGGCAAAATAAGTAGTTGTCCATGTGTGTATTCAACTTGAGAAAAGAAAGGAGATTTTGATCGTGGTCATAAGCCAGAAAAGGAATTGCTTCAGTGACTTTGCTGCCATGAACTACAGCACTCAATTAAAAGATGAGGACTGCCATTCTGGGATATTTTTAATGGAACAACACTAACTCCGGTGACTGGAGAAAAACCTTGATTATAGCAGCACGCATGTTTTCAGCTCAGCAATCATCTCTGTCATGTCCAGAGGCAGTTGAACTGAGCTTTAGTTCCCTTTCCAAGAAGTTTCTCATCTATACAGGCCAGCCTTTATTGCCCAACTTACATCCAAGTGACGTTTCAAAGCAACAGTACACAACTGAGCGCTGTATCCTCAGCTGTTGCTATCACTTGCCTTTCTACAACCAGGCCCGGCCACTCTTGGGGACTAGCTGGCCTTCAGACCTAACTCTTCACATAGCTGTCCTAGTAGCTCCAGCTTCCTTTTAATTCCTGTAAAAGGAATAAAATAAGGTTTCCTTACAGGCCAGTGCAGTGACGCAGCCAAGCAGAACCACGGCTGCCAGTCTAGCACAAAAACATTTTCAAAATGCAATGCTTTGAGCAAATGCCTTTGTCTTATGATACTTAGTTTATCTTTGCCATCTATTTTCTTATTTTTTTATTAGATACAGAACAAAGTAAAATTCAAAAGGATGATGAAAAATTTCCATTATGCAGCTGTACCCCAAAATATCCAATTGGCAGGGCCACACCTATCTTTTTGTGAATATTTACTATGGACGCTAAGCAAGAAAGGTTCAGAAGTTTCATCATACAAAGCACTTCCTAACTCTTTCAAGGAAAAGCATGTCTTTGGTCCACAAAGTACCTTTGCAGTTTGCCAAAACCAAGATCTCTCTTCATTGTTACATTTTATGGTGAGCCAAAAATTCAGGAGGAGTAACTGTTCTACTTGTAACCACAGGCGAAACACGGTAGCGGTAACAGGAATTACCACCATACTCCCACCATCCCGGTTCAGATGCTGGTAGCGCTGGATCTATTGCTAGCCTCTCAACACCATTAATAGGTTTGTTCATTGGTTATGGTTCACGGAAACCCCTGTGAAATAGGGGAGTATTCCTCCCACACTTCTTGTATCTCACCTCAGAAAGAGAGCACTGGCCACTGACTTACATTTCTCCTGTTTCTAGGTAAATTCTATTCTGTGCTGCTCACAAAATAAGACTTTTGGGGTTAACGGTAGAGAAAACAAACAATTACTTCAGGAGCAATTGATTGCAAACACGTTGAGCAGTGGCATTGGTTAGTGCTGTTACTGCAGTGCTCTGATACTTTTTGCCAGCCTTCAGTATTTCCTCTATACCACAGACTACTGTCCCAAACTCTAAACTCTCCATTCAATTTTTCACATTTCTAAGTGCAGTTTCAATTTTAATCCATATCTTTAGAAAGAGCTTACTTGGTCTCATGCATTTTATATGCCCTTTACTGCTATGAGGAAGGAAAATCTAAGTATTGATTCTTGACTAGGTAAGTTTACTGAATCATAAAGACATATGCTGAAACTGCAGCATCAAATGTATTCTATAAAACAAAGAAAAGTAAGTGGAAAATGATTGCAGCACAAATTGTTTATGAATCCCTATAGACCAGAGTGTTGTATAACCCACAAGGGAGAGAAGTCCTTATACCAAGCAGCATACAATCTAAATAACACAATTCTTCCTGCACCTGATAAAAATCAACACAAATAGGAAGAATAAGCCACAAAATTTGTAATTACATCAGCAGGCAAGCCATGCATACCACAGCGTATGGGCCTGAAAACTCTGCCAAAAAAAGGTAGTGGCTTTAAACTTCAAATATTGGGAATATTTTGATAAATCTTCTTAAGATTTGTGGCTTCATTCAAAGCTCAGTATTTATGGCACACTCAAGGAATGCAGACTGTAGAATGAGGTTTCACACTTAGTTTGAAATCTGCAGCATTTTCAAATCTCTGAAGTTAGCTAACTGAAGATACTTCAGAAGTTAAAAACATCAGCTTTTTGTGTATTTGTGACATAATAAAAATAGATACATCAATTCCCCATAGAAAATGAGAATCCAGCCAGTAGACTAATGTAGATAAATGGAGGCTTTCAATTCCGGTGGACACTTCACCTTATTTTATATTACAATGCTACTTTATTGCAACTGCTGTGGCTGTGAAATGTCACCGATTCTTTGGCTAATTAAAAGATGGGCAGCAGATTGCCATTAATGAGATTTGGCTTCCACAAAATAAGGCTCTCTTGGTGTGTGGCTGCGTAAGTCAGCTAAGAGAATCAGACCTCCCCTTAGATGAAGGGAATCTGTACAGATCGCATCGAAGTAAATCTAAAAGTAATCCGCAGTATAAAGGAATGAGCTTTTTGCAATTGTATTTCTGAGTGTATGCAGGGGTCCCCCTTAGGGTTTTGCAGCCACAAAGATATCGTTCACTTGAGCTGGGACCTTGGAAGAAACACATCACCAGCAGAAAACAAAGATTTAGCTTTCAGGTCTGCTCCCAAGTATATGACTACATAAAAAAGCCCAAACCTAACTAAAGCTATTCTTCTCCATGCTTGAGTTGTGCAACAATGGGGGGCAGTGGGAAGATACTAACATTAAAAATTGCCACTAAAGAAGTTCTCTTAAGACTTTTATCCCCAGTAAGACCTTTATTCTTCTGACCTTTTTCAAGATCAAAAAAGATCAAGAGGGTGAAAGAGCTTGATCTCGTGTGGTAATGACCCTATTTTACCAAACTACTGGGCCCATTAAAAAAAAAATTTAAAAAACCTCAGCTTTTTTAACAACTCATACCTAGAAAGACAAAAAATGTACAGGTTCAGACCAAAGTCTGCTGGCTTCAGTGAAACTACACTTAGCCCACTGCAGCTTGAACAAAGGTGCTGTAATGTCTTTCTCTTCTGGAAATGCACTAATGGTGAAGCCTTGTGGAGGGGAAGCCCCAACACTCTGCACCCAAAGGGCAGCCAGGATGATGCAATTCACTAGTGACCCCTCCCTTCTGCGTACCAGGAGAGGGATTTAACCTTGTAGGTTCCTCTCAAGGAAGAAATTTTTCCTAACGTCCAACCTAAACCTTCCCTGGCACAACTTGAGGCCATTTCCTCTGGCACTATCACTTGTTACTTGGGGGAAGAGACCAATCCCCACCTGGCTCCAACCTCCTTTCATGGAGTTGTAGAGAGCAAGGTGGTCTCCCCTGGGCCTCCTTTTCTCCAGGCTAAACAATCCCAGTTCCCTCAGCTGCTCCTCACAGGACTTGTGCTCTAGACCTGTCACCAATGGAGTTATTTCCTGTTCTCAAAGCTTTAAGCAAGTCTCAGCAAGACAGACAGACTCATAGAATATCAATCCCCATGCATCAGAAGGCATGCCAGCAACTTCTCCGTGGGGTTAGAAAAAATCTTATACATCATCTTGTAATTACCTCATTTTCCATTGCGTGAGATAAACACTTGCTGGATCATCAGAGAGCGGCCACTGTTTGCAACAGGACATCCGCCTACACAGGCCACCGGGCTGACCCCAGGTAACAGTTCTTATTTTCCTAATTTTGGCAATATATTATTTTTATATATATATATATAGTTCCTTATACATATGACATATGTACCTATATTTGATATAAAATATACATGATAAACCCATATAAAATTCAACTACAGACCGCAGAACCACCATCCCAAACCTTCCTAACACCTTTCAACCTGCCTTTGTGCAGCTGCATTTGACAACAGTCTGAGCTGCAGTTTGAGGGACTTGAAAGTTCAAAGTCACCTCAGAGCTTCAGTCCTCCCTTTCTTTCTCCCACTTGTTTGAATTGTTTCTGCTTTTGGTTTTCTTAGGAAGTTCAGCAGTTAGCTCAGGGGACTGAGTTAAGTTTTGTTCCCAAATCTGCAGATAAGACACTAAAAAGAACTTTATCTTGCTTTTCTCATACAGGAAATAAAATAAGAATTGATGTCACTGGGTTGAGAAATGACCGATCTTTCAAAGTGCTTCGATGTCCACCAGCTTCATTACTGCCAGATTTTAATAGTTCAAAACTAAACAGAATAGAAACAAAACATATTCAGAGAAGTACTTTAATTAAAGGCACTTTGGTGTCCATATCCAGGATACTGAGATTCCTAGGAGACTGCTGATTTGATATACAGCATATATATACCACAGATGGAAGGATCAATAACTACACGCTCTTTTCCTACCGTATAAACCTTTTGTTTCTTCTCCCCCAGTGCACTCGGAGAACCTCCCCCCATCAGAACAACTCATCTCCAAGTAACATCAACATAAAAAGTGAAGATTTTTTTTGCCTGCATTTATGACTCGTCCATCATTAGTTAATATTTCCAAGTTCTAATTTAAAAGTGCAAAAGGAAATACTGGCCACAAAGGATCTGGTTTTCATTTGAGAAATCTTCCAATTAATAGGAAAGTTTAATTAAAACATCTGTTAAAAGTCCATAATATTAACTTAATGGTGAGAATCCACAGAAGAGCTCGATTAGATTTTTTTTTTCCTTCATGTGTAAAATTAACATTAGTGACTTAAATGTCTTAAATAGTCATTATTATTCAGAGAATGGCTGCAAAAAATTAAAGCCAGGTAGAAATCATGACAATTTCAGAAGTGGTGAACAGCTCAGCCTTGTTGGATACACACCAAATATTATCCCAAATCAATCTGCGTATTTGCACAAATCTTTGATACATATTAAAAATTCCTTTATTTCCCCACAAATGTCTAACCTTTGGCCACACTTTAGTGAAGCTGCATTTTCTACAGTGTACTCTTGGAGAACAAAGTACAACAGCAACTGGCAAAGTTTTTGAAAATACTACTGGGGGGAAGCTCAAGGAGCCAAAATCATTATTTTTGTATGGAGTGTTTCATACCAAACACAAACACTGGGGGGTCTTGACTGAACTCCTCTGCCCTCCTGCCGTTTATGCCTATGATATTGGGCAATTACACAGCTTTGGCTGAAACAGTTCACTGGATAGGAAATTTCTCACTTATTGGGGGGGTTGGACTGCACTTGTCAACACAAATGAGACCATACAGTAATCCTAATGAATTTAAGGGGCAAATAATCTTGCTTCTCTCCTAAGATTTAGCCGCATTCTGTTTTTCCCCTCCCTCTAAATAAGATACACTTTGCTCTATGCCGTTAGAAATTTAAAGGAAACCCAAGTCCCAAATTAATGTAAAACTACACCACAAATAAGAGTTCTATGGCTGAATAAGTCTGCGGGAGTTGCAATTAATGAGACTTGGCAGTGGCTTTTGCCAGCATGCTCACGCTACCACTGAACGCGCACACACGCACAGGCACAACACAGCCTTACACATTGCAAGAGAACTATAAAGGACAGGTTCCATTAATCAAACTCCTTTTCCTTTACCCAATACTTATTCCAAATACATTTGCATATTAGAAGGATTCCCGATGATGAAAGCGCTTTGTTTAATCTTCCTTAAGACATCTTTCAGGGAAAGTTTGGGGTTAACCCTTTTTTCCTCTTTTGTTTTCACTTTGAGAGGGGAGATTCCTCATGTGAAATTTCAGGATTTCTCAAAGGATTTTTGTACTTCCTCTCTACACTATAGCCTTTGCTCTAATACACACATGTACTTTTAGATGTGTACATAGCTATATAACTCCATATACTTGGCTCTTTTTTACATTCCCACTACCGTTAAGAAAACAGATTTTTAAGCCATCTTGCCTTTAGCACAGAAGTTTTATCTATTTTAGCTCCCAAACCAGAAAATGGATTAAAAAAATTGCAGTTCCTCCACTCCACCTCTTTATTAGGACACGCTTTACGTGTCACAAAGAAAACATCAAGCACTCCACAGGTGGTTTCTGTCAGAGAGCTAAACCAAACCCCACCCTTCTCATGGCCAATGCTATTGATTTCACCAGGAGCAGTACTGAACCCGTCCCTGCTGACTGCAGGGGGATTGGACTAGATGACCTTGGAAGGTCCCTTCCAACCCAATGCATTCTATGATTCTGTGATTTGCATCGCTCTCCCTGACTGACATCAGACTTCACCAAAACATTCCTTAAGGTCTGCAATAGATCCTCATTTAGTATCAGTTACTTGGTGTAGCAGGATGGCAAGGGATCTTGAGTCATAAGTGGTGGTGAGGAAGAACTCTCGTGTAATACCTTCTGCTAAGAAAAGCCACCTGAGGCAAAGAGGGCTTGTGCCCTCTACCAACCAATCTCTGCCCACTGCGGGGCCATGCCCAGAAAGCTGGGGGAATTACAGGCAGACTTCTTTCTCCGAGGTTGTTGGCCCCTATTTCCCTCTGCTGTTCTGCAGCTACCCGAGGCAGTAAACTTTCCCCATGGGGGCAGGCAGAGCCAGGATGGCCTGTGAGAGCAGGAACGGTCACCAAGGCCACGGAGGCTGCCACCACCTTTGCCTCCTATGGAGCTGATTAATTAGCACAATGGCAGTGCCAGGCGCTTTCTGCCAAACCACCATTAGGCAACACACTGACAAACATCCCGGAACCAAACACGTACTTTTCAAAAACACAAATTGAAAACACAGATTAGCTTCATGTATCAGCAGGGGTATAATTGCTGGTTTAGGACAAGGGTGAGCAAGACCACAGATGACTTACCTGTTTTCTCATTGTTCTCTTTTAACAAGAACCAACTCCGCAATTAAACTACTCCCTAAAAGCACACACTGAAATGAATCTCACTTTGTTAGCAGGTCTGAGCATGGGCTTTGTGCCCTATGGAAGGAACAGTTACTAGTCCGCAAGCAAGGTGTTTTAACACCTACACACACATACTTCAAAGGCAGTCATTGCTATAATTTTCAGAAAAAAATACAGGGTCTTTGCAGCTATAATATGTATTCATTATTTTTCTTCAAGTATGAGAAACAGCGTTTCCTTCCTACTTTTTCTTAGCTATGCAATGGTAAGGGAAATGAAGAGCTCTATCAGCTTATAGAATAGCAACATCCCTCTAATTAGGTAAGTCATTCCGTTTTGTATGAAGTACTCCAGCAGTGTTAAGCTATCGACATCCACAGTTACCCCAGTTTCATAAAGTTCATACAAAGATAAACTGGGGATAGTTAACTTTTTTTGGCAGGTCTGATTGTTTGAAGTACGTCTGCTGTCTTGTTTTATTGATTATATGTGCAATTCAAAACTGTTTTAGAGGTGACTCAAAAACCCTTTAATCTCTTTCTCACCTCAAAAACTTGAACTTCCCGTAATGAAATCTTTATGGAGTAGCCCATAACCAGGACAAGCAGAAATCTATTGAACACACACCCATCGTGCGCTCAGCACTGGACTACGCAGAGGCCAATATGGTCTATGTGTTGTCCACCAGAGTCAGTCCCCTCTTGAATTTGGTACTGAACCGGCAGCAACGAGAAAAAGGACAGCCACTTATTGCTTCATTCTTTCTGCCATCCAAAATACAGTCTTCAGGTTTATAAATGCAACAAAACACATCAAACTGTTGCATTCTCCCATGTTTTATGTAGCTCCATGTGATTTTATGCAGAGTATTCAAGGAGCCAATTTGCAAGTACAGCAAATATTTGCAGTATTCAAGTCATCGTCTACAAACGGTTTGTAAATATTTTACCTTTTAAAACCCACGGATTTTGTTGACACTTGTCTGTTGCTCTGCCAAACTTTTTTTTAATTTTAAATCAATAGGGAGATGCAAAATAAGATCCCAACACAGTTGCATGCCAGTCTGAACAGCAGTGAAAGGTCTACAGCCAACAAACATCAAAACCACCAGCATTACTGCAGCCTAGCGTCCTGCTCTTCAGGAGACAGGACACTTGATGGAGGTTTCAGTATGTTTACCTTCTCTTCTTTGCTTTTGCATAATATTTTATCTAGAAAGTAGGCATGAAGGCAAAGAAAAGCAGCCACAGAGGTATGTGACACTCCTCACACCAAGCATGGGGGAACTTTGGGGGTTTTATCTATTCAACACCAGCAGATCGCAGACGACAGATGGGAGCGAGAACAGAACCTGATCTGGAGTCCCAGCACTGCGCTGAGATGAAGAGAAACCCAGGTAAAAACAGTGGCTGGCTCTTAAATTATTTTAACTCGGGGACAAATTTGCTGTGCTAGATCTGTACTGAAACTGAATTCAAAAGGAAGAAAACCAGAGATGTTAGTCCATGAAAGCAAATTAAGACAGCTTGGATGTTTCACCCAGCTATAATCTGACTCTTCTAGTTGAGAGGAATCTGTTCCAATCATTGCCTGATAAGAAAGTGTTGGGAATAAATTTTGTGTTGCTGCTCTACTTGAACTTGTGACATCCAGTTAAACCTTCTTAATGTTGCTAGTTAAAAAGATGCATCTTGTATATAACCAGAATTGACTGAAATATTTGAACACCCTAAAATCTCCAGAATATTAATGATTTTGCTTTTAAGGACTAAATGACTTAGTCTTCACGCATTTCCCCTTTCTCCCAGCAACAGGGTCCCCTGGGTTTGCAAATGTAGAGTGCCTTACTACTAGCACTTGCGAAGAAAGAAAAAGATTGAGTAGCTCATGCTGAGAGCCTTCCCCTTCCTTGTCCTTACAGAACTCCTGCTCAAAACACACACAGCTCCTGGGGGACAAAAAACACAGGCTAACACTTTCTAAAGAAGTGATCAGCGCACCGGTTTAGAATGGACCCCAAATAACGCCCAGTATAACTTCACTGATTTCTGTGGAATTAAACCTAGGCAGCTTCTGGCACGACCCGTCCAGCAGTGCAGAGGGGGCTTTTATTCTGAGGTCCTGACACGTATGCCTCCTGCACACAACAGGGCAATTCATGGAGCACAGGACCAGGACAAGGGATCAAACAGGAGCTAAAGAATGCCTTGTTTTTACTGGTTCATTAGAAAAATAAATAAGCCAGGCAGCATATAGCTTACAACCATGTAGCACTGCTACCTACCTTGAAGCCTCAATGGTGTGCTTTAAAAGTATTCGTGTTATCACCTGATCTTCCCTACTTACCATAATAATTCATGTACAACCAGTGCTCAGAGGGACCAGCTCCAAGGCCACAGAGGGAAAGAAGAAAGAGCGCATTTCAAGAGGATTCCTTTTTTCAAATAAATAAAGAGGTACTTGGAAACCCTATCAAATATCTAAAGCTGAATTTAATAACCACTTTTTACAGAGCTTTTTTGTTTTCCATTGAATTATGCAATATTATCTGAAAAAGTAGCATCTATAATTAACTGGCAACAGGACTGGAATTAAGTAGGAGAGAATGGTGATAAAAAGCATGTTCTTTATACCCCAAATTTAGTGATTTTGTACTTCAACTGAGGCTGAGGTAAGGGGGGAGGAGGGGGTGTTGAAACACCACAGCAAAAAACACCCAATCCAACTTCTAAATGTGTACCACACTTGGATTTTTACTTTCCTCCTCAAGTACTGTGCACGAGAGATTTCACACGTATCCACAAATTACAGAGCAGAAATAGCAGAAATAATTTAGTATAACAGTGTCAAATGGTTTTTGCTTGGCCCTGTTGTCTGCAGTGACCCTGTCCTAAACCAGTTCCACCATTGTGACCTTGGGTAGGTGGCACGCAGCTGTGCAGGGACCCAGCTCGGCTCTGCCCTTCCTCCTTACAGCAACTTCTCCCAAGCACCAGCCTGAGCTTCTTGCCCAGTGAGGCCCGGCGGGGACGGCAGCCCCAGCTCCAGGAGACCACTGGTGCAAATGTGACCTGCCTTTTCAGTGGCACAGGGAACTGCAATAGGCACTAACAGGCAAGTAACAGATCTCCCTGGCATTGGAGAGGAATTCCTCGTGACAGGACAGCATCCCTGAAAAATGCCCCATAGAAGAACATCTCTTTCATAACAATAATGTGGCCCTGCTGTGGCCCTTCCTTCCTGAAGTTCTGCTTTTATAAGAAAGCATCCTCTTTAAAGCTCAGAGAGTCAGAATAAATTCTACTGTTTAAGGGAATCAATGCTTACTGAATCATGCACAATTCTTTAATGCAGACGAGATTCAAGAGAACAAGGACAGACACACATATGTTAACCCAGAGGAAACTGTACAAAGTGGTTAACACTTTACGAAATATTTTTGTGAAGCTGTAGCAAAGGTTTCCTCCTCCTGCTCCTACAGCTTTGTCAGGCTCTTCTTTCTCCCTCCTCATCTCTACTGAAGGGCCCAGCACACAGCTGCCCCTTGAAATTACTCGCTGCTACTCTACGAGTGCAAATGCTACAGATCACTTACACAAACTTTTCTAGTGATTAGCAGTACAGGTTGCCATAAAAAGCAGACAGCTTCTGGTACAGTGAGCTAATTATATGGTTACTACAAAACAGTGGAAACAGAAAGTAATTACGCTGTTGTAGGCATTACTGCTAACATGCTATCTCTTATCTTGATAACATTGCAGGTAATTAGCTCGTGTCACTACACCGGTATTTTACTCTGTGCACAGTTTTGCACCTCGAAAAAAGGTAGAAAAGTTCCATGATTAATAACTACTCCAGAAAGTTTATAAAAGACCCAACTGCTCAAGAGACAAAGGACCACAGAGGCTTCAGCTGGCCAAGAGATCAAGTACCAGCAACAAACACACTCTGTGATGGAAAACCTGATTAAAATTTCTCAAAGAAATCATTATGGGTGAGAAACTAATTGAAAGACCTCCCTCCTGCCAGAGCTTTGCTAGAAAGAGAAGACTTCAAAGGCATAGAGGGAGAGCTAATGTTTTCACACTTAAAACTGAAAAAAGGCAATCCTCATGTTTGTGTTTGTTCAGTACACACTTCTCAAATGTTGCCCCCTCACGCTCTAAATCTGCTGGGTGGAAGATCTAAACCTTGAATATACAATGCACTTTAGCTAGGGTTTATGGTGCCATTCTTCCATGCTGTGTGCCTGTCTATTCATGCGCTTTTATTCTTTATTCTTCAGACTGATATATAGTAAACAATATGGTTAGCCACTTAAAATTCTCTAGGTTATTAAAATGTGAGTAGCAGGTTTTTTCCTCTCTCCTGGATTTCATCTGGAACCACTACCTAATTAATATCCAGAACCCAGCAGGAATCTGAATAATAATAAAAAAAAACTTTTGTTGTTCCTTGAATAAATCTGTGTAATTTAAACCATAATCATGGGGATTTCATCAAAAGTAGCTCAGTTCTTCCAAATCCCACATCATCGTTACAAACAACTTTGTAGTGCAATTTCCAAGGCAAGATATCTCTTCACTTTCATATTTTAAAGGAAACCTTTCTAATGACGCCAAGGATGTATTTTATTTGTAAAAAGCTAGGATCTGGATGGTTAGAACGCAAAGTACTTCCCCATATCTTCTACCAATGCATACGCTGTACTGTAAAGGATCAGTTCATACAAATCCTTCCTTCTCTCAAAGACACATTGTCTTATCAGTCGAGAGCTAAGGTGCAGTTGGAGTATAACACAAGTCCATTTCTCACAAGCTTAGAGCTTAAGCACTTTGTTATTGGTTATTAGGGCTGGACTCCTAGAGATAAACCTACAACTACTGTACACCAGCGAAGGGCAAATAAGCAAAATCCCTGACAGAAGTCTGTTGTAAAATGATGAATAAGCCTCCTAAATTGCCATAAGGCGCTAGTCACAATGGAATTGTATTTGTCAGACATGCATTGTAACCCTAAGGTTATCATAGTGGGCCAGCAGATACAGGAGGAGTGCTTAACACTATCACCCCCTAATCATATCTCCTACAGGCTAAAAACTCTGCAGGGAGCATTACCACTTAAAGAGGTGGTAGTGTTTCTATGGACTGAATGTAGACAGCATTTGGTAGAAAGAAAAAACCTATAGAAAAGACTGACAGATATAGTCACACAGGCTGCTCACAAGTCACCCTGAATTGAGATATAAAAAAATCCTTGCAAATCATATCCCCAAGGCTGGGGTTCTAAATAATAAAATACTATAGATTGCTACTATATTTGCTTTTAAAAAGCTTATGAAAAATTATCTTTTGCCTGTGGGAAGACATTTCATCTGAAATTATAGCAACTCCAACAATTTAAAGGTATCAAATTTAGAAAGTAAGCAGCTGTAGGAAAGAGATGATATTATACACTAATCTTGCAAATTAAATTCTGAAATTCTAGTTCCTCTCTAAGTTATTTCATAGTATTTTTCTTAAACTCGACTAGCACTGATGTACACTGGAAGCCATGACAAGCCCATATTATAAATGCTCTATGCCATTAGATGTGGCCAAAAACATGCCAAAACTCTTTTTCCCCATTGAAAAATTACTTGATGTTTGTCCTCATAACCTTCTGACTGGAAATGTTGCCCAATTAGCAGACACGTACAAGCGAGTGAAAGGGGTTCCAAAGTTATTCTCAGCCTAGTGATCAGGACGTTCCAAGAAGCAATAGGGACATTTTCACATGGTTCAGAGGAAGGAACTGAATTTGCGTTTCCCTGCAGCCCAGACGACTGTTCTGGTCACTGGGCTGTACTGTCATTCTTGCTCTCTCGCTCTATTCCCCCCCCCTCCATGCCCAGTTGAACATTCAATTATTTATACCAAGTGGAACAACTCCAACAGGAGAGATTGAGACGCGCTGCATGCACCTGCTCGTTCATTCATATTTTGCATCATAATAAAAATTTCAAAAGCTTGACTCTTTCAGGACAAAGGATCATTTTCTGGCCGGTCATATACATTACATGACAAAAGAGAAAAGAAAATGGTCACAGCATTTGTAACAGTCCATTTCAGCTTTTTCATAGCTGTTCACAACCGTAGGCACTTACAAATACATGTAAAATATGGTAAACCTTAGGAAAGAAGAAAAATCAAAATTAAGCCCCTCTGATCTTTCTAATGCATGTAAAAAAAAGTCCTTGTTCCCCATGACTGAGCACTAGGTAGCTCTCATTCTCATTTCAACAATTACAAGCCCAAGAGTAACATTCTGCTTTTTAAATATTAGGCATAGTTATGTATAGCAGAAATAGTAAAATACAAATTTGTTTAATGAAATATACTTTAAAGAATCCACGAAGGGAAGGGGAAGGAGTGCTCCGTTAGTGCAGATTTAAAACATGATTATACATTACTAAGAACAGCAACAAGGTAGAGCCATGGGCTACAATTCTGCTGCAGTCTTTGCGATGATTTAGAAAGCCTTTTGGATTCCTTCATGCTTCAGCAAAAGAGAAGTTGAAATATCTACAGCTCTGTAGTGATGCAGCAACACAGCAGAAATATTGGTTTTGCTGACTATACAAAGACATCAATCATACACTAATGTCTAGGTGTTCTCTAAATGCTGTCCTTAGTCTATCTGATGGTCGTTCATATGGATCTCTAGGGCTTTATACCATTATATATGCCCTTGGACTTCTTGGTTTTGTGTAAAAACAAAATCGACCTCCTTCATCCAAAATACAGAGCAAGTAACCAATTACTTCAAACTGTTCAAAGAGGAGAAACTGAGTTTCAATATTTGTGAGATTAAAATAACACGCACAAAAAAAAAGATGTGGTCTTACTAACACAATATTGAACAATGCAGGTATAAATAAGTTTCCTGGACATGGCAAGAAGAATATTCTCCTACTATGGAGAAGGGTGAGGAAGGCAGAGCTCCCTTTTCCCTGCTAGGGATCTCTCTTCTCTCATCCCATGTCTTGCTGGCTCTGCTGCAATTTAATATGATGAAATTTACACCTCTGGAGACTGTAGCAATGCTTTTCAGGAAAGTGAGCCCACCTTTTGGCTTTTCAAGCCAAGAACTCAATTTCATTGATTGCTTGATTTATGGTGCAAAACCACTTATTGCAATTTACACAGTCACCGCTCTCACTCTTCCTTGGTCTAGGAAAACCATTGTGTAAGTAACAGTGACAGTGGGGTTTTTGCCACAGAAATGAGTATATTGCTGTTCCCTATTTAAAAGCGACGACTAAGGCCATCAAGAGGAGTAAAAGGGGAAGACAGAATTTCAAATTGTGTATCAAGTAAAACTCCCACCAATGCACAGTTGTGAGTGTCCAACTAAAGCTTTTCTACATTTAATTTCTAAGTTTACATAAACAGACCAAGCACTTTAACATGTTTTCATCCCATACGTATGCAAACATTTAATGCAATGTGCAAAATGAACCCCACCAAAGCAGTACTTTTGTATCACTACATGAAACACTCTTTTTCCCTTTAAGTAAAAGAACCAATAAAACCTCTCACAAGCGCTGAACCTCCCCTCTTTTTTCTTTTTAAGCTGCATTTGAGAAGTAGCCAGTTAAGCAGTTAATGTCCTTGCTTCAGTAGCAAGCAAGCAGATAAAAAGCTGCTTGGAAAAGCTGGGAAAGATTTTACAAGGTCCTGCAAGCTGTTGGCGTTGCAGTTCCATTCTAGAGGGACTAAGGACAGGACTGCAAAATGTGCTGTATGGAGTGGCAAGGAAAGCATTAGGAAAGAACCAAACTTCTCTGTGTGGTAAAAATTACAAGAATCCATGACATCTATTTACAACTGAGGAAGACGCATCCCAAGATGTACAACTTGGTAGGCTTGTTCTGCGCTGGATACTTGAACAGTGACTGTTAATGCAACCTCTGAGGCTCTAACCTCTGGGACTGGTAATGGCAGATCACATTTTCTTTTCTGTTGAGCCCTGAATTTACAACAATCTTCCTCCCAAGTTCTCCGGTCCTTCCACCAACATTTAGCCCCAACGCGCACACTTACAAGTTACTCAGCCTCTCTGAATGCCCAAAGCAGGTCAGCCTCTGCAGGAAAACAAGTTGAGGAACTATCACTGCCATCACTGACAGCAGCCTGTAACATGTTATAATGGATTATGATAACACCATTTTAAGCAGGGCATCTGCTGCCCCACACCTCCAGAGCACCACTGAGGAGATATTTGTTGGAGTCTTCTTTGCCATGGGACACGCATCCTTCTCCTTCAGTGGAGATGCAACCTTCACAGCCCAGCACAGAGACGCAAGCCTGACAAAGATGTAGTCCAGTAACTGACCCCAAACTCCAACATTGGCAACAACAACGCTAAAGCATTTCAAAGACAAACGGGGAAAAACTCACTTTCCAGGCAGGGAGCAGTAGATGGCACTCTCCGCTCTGCCTTAGCTCCGAGCAGGCTCTCTGCAGGGGGCACCCTCTAATTAGAGGTAACTGTTGGTGCAGATCTAAACCCAAGCGCCAGCCACTTACAGCCCTGAGCGGCCTTGAGATGTTTTTCCACAAAGAAAAATACTCATCTCAACATCATAATCATGTACAGCATCATAGCCATACTTTCCAAGGATTGTTCATGTGCTAGATTCGAATAACTCTGTGCAGAGTTACTGCTCTGTCCCCCAGCAGAGGCAGCACTTTGAGAGACGGGTGACCTCTGCCAACGACCAGCTCTGCTGTCTGTGAACACCAAGCTGTGGGTGGCCACCTATGGAGAAGGTTCATTTTCCCATATCAGAACTGGATGTTAACTGGAAGAAGATCAAAAGTAGAAGGAAGCACAAGAGAAAGCAATAGGAAATTGGTTGGCTAGGAAGCCTGGAACAACATTACCTCAACAAAATTAAACAGAGAGACAGACTGACCAATTTGCGGTATCTCTGTTTATTTTGTCTTGTGACATGAAAGCAGACGATGGAACAGTGATGCACACTTACTCAACAGATCTGGGGCTGATCCTGCATCCATCCAGTCCTTACTGAAGCTCAAGGAAGTTCTTCTTCATATTTTTATTCAGGGATCACATTCAATCACTTTTGTGATAGAAAAGTTATTTTCAATATAAGGTACTATACCACACTAAAAGGATTTCATGTACCCCTGTAAACTGCCTATGTACATACGCACAAAACCTCATCAAACAGAAGCCTTGATTCATGCTGAAAAAAACAATGCCACTTGACTTGTACAGAAGTTGTCCAAACCTGCAATTCCTCGGCCTATTCTCCTACATTTTGCTCGATCTCCACCCAGAAAAGCCCTACACCACAGACCCCGTGCTAGCTTCCACCAGCGTTTGTTCTAACGTGATGTGCCCAGAAGGCTGACGGATGTCAGTACTGTGGGACAGGGGAACAGCAGTGCAGGGGAGAGATTGAGTAGCACGGCCTGAGTAGGTCAGGCGTGTCCATTCATCTCGGTTGTGGCACAAACTTACAGGGGGTCTCCTGGGTAGCCTGGTTTGAAAGCTTTATAAATCATAATGATAGTTGCTCAGAAATTTTCCTGTGAAACATGTTTCTGGGAGAAAATGCCAATTTATCACTACTAAAACATTCTGAGGTTATGTACACTAATTTTTTTAAAAAAAGGTGAAGGATCCCCACCTGACCAACATTTCCACTGAAAATCTCAAGTTGCTCACTGGCTTGCCTGCTTGCAATCATCGTTCACGTGCCGCTGCTTGCTCCATGGACTGAAGGACTGCTTGCGCTCATCAGGTGCAAGTTCCCCCGTACCTGCACTAGCAGGGTCCCAAACAGCTCACAGAGCCTTACAAAGGCCTGGAGAACAAACAAAGGCAAACCAGTATCTCAAACACCGGAAAAAAAATTAAATCTGGGGGAAATGTGTGGTCTCTGTTCTTACAGATCTCCTGGGTGGTGTGGAAATATCATAAATTGATGAACAAGAGTAGGTGTGCCAAATCACCAAGGTATTGCTTTGAGGAAGATTAGCTTCATCAAATACTCAGAACAATAAGTAAGTCTCATGTTGGACAGTAGCACAAAGGTAAGTTTTTCTAACATTCACCAGAAAAGCGGCTAGGACAATTTTCTGAGTGGTTTGTTGGTTTTGTTTGTTTGTTTTCTCTCTCAAAAAGAATGAAAAAGAATAAACGAACAGTTTAAATGCCTGAGTGGGGAATTATTATTGTAAAGTTGCCATACTGAAAAATAATACTTCAACAACATCAAAATGCCACAATCAAATCCTTGGCTGCACGATCAGTAAAAAAAAAAAAAAAAGCAAGAAAAAGAAATAAAGACCAATCCCAACCTAACAGTTTCAAATGCCAAATACAGTGTAGAAGTCAAGATCAGAAGTGACTGTCTCTGACAAGCCCACTCAGTGACAAAAGGTTTCAGATATGACTCTGTTGCCACGTGCTGCCAAGTAATTGTTTTGAGAATGAAATCTGCTAATGCAACGATGGTGAAGAGAACTGCTGAACTCACCAGTACCTCACAGCATTTGGACAAATCCTTAGGTGCAAAGAAAAGGCAGCAAGCACAAACCTGTTGAATAAAATGTTCTAAAGAGACCAAAAAAGCAGCATGAGGACATGACTTCAAAATAAAGTGAGATGTCTTTATATAAATGTTTGATTACTAAATCAGTGTGTTGGAGAAATCCAGTCTTCTCCCTTCCTTACTGGTTTTCCTTTGCAAAAGCAAAGTCAGAGCTATTGTTACGCTGTCAAGCTAGATCTATTTATGTACTGGCCAACAGCTCTACTCTGTACTGGTGTTCTTTCACCCGCTCAAAATAAACCTACCCCCTGACGAGGAGGTAAATTAGTTACTATTATGATAGCTCTAAAACTGAAAACCGTATATTACAAGCTAAACTCTGTTCCTGCACAGACACCAAAACAAATCCAGTGATTTACTGAAGTCACTTTGGAATCGCAAGAGGGTAAATCTGGCTCCCTGTCACTTACAGTAATGTTTTCAATGTTGACAAAACATAGAAAGTTGGAAGTTTAAATTAGCATCAAATCAGACTGAAAAGTCTGAATGATGAGTGAGAAGTGTAAGATTAGAGAAATCTGCATTATATAAAGGTACATAGGGTCTGAGGCTTCATTTTTCCAGCTTGCAAAGGAAATAATCACAAAAATATAATAATGCAAGATTATGCTCAAGTTGCTTCACTTGCGGGAGAAACAATGGCATTTTCTAAAGTCTCAAGGCAGGCATGCTACAAAAAATTATTGCCATTTATAAGATTTCTTTCTTCTCCAAAAAGTCCAAATCCTAAACAATTACATTGGATCAAATTCTATCAGCAGTACAAAAAGTTGAGTTTCTGTTGCTATCCAGCTAGCACGGAGGGGTTTGGGGTTTGTTTTAGGCTGTTTTTTTGAAGGTGACTGAGCAGCTCCTATTCTGCACTCGTTTGAGGTGTGATCCATATTGGAGTCATCAGGCACCTTCTGATCAATATCAACAGATTTTCTATTAAGCTCTTGGTAAAGTCTCTTACTGGCCATCTTTGGGACTCAGATAGAAAAACACCCAAACCAATGAGTTTACTAAATGCCTCTCAAATCAATGTCTTCCACCCATTTCTGTGTGGTTTACTCTTATTTTTGAAGCTGCACTGAAGCAAGAAGAGGTGGGGAATAACAAGGGTGCCTTACCACTATGGCACCGTCCCCTCTCCCTAGAAGGGAGGCAATTTGCACACGGGCCTTTGGCATGTGAAGGAGAAAAACTGCCTAGTTCTGCATAAATTAATTGGAAAATGTAAGGGGGGAGGTTTAGAAGAGAGTCTCAAAAAAATAGTAAAACCAAGAAGCAAACGGGAATTTGCGAGGGGGCCCTAGAAGTAATGGAGAGATCTGGGAATCAAACATGCTTAATGTGTTCCTGTGTTCCCTTTTGTATATTTAAATATAGGGCCAGAAGCAACCACTGTAATAAACTGGCCTGACCTCCCTGTGCAGCAGAGACCGCAAGTCCTGCCTGAAATAATTCCTGTTTGAGTTTGAGCTTTTTTCCCCTCAGGGGAGAAGCAGGAGGAAGACTCCACAATGAAATCCTTGCACCACTTCAGCTTCCTTGGGAGGCACTGGATCCCACAGCGTGCTCTTCACCAGCTCTTGTTATGTCTCTACAGTGAGTTTTCACACAAACAGGTGACAATCTAGTCCTTTAAACAGCACTGGAGAGCTCACCCTTTGCCTTTACCACTGCCCAGAGCGGTATGCCATTAACTAATGGGTTAGTTTATTTGTTTTTAAGCAAGCTGAGCAGGGCTCAGTCCACAGTTTCCACTCTCACTGCAAGCAGACCATTGCTTTAGGACCACTGTGGTCTGAACTGCTTTCAAAGCCTTTAACCCAGTTCTAATTTTGCTGTGAGTGTATCTTTAAAAAGAAAAATTGTTATGATGACAGCTAAAGAAAGCTGAAGTCTCTGGGGCCAGCGTCATCTGTACACATCAGGAAACTGCCCACTGTTGTTAAAAATTACATGTTTGACATGAACTAAAGTCACAGAAAAATATGATTCAGTCTTTCAGCAAGCACTGTTTGTGAAAGCTTGAAAGAGCTGAAAGCCCAATATGATTTATATCCTGGGAGCTGGTATGCAACTTGAAACATGTTCTTTTTTCAAGTTCATCTTGTCATCCATAGATAAATATAGATTAGGACAAACCAAAATAAGTGGGTGGGTACCAAAATCCACAAAACAACTAACCATAATGGAAGTGCTTGTTCTTCTATTCAATAGCAAAACCAGCATATACTTGGTTTAAATAGCTGGTTGGGGTAAAGTGAGTATTACTGGACAGGAACACTTAGCCAGCATGATCCAAACAAGTCAAAAAATAGTCAGAGTACAACCACATGAAACAAAACACTGACCAGATTTAAGTATAATTGGTCACCCTCCCATGTTTTCGGATTCCTATCATTATAGCTTAGGAGGCTCTGTAATGTACCTTCGGAAAAAGTCAAATGGTTTCACTGGGTTTCTAACCTTTGCACTTCAGTAAGATGATCCACTGAGAATGTTACTGTATGAGACTAAAAAAAAAAAAAAGAATTATAGCCCACTTTACTCAGAGGTGCAGCAGACACTTACGTGACTGTTCATCATCACCAGTGTCTCCAACTCTGTTTGCTTAACGTATCCGCATTATGAAGCCAACATGTGAGCAATGCTAACTTTACATGTTCCACCATAACAAGCTATCCTATTTCCAGCATAAAATGGAATTTAAATAAATATTTTTGCTATGTCACTGGGAAATAAAGGTCAGACAGCATCCCACTGTGTTTCCAGGAGGAACAAATCCAGAGATTAGACCACAAGTCCCCAAGAACACTTGCTTGGGACAGCGAGGAGGATTATTTAGCAATGTTACATAACACAGCAGGCTAAATGGGTGCTTTGTATATGGAAACAAATTCAGGAGTATTTCCACCCCCTGAATTTTCTTTAATTACCCTTTTCTAACCACTTCAGCCGGTGCTGTTCTGAGCCTCTCTGATGATACACCTGAATTCCACCCACAGTATTTATTCCGAAGTGCCAAACCCCGGGCAGCTCTCCTGATGCCAGAAGGACTGCGTGCCCTGCAGCCCTAGGAACACGAGGAGGACATTGATGCAGCCCTCCCATTTGGCACTGCTACATCCAGCCACGCAGTGCCTACTAGGTGAGCTCTCACAAGTATTTTCGTGATTTAAGAAACGTGGCACATAGCACACTAATGACATTTCCTACCGCAGTATTTACACAATGGTTACAGGTTTATGTAGAGAAAAGCCCTACAGAACTTTGTCGAGATGCAGAACCTTTCAGAACCAGGGAGCACAAGACATAGGTGGGAGCACCCGGAGTTAGGGTACGCCCATGCTAATGCGTACACATTCAGCAAGTTGTTATTGAGACTGCTGCTGTTTTGAAGAGGGGAAGAAAATCATGTATGACTGTCTCCATTGTTTTTCCCTTGTCCTTAACCTCTGCCTGCCTCTTTCTTCTCCTCACAGCTTCTAAGATCCTCTAGGAAGGATCCTCTCTCCTTCAATGTTTAGAAAGGGCCTAACAAATCACAGCCACTAAATAAGCACGTATAAAATAGCATCCCAATTTTGAATCCCAAGCGACTGCAAAGTGCAATTCAAACAGCTGCTTTTTTCATTTATGCATCTCCAAAGGTCAACCATGAGCTTGAATGTATAATACATAATCTGCCTGTGCTCATCAAAGAGAGGTCCAATCCCCAGCTATTTTAGGGAGGAAAGGAACTGATCTGGCTAACACTGAGTAAGATGCTCTGTGGGAAGTAAAACGGTGTCAGTCAGAAGCAATGTGGGTGATGGTCAGTTCTTTACCGAATCTTTAACCTAGTCAAATCACTCAGTGCTTAGGTTTGAAATTCTCAAGCAACAAGCACTATATAATCTTTGACTTCAGGAAAGCAGACTTCAAAGGAACATAGTTTCCTGAGACAAATGACTGAAATTTTGTAATGTACAGAATCTCACAATTAAACATGAAAGCCATGATAATTCTAAGTCAGTTTATAAGGCCTCTTTGTTTCGCATTTTCTTTTAAATAATGAGCCTGTAAATCATTAATAATAAGATGAAGACATTTAAAACATTTGTATGAAATATTTATATTTGTAACAAAATTTAAAATACATTATCATCTGAACTGGTGGAGACTGTTTACTAGTAGAGCGTAAACATATTGCTGCTGAATTTATGAACCCAAATTTAACACAGAATATTTGATTTTGGTTTTAAAGTTTCAGTTCCCATTGAAGCAGATGGGAAACTGCAAATTAAAAGAATTCATGCTGCATCTGAAGGAGGAATGTAGTATATTCTCTGCACAGAATGAAGGCAATGTAATTCACAGCCATTTTAAAGTGGCATGAACAATTTACAGAAAAATGTAGTCCTGGAAAATGCATAATTAAGAATACAAATGGGCAGATCAGTACTGTGGCAAAATGCGTACCGCAGTACTGATACAAAGGGGTATTTAAATTAGAACTTTGCAAACCTTTACAAAATTACCCTGACTGATCTAAGCAAGTAATTCGTCCAGAATTTGTCAGTAAACAGATTCGAGTGGGTGAAATCAGTCTGATAATGTGAAAGATTATACATCCTGTTAGCAAACCAACAAACCTCTGAAATCCAGTCCCAGGCAGACCTCCTGGTCACCACAGTCCAGCTATTCTTCTTTCACCAAATGAAGGCTTGTGTACCACAGACACTGCCTCCGTTCCTAAGCAAAATTTTTATTCTATCCACATTGCCAATCTCAGAAAGGACACGAAGAATAATTAATCCATGGGTTCTCTTCTCTCTAGTAAGCAAAGTAGAATGGACAAAAGTAGCTCAAGAAGATGGTTAAAGAATACTTCCTACTATCGTAACCAGATGCGGTCAGTGCCTAAGAAGACATTTGACTTATTAGCATGGGCTGACAAATTTCCAGACCAGTAACACCTAGGAGTTGCCTTGTTTCTCCGTAGTTTGATACCTTGCCTAGGTTTTGCTGTTTCAGCTGCTGGACAACTAGTCAAAATCCAAAAAGATTTTTTCGTATCACTTAGGCAGCTTAGTGAACTAATTGTAGGAATTTTTAAAAACTGTTTTCTTCCTGGCTTTAGACACTGAACTAGTCCTAGTGACATTAACTGGATTGGAGTTTACCTTGAAGGTCACAGACTGTTTATATATTTGCAGAGCTGTCAGACCTACCAGCTGGACCCAAACCCAAAGCTGAAGAACAGAGACTGACTTCCCTGTATTTTTATTAAGTGGCAGTTTGGCTGGTAAATGATGCATTAATGTGCTTGCTTGCAGCTTTATTAAATGAGAAAAAATTGTAGCAAGCATTCTGGGACAGATGTGTTAGAGAAGCCGTGATTGTCAAGGGTTACAGACATAACGTGAAGATAAAAAAGTTGATAAAGTTTATATATTATCAGATAACTCAGGAAGTGACAAAAAAAGATTTAGAATAAAAACATAAAACCAGATTAGGGCAATTCACCCATTGAAGAAATGTCAAACACACTGGGGACTGATCCCATTTTCAGTCAAAGGTTTCCTAGCTCATAGTGCCCATAAAAATACCCCTGGATCACTTTTTAGCTCTCTCCATGACATGCATATTTCCTCTCTGCAGCAAAGAGCACATTTTGTCTCCTAGGAGAAGACCCTTGGATTTTGCACAGCCAAGGGACTTCACACAGACTGATCGCATCAGCTCTTTAGCCAGACTATACTGTCACAGCCAGTTTGCTTGAACAAATGACATGTTAACAGTTTGCTCTGCACGTAAAAGCGCTGTCATATCCCAGACCCAAAACCATAAGCACAGAACAATATGGAGAAGTCTAATAGCTTGCTTGAAGATGCCAGAGGACATTTTGGATGTATGAACTCAACTCTTGCCTATGCTATATGAAGAACATCATATCGGGTCCCTAAAGAAGAAATTACCTCTCCTGATTGCATCAGGCTGAAAAAGGAAATTCAGATTACGGTTAGTTTGACAAGAAAATGGTATGAATCCTACTGACGGTCACATCTTAGGTGCTGATTTCAGAGTCCAAGTAGGGGTACTCTCAAGCACTGCACTGTAACACAGAAGAATCTGGCTTCCAGCACACAAACTGACACACTTGTAAATCCATAGAAAAAAACAGCATAAATAATTCAATCACACTGCCTGGTTTTAAACACAAAGTCCTACTATTGCATAAACATGAGAATTAAGCTTTTAAAAGAAAATTTTCCTCCTTTTTTTCATTAAAACAAGCATGAGAACAGTTTATTTAAAAATTATTCCTTGTCAAAGGCTTTCAATCAGCCTCACACAGAGCTTCACCATGGACCAGTTCTAGGTCTGAAGTACTTTAGCATGGAGCTTTGCCACTGATGCAGAAAGCAAAGCCTTTGCCACCTGACACTGCTCAGGTGAGGTCTTACCCAAAGTTCCTACCACTGAACTCAAGAACAAACCTAGGATCAACGGTGAAAACTTGAGTAAGGCCTTGAGCTTTGCTTGTTTGCTCTTCAATCTTCACATTAATATGCTGTTGAGTACTGTACACGGGACACTGATTTCTGAATTCTTTTAGATGCTATTTTTCAACTTTCTTTTAAGTTTTAAACAACTTAAAATCTGCTTTAAAAAAATAAATCAGTCAAAAATCCCAGACCTTGACGATCTTCTATTAATGCGAACTTACTGTGTACAAACAGCAAATATTTGAGAGGGCTTATTTTTCTTCTCTCCACCATGCATACGACTAAATCTGCCTTCAGTAAAGCTGGTATGTTGAGTACTACCAATGAAGCCCTGGAAAGGCTTGCTGGCTAGTACCACTACGAGCTGAGGCTCACAAAGCGAGGTCAGAAATATCTCCTGGCAATGGGGTATTCTAAGGTTATTGGCAGGAAATGGGTATTCATAACTGCTAGCTAAATAATTTTTAAATTTAATGTGCTGGACAGAGTGGGCGATTGGCCAAATTCTTCTCTCAGCAACGTAAATGTAATTCTGAAGTGACTCCATTGACCTGAGCGCTGAAGTAGAAATGTGAATCTATTTCTATCTCAAATGTATTGCAGCCTGTCGCATTAGCTCTGTGATCCTGTCAGATCCTACAAGTAAACAGGGTCAGGACATGTCAATACGCAGATGGGAGGTTGTCAAACAACCTCTAAATGTGTGAAGGGAGAGGTGTTGGTACCTACACAACACTCACTTTCCAAGCACATCTCTTTAGGGGCTTTACCTGTGTGACGTCCACTCAGGCCCAAACATTCCCCTTCCCTTAGCTTTAGCACCAGAAGCCCCAAGAGACATTTCTGCTTATGGAGGGCTAAAGCACATGACGACTTCTGCTCATCCCTTTTGATGTCCCTTAAATCTTCTTTAGGTTATACTACTGAAGATTGCTATCTTCCTCCTTCATCCTCAGCTGGGTAAGCTGCTCTTATAAACAGACCCCAGTCCTCTTCCATCAGGATGAGGTTTCTCACCAAAGACCTGTTTTCTGCACTACTTCAACCAGCAAACGTCCTTGGGACTGAAATGCTATAGGAAACGAAGGCACCAGTAAGTCTGCTACTAGGTTTAGGGCAGAGTAACCGCAGGGAGGCAGAGATCTCTTCGGCTGCATCCCAGATGGAATGCCTGTCCTTACCGGGCACTTGGATGTTTGTGGCAAGGGAGGGAAGCAAGTCTCACAGGTCTTTGCACTGAGATGATCTAAGACTCATTTTGAAACCATTTCATCAACCTCAGAGCTCATTCAGTCCCAGAAGGATTGCCTCTATCCAGATGGTTTGCTTGGTTCCAGCCCTTGTAGAAGCGACTCTGACCTATGATTCCCACCAAATACGTTGAAATAGCATGGATGTACAGTCTGAAATACGGGAAAGAATCCTGACTGGATCTGTGGCAAAGATGAACTGAAATTATGCTTTATGTGATGTTAGGTGGCAGTATGCCGCTACGTTAAATATCTGATATGCCTTCCAATGCTCTAGGAACGCTGGGGATATTAACCCTGAAGCTTCAGTCAGATTACACATTTCCATTCTACTGACCTACATTAGTGCTGCTGTCTTAATGCCTGTGATAGCCTTTGTTTCTTGTCCCAAGCTTCTGTTTTTCTGAGCAGACAACCTGAGACACTTCATTACAGGGTAGTGAAAGTACATCACTAAGTATATAAAGCACTTCACAATCCTTTCAACTAAATGAAAATATATGCCAGATGCTATTAGTCAATAAATATACTTACAAGATACAAAAGAAGAAAAAGTCACAAAATTCTCTTCATAAGTGTATTTTGTTCAAGTTAATGGCACAATCTGCAACAAAATACCTGTCGTGGTCCTTATCTATTAAGTAAGCCACTGCTGAATACCAAGAAACACTAATGAAACACACAATCCAGTAATGCTGAGAATGCTTCACTTCTGTGCACTGTTAAAAACACCCGCATAAAGGGACTTCAATTTTGCTCAAGTCTGTCTCCTAATAGTGCTTCAGTATTTTTATTACCTATGGCTCTGTGTATATACGTGGCAATAGGATCAAACTTTATAAGCTGAGTTCCCCTTTATTTCTGCTTCCCAAAAGTCAATAATCAACAGAACTGAACAATCCATTATTTTTAATTAAAAACCAGATCAAATTCACATGACTCTTCTATCATCAAAAAACTCTTTCGACAAGAGAAAGATACAGAAATGGATTTTCTAAACTTGATGGATTATAAATAGATGTATGCACATATAAAAACTTTTTGATGTTATTTTCACCACTAACTTTCCCATAGTCAATTGTGAACAGTAAACATAAACACATCTTTATTACTATTATGTCTTCAGTACATCTCCTGACAACCTGGCCCTTGGGTTTCTCTATTTTATACTTGCACATACGGTAATGAACCTTTTTCTTAGGGTTACAAATAACGTCATATTATCAGATGTGCATAATGGTTTTGCTCATAGAATATCTGCAAGCAGTTGCAAGTTCATTTCCTTAAACAAATAATCAGAATCATTAAAAGATATTTAAAGCTTTCTGGAATTTAGCTACTTAAAAGTGAACCTTACTGGAAAAACTAAGTATTTTTTTCCACAGAATACTGACCAAAATTATTTTCATTTTTTTTTAATCATCTTGGCTTTTTATGGAGAAACAAAGACACATCCCTATGTTTTTCAGCAACTTTGAAACTATATGAAAAATAGAAGGTAATTCAAGGAAAACATAGCTTCCATTAAAAAACCAATATAGATAAAAGCAACTCAGCTTTCTCATAAAATTCCCAGTAAGGACCCCTCATCAGAATGTTTCAAAATTGAGAAGTGTTTTCTAAAACTACAATTAATCAATACAGTAAAGCAGCCTTTAAGACTTCTAGTACCAGCTCAAAATTGCTACAGCCACATGCTACAAAGCACCGGTCTGGAATAACCTCACTCTGCCAGTTTGGATTTGATCAAAAATTTTTGATGGAATCATTTTTGTACTAGCAAAG
Source organism: Eurystomus gularis (assembly GCA_013400335.1). NCBI lineage: Eukaryota > Metazoa > Chordata > Aves > Coraciiformes > Coraciidae > Eurystomus > Eurystomus gularis. The sequence continues at coordinate 189,723 of VZZY01007482.1, forward strand.
CACATCCTGGATCAGGTATCATCTGTCTGTACCACTCAGAGTTTATGCCAGATGAAGTACAGCGTGTCCTTCTATAGCCACCATAAAAGCCTAAAGCTAGGACAAAGCCTGGGTAGCGTGCTTTGACTATGCAACAGAAACATGATCGTGCCAAACCATGCTCAAATGAGACCCACTGGGTGACGCAACAGCACCCGGGTCTAACGTTAATGATGTGAAGATGGCACAGTGACCAGTCACAAAGCCAGCAGAAATTCTTTCTCTGCCCTCACTCACAGAACACTTCTTGTGGTAGCACGCATGTCAAATTATGACTTTGGTTCTAAAAAACAGTTCTGGGTACAACTGAGATTGCCTTTCTATAAACAAGTGCACAGAAGAACTTGGCCATTAATATGTTCTGGCTCGACCAAATGGAAGGAACATTTTCAAGTGGAAAAGAGAATATATTCAAATCAAGCAAATCATTTGCAAAGTTTAGTTGTTGGTTGATTTTTTCACCATGACCATTCTGTAGTAATCAATCAACCGATAACAGTAACAATTGATCTAATCATCAAAACCTCAGGGCCTTGTTCAAGGATGCAACCGGGCGACAGATCATCAGTCCCACCGAGGGTGGTGACCGGGTGTCCGTGCTCCCTGCACGGCTCCACATCTCGCTGGCTGCAGAGCCAGCTGCACCAGGCCCTCAGCAAACCTCCGCCTGGTTTTGATAAATAATGTTCTAAATATAGCCACACAGCCAGCAAGCAAAAATTTGGGTATGTGATGAAAGATATCTCTGTTCCCTCGAAAACATTTCTCGTCGATGCTGTGCTTACTTTTAAGCCAAAGCATTTGCCAGGCGCTGTGAGCTCGCCTTCAGCAGCAGCCTGCGGCACAAACCCGGCACAAGCAGAGCGGAGGGTGTTTCACCATGTGCACTGCTCTCTGGCGAGAAGCAGACCAACTCTAACCAAAAACTACGTCTTCATTGTTGTGTCTTTTACCCACATGAAATGCCCGCTATGTGGGAATGCTGAGGCTGTGAAACTGCAGTATGCAGAAAATTACATGTTAGCTATCTCCATTATAACAGCCTGTCATCTTTCAGCACCGACCAGCCATTAATCATCCAACAATCATTCATCCATCCTTTCAGTGAAGCATTAAACTGTGGCCCTTTCTGTCTGTCTCTGGTGATCATCCAGGTGGAAATTAGAAATCCCAGAGTGCTTTTCAAAAAGAACAGGGGCTAACCTGGGTGACCCCCAATAATAAAAGAGAAAACCTGTTTCCATTGTCCACAGCTGTGTGTAAGCTATCGCCGAGTACATAATAGGCGCCACATTTACCTATACAGTCACCGCTTCTCCAGCATTTAACTCATTCATCTGTAGAGTGGTCTGGGACACCTTGAGTATGAAATATGCTTTGTGAAATCAAATTCCATTATCCTTTACAGCACGCTGACAAGCATTTGCAACCAAAAATTTCACAGTGCCCCTGTGATTCAATCGTAAAAGAGCCTCCTCCCCGTGTAGCAATTTGCAGTAGTGCTTCACCTCTGCGTGGGGAAGGCAGTGCCCAATACACCATAAAACACATGCTGGTAACGGTGGGCAAAAGTCACTTAACATGGACAAATGGCTCTTGTTGGGTTTTCCTCTCTTTTTTCTTAAATTGATTCTTTGTGGTTACAATTACGATGCTTGTGTTCTCTAGACTGGGTCAAGTCTTATTCTTCCTTAGAGCTTCTGGATGAAAGACGTTTAGGGACTTAGATAATCACCTTCTTAACTAGATTTGATCTGATTTTGAGGTCATTTTCATGCATTAACTTAAAAGAATTACAACACAATTTAATAATAAATTCTGTTAACATAACTTAGCCTTGAAAAATTGCACTTACATTGAGCAAGTAATATTTTTAATGTTTTATTCACTGAAGTCCAATTCTAAAGACATTTTGATCCATCATCAGCAATGTCCTTAAACACATCCAATTTTTCAGTGCAATGATGAAATTTAAAACCAGAAAAAACAACAGCAATAGAAGGCAGTTAAGTGTCTAAGCCTCACTAGAAGTGGGCAGAAATCAAGTGCCCGACTGCCTTCATATTTTTGCAGTTTCTAGCCAAGGGCATAGGAAATGTACGCTAAGGGGTAACCAGGTCCAGAAGGGGCTGTGACCTCCTGAGGTCCCCTCCATCCTACGCTCTTCTCTGATACTGCGTGCTCTCCGATCTGCTCGTTTGAGGGAATCTGCAGTCCACCAATTTATTTACAGGACTACAATGGGTTTTCCACCACGCTCTCTATGATGTTATCCAAGCGACAAATAAGCTAACAGAGAAGCGATCAGTTGGATTTTTCCCTTAGGCTGCAAAGTTAGTTTTTAGCAAAGTTACGTTACATAGGGAAAAGGAGGCACAAGCACAGCCACGTGGAATAAGAATAAATATTGGCATAGGGGATGTGCCATTATGCACGCTTTGGAGCACAGCTCTGAAAAATCTTATAACTAGTTAGATTGAGGGAAAGAAAAATGCGTTCCTATTCTCTCACAGCTTTTTTCAAATGTACATATTCCATGGACTGAATTAGTTTCTAATTGTTCCCTGATGTGCACTGGAAGGACAAGATGCTCATAGCAGAAGGCTCCGCAATCGTGTGAATTTGTCTACATGCATGTGCTTAACTTCATAGACCACGAACACGATGTTAGAAATCAAATATCATTAAGCTCTACCTAAACTGTGTGCAAAGTTGGTAAAGTTAAGCACAGGCATATATTGGGGAGGTAAATATAGTTAAACAACAACTGGAGAATGAGAAGAATATGAATAGGGGGTGCAGATACTCAATTCACTTGGTAATGCTGCTTCCACGAGCATTAAACTTTCAAATATGTTCTGCAATAAGGGAGTATTTACAACACGTGTTGAGCAATCGCACATTCCTTTTTTGTTACACCCTCAGCTAAAAAAACTGGGACAAATGGTCCCCAAATGCAAAACTACAGAAAACTGTATTTAAAATAGCACATCGGAAACTGGCATGAACAACAAAATGCATGAAGCCATACAGAAGGCCAAGGTGATGTCAGCACGGAGACAGATGTGCATTAAACCAATAATGCACTGGCCCAACAGCCTCTTGGTGTCAAAACCGCAAGTGTCCTGCCTGCAAAGAGCAAGAGAAAAAGGCCTGCAACTCCCCCACTTGATACATCGCTGGTTACTTGACCAATGATTTATATCAGGTGCCTAACGTATCCACTCTCAATTTTTCTGCAATTAAGGAGGGCAGGGCAGGCCAGTGACAAACGGTTTTCCTACAGCGCTTTTGGCTTTAGCTATTATCCCCTTAGATATCTTTAAACTAATTCATCCCTCTCTAGAATCCCAGGTTTGGGTTGATAAATCAAGTGAGACCTGTGTGTGCTGGGAGCTGATTACAGGGTCATTCCTCAGCAGAAATGTTTGACCATAGTTTCCCAACTTCATATTTTATCTAGCAGCTGGTGATGTATCATCACTAATCCAAATGCAAAGTATCAGGAAATAAAAGAAGGAGGCACTGTTTATAATAAATCACTGACAGGCAAAGCTTGACCTTTTCATTTCCTACAAGGTATTTCATTGTTAGACCACAGACAAACAGAATTTTTCATCTGGTGCTTAATATGCATCAGAAGAGAACAAAGGTTTATAAGAGAAGAAGAGGGGGGTACTACCTCCACTAGAGGACACTTATCTTTCCATAGATCAAGAAGACAATGTTGTTAATAACACCTTTTTTTTTTAAAGAATCCTTTATTCGTTTTATTAGATCATAATTTCATGATAAAATACACCCCCTTACCTTTCATCCTGAAAGGAGATTCAGAGTTTAACTTTAAAATGCTTGTTTAAAAAACTGGTTTTTTTAAGGAAAATGCTTATCTTTAAAAGCAAATATAAATGACTGACACCATAATAATGTATAAACAAAATAATGACATTGCTATGACTAAAGCTCAAGCCTGAAATGTATCTACCCTATGTTATTATTGGTACAGCAATTGTGGCTGCAGCTGGGAACACTGTTACAACTGGATGCAGCACAAACACCCAATAAAAGGCTTCCTGTGCAAGCAGCTCCTGTTTCACCTTTCTTGCACAAAGGATGGGAAACAGAGGTACAAAACAGACACAATTAATTCAACACCTTCCTTGCAAAAAAAAAAAAGTTCAACTGCAGTATCTCCTCAGTCTATCTCCCCTAACCCTGCGTCAGGTTATGTTGTACCCCACTGCAAGATTCAGCTCCCTGCCAAGCAGAGCAGCCACCACATTTTGTTAAAACCTGGAGGCTGTTGCGTCCCCTTTCCTTCTTTGGAACAGCACGGCCCACCACCACAATGAGATAGCAGGTCTCTGCCTTTGCAGCCCAGAAGGATTCAAGCCATGTCTCTGTGTGCCTCAGCACCACAAGCATCCTAAACAAGCCTTCAAACACACATGTGCAACTATAACTATATGGAACCCGCTCAAGATTGAAGCGGCAACTCCCCTAAACTCTCCTTTCCTGTAGAAAATTACATGGTTGCTGTATAGGCCAGAAGTTGACTTCAGTTCCCTTGAAAGCTGGTGAACTTCTGAAATTCCTTCTAGAAAAGCTCAGTGAGGAGACTGGAAAACCTGAAGCCATCCACGTTTCATGTGTGACCAGGCAGCACGTGCTCCTTCAGCTTCATTAGCTGTAAAGCACCTACACCAAAGTATGTAACCATGCACACAGCTTCTGCTACTAGTGCAGGGATTCTTTGTGGGTTTTTCTCCATTCTCCTCTGTCCCCAGGAATCATACCAGAAAAGCTTTCTTTAGGCCTCTAACAGACTTCTCCTTCTTGGATCTTCAGTGGGTATTTACATGCTCACCTGAGTTAATACAGCACAAAGCATTAACAGAGATGTTCTACTATGGCCTACTTTCAGTTCGTACACCGCTCTGGACACTAAGGTTGCTGACAGCTGGTGTCTCCAACGGTACCAGCATCCTCAAAAGCAACAAGAAGAGAGCAGGGCAGTGGCTTTGCTCCTATTAGCAAGTTGGAGGATACTCTAATCCAGAGGAAGCACCAGCTCAGCTTGCTCAACAATAAAAACGATACTGCAGCAAAGCCCTGTGGGTGTTTCTGTTGTGTTGGTAGTCTCCAGCCTCACCCTCACAGAGAGCTGTCGTATTGCTACTGCTAAGCTGCAAGTGGCTTTTTTAATTTGCCAGCATCTTAATGTCTTTTACTATCATTAGCTGCTACTTCTCTTCTCACACAAAACAGGGTTAGAAAAATCTATTTTACTAAGAGCTAGTATATCTAATTTGTACGAATTTACTAAAGCTTGTCAGTCACACTAAAGCATTTAATCATCTGTGACATTAAAATAAAACACTTAAAAACCTTTGGCACGGAGTGTTCCTGTTAAGAAAGTACTGTAATAGTATTCACTCTGCTGGCAACACAGAAAAGAGCAGCAGAGAAATTAACTTGAACGAAATACAAGCATTCTCATAAAACTTTCACACTGGTCTAAGTTGGAAAATCTTGGATGTTGCTTCAAAGATCAGCTTATTGACATTGTAACGTTTTGAGATGTTCCAGCCTTCTATATACAGCAGCCATGCAGGCAGGGGGAAGCTATTCTCAAGTCAATAGTAGGGGGTTTTAGTGTAATTAGAACCCCTCATTGCCAAGAGGGAAGAAAAATAAAAAGTAGGAAACTCTCCCTCTGCCTTTATATTACTACTGAGAAAAAAATCGGAACACTCAAATTACAAGAGTTATCTTAAGGGGAATATCTTTTTGCCCTCCTATGTTGAATCTTCACCGGAGTCAGGATAGTTAGAAACTGTCATTTAATTTCATTCCTCTCCTCCTGCCTTCCCTTTAAAAAGAGAAGAATAAACTGGAGTTGTCACATTCACTTCACTCCAAGATCCAGTCTCAAAGAACATCACCAAATACAACGAGACTCTGAACTAAGTAAGAATTAGTAAAGCTGAGCCTTGCACTGTGTTATTTAGCGCTAGGAGCGCAGCAGTCACTTCTCACTGGGGAGCAGCAAACAGGCAGCTCTCTTGGTCCCTAACCCAGAGCAGAGGGGAGAGACCCTGCACGGCTACAGATCCAGGAGTGCATCGGCCTTGGGGCGCCCTGCAAGATCAGCACCTCTGTTTGGTGAGGTCATGCTCTGCATTACCAGGCATAGTAGAGTGGCATCTCTTCTTTAAAATTAAGAAAAATAAATACAAGTTAAACAGGAGGAGTAAATTACTGTAATTTCATATGCATAAAAATGCACCCTACTAAACATACTTCAAGATTTGCACAACTTCCTATAGAACACCACGAATCTTTTGTCAGTACATTGAAGACAATATTGCTCCAGCCCAGTTTACCGGTCTCATCTTCCTTTGTGTGCACAGTTTCCATTGCTGTTGATGGGAATTCTGCCCAAGTATTAGCAAGGGAATAAATTCCTTAATTTTTAAATCACAGTCCTGTCTTCTGTAAAATAGAATCTCTTCTAATTTAATTTGCCTCTCTGAGACTGTCCTCAATAGAAGGTGAATCCCTTCATGAAAGGCACCTCTGCACGACTGCTACAAGAAAGTCTCCCTGCTCTTTAAGCATTAAACATATGCAAGGTAAACCAAAATACATTCAACAAACGTAGCAAGGAAAATGAAAGTGCCTGGAAAGTTGCCCAATTCTAAGTTAGTTTAATTTGGGTATTATTATCCAAAGGGCAAGATTAGAAGTGTGCATATTTCAGTTAAAAATAAATAGCAACTCTTCACATTTCCACAGAACTCCAGTCTGACACAGCGGTGTAAAGGTGACAGCTGCTGGGGTTACTAAGTTGAACTTCATACGCTCCTAAAAAGAGCCCACACAGTCCTTTTGAGGGACCTTTTTCTCTCTCATTTCCCCAAAAGAATTAGGACAAATGAGCTCACAGGTAGCTGGAAAAGAGTCAATATCAAACAGCAGCATTTTTCCCGAGAATTCTCCCTTTCTCAGAGCTCTACACTTCCTATGGTAAAACATCTACTGTCTCTCCACTGAGGTTTCAGTTTTACTTCTGTAAAAGGCAATTATCAGCCTTCTTCTGAGGAGGGTGCTTGTCACTGTGATAAAGTGGCAGTGGGCAGAAGGAGCAGGGACTGGGCATCTGTGGTTCTCCCCTGCCCACAAGCCAGGGACACCAAATGCAGTTAGCAGGCACGTAGCACGCTCACGGTGACTGATGGAGAAACCCTTCATGCAACACCCCATTGAGTCACACAACTGCCTTTGATGGAACAGTACAGATGCTAATGGTTTCCACTGCTTCAGAAAGCAAAATAATGAATTCTTAGAAGAAAAACAGTGCATTCAGGGCTACTGAGTTGAGAACTGCTTAGGAAACTCATTAAAAACTCATGTATGGGAGTGAGCATCCTGAGGAAGCAGTACTGTGGGCCCGCTCTGTTCTTACCCTCTCCCCATAATATTCATGAGGGACCACTCAGAGACAGACACTGGGGAGACAAATCTCCTGTCTGACCAGGTATGGCAGCTCTTACACAGGGCTGCACAACCTGATTGCTTTGGACGCTAGACACACAAGGGTCGGAGATACTAACTTAATCCATTTCCCCCATTCTCCTTTCCAGCCCGGTGCAGATGAAAATCCACTGTCCCTCCCAGATGTAAAACTGGGAGAGGCCAAACAGCCATTGCCAAGGGCAGGAGCAGAGGAACCAGCCCCACATCTCTCTGCCAACTGCCCTGGGAAAAAGTTTTCTAATTTTCCTCCCTTAAATCACTTCCGGTTAAAAAGTTTATGATTTCAATTTATTTTTTCCCCTAAAGTCTGCTTTAATATCCCTTGTTTTTTTTTAAATGCCTCTTTCTCCCCACAAAGAGAAGAGGTTTCTCTTTCCCTGCCAGGGACAACCCGAAGTGGTCTGATACCCAGCAGCTTCTCCCCACCCTGTTGAGATGCTCATTCTGTTACCGCAGCACCCACGATGGCTGTGGCACTCCCCTCTCCCCAGAACCCTGCAAGGGGAATTCCTCCACTCTAAATGCTTTCCTGAAATTATGAATAATGAATAGTTGGACTTTTTCAGCACTACTGCTACCTTGTCTGCCATGGGCTGAGGCCAAACAAAGCAAAGCATGAGGACAAATGTGAAATATTACGTTGGACTAATATAGCTGGAAAAACAGACAAGCTCTTCAGTGCATAAATCTCTTTTTAGGCAACCTTGCGCATCTAAAGTTTGTGCGTCTTCCTGACAGTTGTTCTAGCTGGCTCCTCCTTCGGGAGTTTCTTTGTTTTAATTTGACAAACGCTTCAGCAAGCTTGTCAAGAATTAATTAGGTGGCTCAGACAAAAAAAAAAAAAAAAACCAACAAAAAAACCCCAACAACAATCTCCTACCTGTTTGCAGCAGGCCCGTACCAGCCTAGCTACACCTATATTTCTGCTGCAATTCATAAAACTGGTATTAAACTGCAGATTGCCTTTCCTCACCAAACCCCAACAGCTCTCAGTCTCCTCTCCTCCTCTGTTTGGCAAAACAGAATTCAGGGAAGAAAGAAAATTATATGGTAATTAAATTCTCTCTCTGTTTTAAAGGGACAAGCAGTCTTTCTGTACTAATCTGCTCCTTGCCAATTCAAGGCAAATACAAGGGAATTAATATCATACAGCTCTTCCTAATGTACTAATTATAAATTGCTGGCTACCAAATGAAAAGTACGAACAATGATACACAAGATGTTATTAAAAACCGTTTACAGTAACAGGAAGTGAACAATTTCTATCCAGAGGATTCTGCTATAGCAGAGGGGATTACACTGCAAAAATACAATCTCCAATATAATTCTCCAATTCTTTCTTCATCAATCCTTTCAAGATTAAGGACGTTTTAAGTCATGGTAATTTGGAAGGGGAGGGATCCAAACCTGTGGGTGCTCCCAATAGCAAGTAAACCCCAGAATTTTCCATAGGTAAACAGTGAAAGTTAATTAACAGGTCAAGCGAGTGATCTGAGGGATTTTTGTAGCACCTGTTTCCATATGCTCAGAGGGACTATTCAGAACAATATGTGACACAGCACCTGTACTGACTGTGGGCCAAACACAGTAGATCTAGTAAAGTGATTTTCTGATTTTACTCTAAGCATAGTTAGGCCTTCTCCACGTGTTGAGGCTTATGGGGATTTTTTTATTGGTTCCTCTGCAACATGCACCTTAACTATGCAGAAAGGATGATGGATTTTTTTTTTTTCAGCTCTGATAAAATGGAATATTGTCCATCAGGGTGTGTTACTGCTCCGAATAAAAAGGGGACTGAGGCCTGATAGATGATGATATTCAAGTGTCACACCAGAAATATTTTTAGCTTAACATACATGGCATAGAATTAATTCTGAGGGAAGATTATTGGTTTTGTAGTAACTCATCACTTGCGGTGGATTCATCTCATCTTATCTTTAGGATTCAGCTCTAGTTCCTTTAGACTCTCCATCTCATTAGAAAAAGAAGTGCAAATCCCTCAAGGCTGAAAAGAATTCACATTTCTCATGCTGGAAGTTTTGATGGACTGGCTCTACAGAACTGACAACACAGCAGAGTAAGCCAAGTCCTCGATCTGCTGATCTAGATCTACCTCTATGATGCTAGAAAAGCCCTTACAAAAGTCTTCTTCAGTTACAGATACGGGGAAACATTTTCACCCAATAATTAAAAAAAAGGTGATGAGTCCAATTCCCAACATCTTACGGTCAAATATCCCACATGAACGCTAAAGTGAAGAAAAGACACAGCAGGAGAAGCAGGCATGTGACACAAGAGTCAGGCGAGATCAGCAAAGCTACTTTGTAACAGGACGTTTGTAAAAACTCTGTCCACTGTGAGTTTCACCTCATCAGCCACTAAGGCAAAAGGATTCTCACTGGTTATCCCATTTTTCACTTATCTTAGTAAGATTATTCCTGTTTGTATTGTACAGAAGCCAAAGGTAAGATCAGACTCCAAGAAAAGTGCTCCAGAAGTCGTTAAGACAGTTCTCGATGCTGCGGCACGACAAATGTCGTGTTAGATGACCTGTACTCCGCATGCTCTAAGTATAACTCCACCTGGACTGCATCTCCCATGTTGCAACAGGGTCTCATCATTCAGAGAGAAAAAACAGGAAAGCACCATGCAAGGCGCCTGACCAGGAGGTCTAGTCACTGAAGGGTGCATGAGCATGCAATATATGAAACAATCACTCCTGTGAGATACTACTGCAGCTTTTCTAACCACTCCCCAAACCCCCCAAAGCTGACTTGTTTTAAAAAGAAAATTAATATAGATGAAAGTCTACTTTTTAAAAACTCATTATAGCTGGCCTGGAAAATTTCTTGCCTAATCAGCGGTTACATAGGTCCTTGTATTTGCAAATATTGCTACGGAAATCAGGAAAACACGCACATTTCTATCTCTATTTATGTGACTGCCAAATCAAGCTCTCAACCCGTCGGCACATAAAATAAAGACACACGGAATTAAATTCATTGTGTTCAATCAGTAAAAAGTGAACTCAAATTAATTATGCAAACTTTAAAAAACACATTTAGGGATATGATTTGTTCAGAGAGGTATGTTTTGCACACCACCTGAATCTAGCTGAGAGAACACATAAAACATTCATTTCATTTTCTGGTATGTGCTCGTTTAGTACAATACACTCAGCCATAATGATGTAGCTAACCATTTTATGGTCTTGTATGATTCATGCTGCAAAGGATACCATGCCACACTGAAACCTTTTTATTATCAATCACTGGGAAACACAACCTTGAAGAGTGGCATTAATTAAGAGGGTAAGGATTTACAAATGCTCCTGCTTCATTCTCTAAATATAAATATTCATGGTAGTATCTATGGATCACTTCTTGAAGTAAAAATTGATCTTGGAAAATGAGAAGTTGTAAAGGAAATATAAACATAATTCTGAAAGGCTGTCTTCAAATCTTCTAGCTGGAATACTTTATTATACTTATTCTCCCTTTTGTTAAAAAAAAAACAAACAAAAATATTGTAACAATTATGGAAATATAACAAAGGTGAGCACAATTTCAGAATCCTTACTAAACCCAGTTTTAAAAATAAGAATAGATTAAATTTCTATTCACTTTCTCCTTTTTTCTTCACCAGTAGTTTTTCAGTGGGTTCTCTGTGGCCCGGTTCTCAGTCCAGAAGGCCAGTTAGATATGCATCTATCATATATGCTTTTATATCCCTGTTATCTTTTGTTCATATCCACATTGCTGTCACTTCTATCTGCACATCTTCCTGAACAAACATTACAGGTTTTTTTTCTACGTGTAGGCCCAAGCTGGGCATTAGTCATAACTAAAGTAGTTTTTCATCTATATTTATATTCCTAATTCTCTTTATGTAAGTGATTATGGTAAACACATGCAACATTAACCACACATTAAAATGAACATACATAACTGAATGTGTTACCTGGTTGAAAACCCATTACTTATTTCAATTTGCATTACTGCAAAGCACACTACGTAATATATACATGAAAAAAATCACATACATAGTAACAATAAACATAGAAGGATTGGTTCCACCTCATCTAAGATACGGATAAATAATTCATTTCTTAAAAACAGATTAAGTACTGCAAATAAAAAGACTGGCAGCAAGTAATGATGCCTGTTGTAAGGAACTCATTCCTGCCAACAGTCTATACCTCATTAGGCTGTGGTAAAACAAACACTTTGCTAACTACAGATCTGAAGAGAGCGCAGAAATTCAAGGTTTTTCCTAGCTTTAAACACAAAAAGAAAAGTAGGTTTCAACTACGTTATTTTCTAGGTCATCAAGAAACAGAGGTTTTTCATCTAGTATTTCCATAAGTAAATAAAACTGCTCCTGGTGACAAAAATTCAGGCAAAACAGGTGAAAACATTGTCCTCACAACCGTCCTGAAAATAAGTGAACAATTTGAACTTGCCCACACTTGATTTCTCCAAGTTTATCATCTGCCAGCTAACAACTGGCAAAGAACACTGATAAAAATCAAACCAAATTGACTTCTTAGTTCCTTTGATTATTTTTTTTTTCCTCTCCTCTTTTAACGGTGTTGACAAGATTAGTAGATGATGCTACACTGCATGCTGCTCTTCAAACCCCTTGTTGATCTATTTTGTCTTATTTTGATTATTTTGTTCCAATGAGCATGCCCCGGCTTCTGGAATTCATCAGCCTAAAACATCATTTAATATTTTCTGTTCTCAGACCAGCTCTCATTAACCTTAACATAATGCTTATGCGAGTACCGTGTGTGATTAAACAGAACTATACTCAGGGCTTTCGTGTATGAATTCTGCTCTGGAGAAAAACTGCCGTGCTGCTGGACAGCACATTTGAATGTTCTTCCCTATCACTATTATTTATTATTTCTATTAGCTAATGTTGTTTTACTCCTAATTATGGGTAATTAGATGATGAGTTGTCAGCACAACCCATTCACTTAGAAGCTTCTACATTTAATTAACTCAAGATGGTTTTGAACATTTAAATGTCAAAACAACATTTAGAAAACAGAACATTAACTTGTTGTTCATTGAACTGTACATTATAGAATGTGACTTAAAGAACCAAAGGTTTCAATGTGATGACAGCTCTCAAATTCTGCTTGTAGAGAGCCCAAATTTGCTGTACATTTTGACAGCTTTACTACAATGGCTTTGGGCTTAGCAGGTCACCTGTTACACAGCTTCAGAGCTGATCTGGGAACATGAGCTACTGCAGAGCTTGGTGGGCAACGGCAAAACACCCTTACCAACAACAGCGTCTTGGAAACCTTCTCCAACCTCAACCTCCACCTGTTTTAATGGGTTCAGCATGGGATGGTTCCTCTCAACAGAAAACGGGAAAGAATGGTAGAATCAAAACTATCAACAGCTGAAGAAGGGCTCTAGACAGAGCAAGGCTTTAGATGGCAAGGTCTGCACAGCCATGGATATTCCGGACTATGTGAAAAGAGACGATAGATGTGCCCAGTTTAGCATCATAGTTCATCTGCATTTCAAGAACAGGGAAGCAGCCAAAGCAGTATTACAAGAGATATTTCCTTCGCAATGACTTATAGCTTTTTTCAATAACTTACTAATCACATTTTCTCAAAAGAGAAGGACACTGAGAATGTTGTTGGTGTAACAGCTGAAACTGTTTGATATTTACAATGAAGTTCAATGTTCTGTTTGCACATGCTTTTCCAAAACAATCATTAAGTAATGTACCCGACCTTCTTAACATTAAGGTTTCCTATTTGACATAGGAAATTCTAACACAATCTTACAAAGCTTAGCAGCTAAAGAACACATGAGTGCGGTTTTCTCTTCCTGGCAACAGCCTTGGTCTCCTTCTCCTCAAGGGTGTACAGCATTGCAGTGGAAGAAGGGCTGAATGATGCCAGCCCAGCATCCTCCAGACAAGGAGGACACCAGGTACTGATGTTATACTGTTCATTAAGAATAAACAGGGATTTGGCCTTGGGGGCCCTTATGGGCCCTTCTCCTAGAAAGCAACAGAGCAAGACTGGGAGAAGAGCTCATGACCTGTCATGGATTTCAAAATATACCTGGGAACATCTTTCTTTCCTAAGACTACATTGAGCTTGCAAGTTACTGTATCCAGGATGATAAATTCTAAGAATTAATCCTTATTCCAACAGTGACTGAATTTAAGAGTGTTCATATCAGAAAACCTGCCAGAGGGCAACTGAGATGTTCAAGGTACTATCTGATGAGTTATCTGTTCCTCTTATCAGGAGGACTTTGGAAGGAGGCTTGGAAAGGCTTGTGAGCTTCATGCCTTCCTCACAGCCCGCTAGATCATTGGATGAAGGCAGACTCTTGCATTGTGAGCCTCAAGGCTACACGTCAGCAAACAGTGGCTTTAACTTTGCCTTTTCCCTGACTGAAAAAGTGTTGTAAATCTGATCTAAAGATTCAGAGTTGATGGGATCTATCCAAGTTTCTAACTGTTCTCCAGGGTCAATTTCTGGTATTAGGAAGGGCTTCCTATGACATAATCTAATATATGGTCATCTTTCAGTTGACAGATTCATTTGCTTGAATTCCTCACAAAATCTCCACAGCCCTCCAAATGCAGCTTTACAACACTGAACAAAGTAGCAGAACAAAAACCCAAGTCACCAAGTGTATTTCCAGCACTAAGTCAAGTCATACATATTTCAATTCGCATGGCATTTGCTCTTTCACATCTCTGGAACTTATCCTACTTTTCACTCTGACAGGCTGTCATTGTTTCTAGTAACACATTTTTGTTTCAGTGTTGGGAGATTTTTCATTACCTTCTGTATCAGAAGAACTGTTTTCTACAGTACACATCCCAAATGCCCAAGTGAAAGAATGCCACCTGCTTGCTTTAGTACCAAAGCCAGAACTTCAGAGTCAGCACAAATAATAATAAAAAGAAATTACTGAGAATTTGGGCTGTCTCATACCAAGCAGACAGAATAACTTTAATGGCTATAAAATAAACACCGTTTCCGTCTGTTGTACAGTAGGCATTATTCATTACCAGTATGGTTTTGTTGTGGCTGAGCTGTGTTTCGGTATCGAACATCAACAACATGACAGAAACGTTTCAGCCTTTCTATTCTCTTTTCTACAAGTGCCAATGTAACGGTAAGCCCGGATGACAGGTCCTGCCGCACACACTGGTATTCCATCAGCCAGGCGCGGTTGGAACAGCGTGGTGCCCAGATGAAGCTGCGTCAGCCAGCACCTATTAGCTGCTTCCTTTGATTCTCCTGCTCGTGCTCAGACACAGGGCAGGATGTTGCAAAGGATAAGCAGCATTAAAAACAGACAAAAAAATATTATCCCAAACAAAGGTCAATAAGGTACTCTGAAGGCTTTTTCTATTTCACTTTCTGGTTTTTAAAACAAACTGTCCTGTCAAGATGTCAGCGGTTTTCCTGTGCCTGAAAGATAATTCAAGATCTCTGTATACTTTGAGAAAGTTTAAAAAAACGCAGCATGCAGCGTAGCATTTTGGAGCCTCCCATACGAGACTGAAAGGTGAAGAAACAAAGTAAGCATGATGAATGCCTTTTCCTGCTCTTATTTATTAGAATTCTGCTTCTTTCTCTCTCTGTTCCTAAATTCCTTTCTATTACCAACCACAAGACAGTTTCCAAAGCTAACTTCTTACAAAGGATACTGTTAGGCCATGCTAGGACTGGGGATGCTGCTTCTGCCTTTCTCAAAACTAACAATTCTTCTTATCTTCCTTTCAGCTCGTAAGTGTCCAGAATAAGCTGGGGCAACGAGCTCAGCCTGCAGCTATGATGTTTGTGACTGTGTGTTTCTTTTGCTCATGATAGTTGTGTTCCAGATTCTTGCATGCAAACCCACTATTTTTGAAATGAATGAATTGAGAAAGTTAAAGCGCGTGTCCTACAGGCTATGAGTGAATTTGTACACGTACGCACGAACACACAGAGAGGAAGTCTTGGACAACTCAGTCAAGTTTCTGGCTGTGCGCTCTTTGAAGCCCTGTGCTATAGAGTTAGACACGCCAAAAGCTGAACCTTCAGTAAGACCAAAATAAAATAAAAATAAATACAGAAATTCTCAGAGGCTGGTATGTGTCTTGGAGAGCCTCAAACGGTCAATGAATTTCAGCTTGCACAGTCACTATGCCATAATTGCACGGTTATGAACTTTTACTAGTTGATTGCTGCCTTCCAACCTGCCCATTTTTTAAATCATCACAGGCTTGTTTCCGCTCGCACCGAAGCCAAAGGCTACGGTCCAACTGCTGCTCCTGGCACGCGGGACAGGACTGTAACCCACAGCGCGCGCGGCAAGGGGAGGAGAGGTCTGTGAAGAAAGGGGTCCTGCTGCTCCCATTGAAAAGCCTGCACCCAAAATATTCTTTGTTTCCATGAAGGACATCCCAGATGCCAGTGTATTTCCTAAGTGGGCTTTCTGGAAATTGTGCATAGAGAACTATAAAGGGATTTTCCAAACCACAAAAAAAAAAAAAAAAAATCCCCTACATCTGAGCTGGTCACAATGGTGCAAGTTTGACAGAGTCAGGGTAACAGGAAAATCCCTTTCTTCCATTTTGAGGCATGTTTGGCAAGCACTGACTGTATTTCTCTAACACAAATTTATCTGACTGAAATAATCCTTCAGGCAGGCACCAATTCCTCTTCCATAAGAGAGACATGAGTCCTAATCTTGACTAAAATACCTTGAATCTTTCAGAATATAACCACATGCAAAAGTAATGACTGGGGATATGTTTTAGCAGTCCCCCCATCTCAGTGAGTATATATAAGTGGCATCCAAGTACTGGATATTGCTGCTCTGCATACTTATGTAAATCATTACTATTTTGGACACAGTTCTTTATGTTAGCACCAACATTTGTGGCTTTCAAAAGGCATTTTTCTGCGCTTGTGCTTGGCATTCCTACTGGAATTATAATAGTGAGAAATCACCACAGCCATTTAAAGGGGCTTGTGCATGAAGCTCCCGCTCCCTTAAACGCTGCTTAAGCCTGAATGACTAATGGTCTTTTTCAAGGATGACTAGATTTATGTATCTTCCCTGTGAACTCAAAGCTCCCATGAAGCCAAGAAACCTTTTATTAAAACACTAGCAATACAGTTACGTTTTACTCTCAATACCGGCAAAACTAAGATTTCTACACAGTAGAATGCTTTCCAGAAGATCAAACTGCAAAAATGGCAAACCAGGAATGACTGAGAATAATACTAATCTCACAGCAAACTGGCACTGTGTTTCCAGAAATAAATTCCAGTTCCAAACCTACCCTTTCATTCCTACAATCAAATACAGGTGCAGCTGTACAACCAGCATCAATGGCGGATACACCCAGATGTGCAACCATCCGATTTGCAAACAAAGAACGCACATGTCAGTAGCATGGACGACCACATCTTCACTTCAAAGAGTTTAGTCCTGTACTTTGGCAGGCAAAAACATACATGTGTTTGGGAGGCTCAACAGTGCAAGAAACGAGCATTCGCTCACTAATCAAAATCCAACTGAGGCCTTCTTTGAAAATTTGGCCCTAAATATTAAGCAGTGCCTGGGGGCTGATTAAAATTGACCTCTCCAGGGCATAGATCATGCAACACTAAGAAAACAAGCTGAAGAAACAGAAGCAAAGACTGCTGTTCTCTGTGTCTTTATTGGTATGAAAACGCTTAAGACGCCAAACAAGGGGGGTGTCTGGGGGGAGACGTTAATATCTGAGGAGAGAGATCAAAAGCAGTTAACGTTCCTGGCACTGCATTGTGGCATGTGTATCTTTATACTTTTAAACTTACAGTAAAAAAAAAAAAAGAAAGAAAAAAAGAAAAAGAAACATTTCTTTGTTAAATCAAATATTGCCACATGTTACTCATTTTAAGTTTGCTGTCCTAAGATCCAACTTAATTTAGTCTGCATTGAACATTTCTGATCTGAACATTTAATGTGGCAATGTTTTGCTCTGCCAAGAATATTATCTGAATGTTAAACATGAACTCAATTTATTCATCAGAATATGGCAAGCATGATACCAAAGGTCATTTTGTTTATATTGTCCTCTAACTCCATAACTTACAGCCTGTTTCTTTCATCTTCAAAACTCAGAACACTCAACAATCTTGGATGTTACAGTGTGGGTAAGAGTACTGCATTCACTTTTTTTTTTTTTAGCATTTTTATTGGAACTGGAGGGAGCAAACAGCCTTGTTCAGCAGCAAAGAAAAGCACGGAAAACATGCAACACATCTGCTACATTATGAACTGGTAACAGATACACAAGAGAAGCTTGCCCTGGAATGAAGGATGTGTAAGAAGCTGTATGTGTTATACCTTAATATTCACAATGCAATTACAGCTTTTTGATGCAGTAAGTGCTGATCTCAGTCACATCAGCCTAAAGCCACAACAACCACATACACTTTTTCACACAAAACACAACCACCAAGTCTTCACAGAACCCATGAGCCAAGTTCTGATATTAATTAGGCTAGCAGAACTCTGTAATAGTGTCACGTGCATATGCAGCTCTGCTGTTCAAACCGTACCTGCAGCAGCAACGTTAGAAACTGGCACCTATTCTGCAGAAAGCATCATACGTTGCTTATATTATTAAAGATGATTCCACTACTGAAAACACTTGTTCCTCCTCCCCTCAATGCCTAAAGGTAAGTCAAGCCAAAAAGAATAGAGCCACAAAAATGAATAAGCAGGTAGATGAAAGAAATGTGAACAGGAACATCTATTTCCAACAAGCAAACCCATTTCTCTTTCTGACGTGACAGAAACATATCTCCATTCTTTACTATTTTTCATTACTTCTAAAGAATTATTACAGAGGAGTTCATCACACTTGCTGATAACACAGTGTTAGTTTATCACTCAATTTGTTCAGATGGGGATTTTTCTTTTGCTGTACTGAAGAGTCATCTCCCTGCTCTTCTATTGAATTCATAGCACTTTCACACACTTGCATATCGGGTATCACAAAAGAAATATCCATCTGCTAATGCACTATCCATAAAATATAAAGAAACAAAACTCATTATTGGTGTTTGGGCTTTTCAAATCCAGTCCATAGGAAACATTCGATATGTTATTGATACTTCCCATCAAAACACTCCTCTATGCCCTATAAATGGAAGACTAAAAAAAAAAGAAATGCCTCAAACCTTACCAGAAGGAGCACCTTTACAGAACCCCCAGAGCAAACGCACCCTAATGCCAAAGGCAGCCACCTCCCGAAACACGGCACTGAGAGAAGGCTGAACAGGTCATGTGATGCCGACATTCAGGAGTTCAAGAGGACCAAATCCAGTGGAAGGCCCTTGCCAAAAGTCTCAGCATCCCATCTAAGTGCGGGGCTGACCCAGAAAGGAATTTTCATGACAGTCGGATTTTCTAAAACTTGTAAGAGAATCACAGAAGCACACAGCATCACAGCACGCTAGGGATTGGAAGGGACCTCAAAAGATCATCTAGTCCAGTCCCCCCACCGGAGCAGGATCTCCTAGATCAGGTCACACAGGAACGCGTCCAGGTGGCTTCTGAACGTCTCCAGAGAAGGAGACTCCACAGCCTCTCTGGGCAGCTTGTTCCAGTGCTCTGTAACCCTCACCGTGAAGAAGTTTTTTCTCCTATTTATGTGGAAATAACAATGGGCTTATTCGGGGTTTGATGGCAAGCCTGTCAAAAGCATTAGGCACCGGACTAACTCTGCTTTCACTGACATCAATCGTAATCTTAGCTCTGACTTCAGTGAAGGCAGAATCAAGCCTTAGTCCTCCCCAAAGCATACACCTATAATGACAATTTAGAGTGTTAAGGTAGTATTGTAAGGGTGTCTCTTAGTAGAACCCATAGTTACATTTCTCCTCAATCATATATTTTATGCAAGTAGTTAGTGACCTCAGCAGATTTATTCATTCAAAGGCTTCAATTTTTAAATCTTACAGATACAGTCACCTTAAGTCTAATAATTTCAAGTATTTTTTTTGTGACAGACATACACGAGTGTGTTAATTGACAGAGTACCTTACTTACCTCCATAATGCATTCTTATGTTTTATATACAGGTAAACTTCAAGAGTGCATTTCTTAATCCAATGAAATATTTATCAGATCTGAGATCTAAAGTGTACATATTCAATTTTTTATGCACACCTTTACATGATTCATGAAATTCACCCATAATGTGAGTTCTTTTCATTAAATTTTGTTTTTATGTATCATTGTTACCCTTTTTTACAACCAGATTTATATTGAACTGACAAATATCATTCAGCTATCTTTGAACAAAGTAGCTCTTACCTTTTGATAGAAATCACGGAGCTCTGGCACCTGCAGTAGGTTTCTCTGTAAACAGACAAAAAAGAAATAAATCCAGGATAACGCTAAATTTGCAGCGAAGCACAGTGTTACGTTACACGAGTTAGTTTATTAAGAGTTTCTTTATGAATACGCTGAGAGACGGACAGTGCTACGTGCAATAACAGACATTAAAATGAACATTCTGAATGTACATACAAATGTACTGTCTCACTTAACCCCAAACGGGTTTTGGATTGAAAAGTGTTGATTCTCCAGGAAATTTATGTTCTCATACATCTTAAAGATCCGCTGGATTTTCAATGAAAAGCATACTCCTACAACCCAAAACTTAGACTTGCGTTACAGGTACAATGGAGTATAACTGACTGCTGAGAAATAGTTTTGACTATTGAGATGTACGGCTGTTGGGTTTTTTTTTTTGTTTGCGGGTTTTATGTGTGTTTGTTTTTGTTTGCAGCTCTTCTGCAATACAGGTAAGACACAGGCTTTTGTCATCATTTTCGCAGAACACAGCATGGAGGAGGGTGGGCGCAGAGGAGCCACCTCCTCCTACAGACAGTGAGCTCTTTTACTTGAGCAGCAGCAACTGGTGCAAAGCTTGAGGGGTTGGTTTGAGCCACCTCCTCCACGTCCTCCCATGCTGCTCAGTGCCTCCCAGCAGCACTCGGTGAGGTTGCTGGCAAGTGCCCTCCATCACTCAATATTCTTTTGGCTGTCTCCAGAAACAGCTATCCAAAACTTAACTAACATGGGTCTGAATTGAAAGCCACGACACCCAGGAACACATTTTATTCCTCGGGAAGACAGGTAAATGTAGCAACACATCCATACGCTGCGAGCCAGACACAAAGAAATTTCACAGTGTTCAGCCAGCACTGTCAAGAGTGCAAAGCATTTATTCACATAAACTATCTAATAGACAGTTGACATCCCACCTCAGCCCTTGTACCATTTTCTTTTCTCTTTTTTTGATACATGCGGCTTGATTTTACATGCTAAACACCTTTGAGGTACTCTCAACTCACTGAGCAGGAGACCAGGGCTTGGCCCTTTGTATAAACTAGCCCTCAAAACTGCAAGTAACAAAGAGTTTGCAGTGTCATTTTTCCAAGTGTGCTGAATAGCCTAAGACTGCAGATATCACATTACAGTGTCACAAAATCATAGGGAAAATGCTTTAACTTCCTAAATCATTTGAGGCACCAAATTGCACTACTTAATGCTAACTGCACATTGTATTTATTTTTGTTAAGAGAAGGAATACTTTTAAGTCCTAACCCCAGCTACTGACCCTTTACATGAACTAATTCCTCAATTACCATTTGAATCACTTTTTCTTTCCCTTGATTTCAGGGGGAGGAAAAGAAAATCCAAACACCATCCCTCTTGCCTTCAGAGTTAAGATCAACATTTGCTCAAACATGAGTTATAGGCAGAAGACAGAATGTCTCTATTGTGAAAACAAGCGTAGAAAACATCTCTTAGGCACAAAATTTAACTGAAGTTCAAAACCAGCAAAAGAATCCCAACTTTTAGTACTAACTCCTACATATAATGCATACTGTACACCTATGAGTATAGATAGTGTGTACAGCTTTATATGTTTTACACATATGTTCCACTTTAAATAGTCAACTAGTCTTGATCAGGATTTTATTTTTCCTTGAAAAAGTTATTGTCACAAACTCTAGACAATATTCCTTTGGTAATTCCAGCAACAGGACTACCTGAATGTCAGCGCTTTGAGTACTGTTACAGTCTAGAAACTGTGTAGAATCTTTGCAATTAAAACTTAATAAAGAAGAGACTGGTTTAATGGCTGAAACCACCGCAAGCACTAAGGTTAACTACTTGAAAGAATATGAAGTGACTGGACTAAACCTTTTGTTTCACTGTTGTGGAACTTTTTCCCCAGTTAAATAATATCAGTGTTGATAGCTGAACCTCCAGGAAACTCTATCATTATGCCATCAGAGAAAACTGACGTTGATTCCCTCTTGCAGCTCTCATTAACACGGCCCAAGGTGGGAAGAGAAGCTGACTTACTCTTTCCCTCTCAGGAGGAGAGGATCACCACAGCAGAGGTGTCCTTCACAGGAGGATACAAAGCGGTATGTAACTCATGGTTTAGATTTATTTAGAGAAATGAACAAAACCAACAAGAGATGCTGCCACTCTCTTGATAGTTCAAAGCAAAAAAGCACTTAAACAATTCATAGTTTATAACAAGGCAGATCACAAAGAATAAAAGAAAATAAATGTTACATAAATCATGTAATCTCTTTCCCAATGCAGTTCATTAGGAGCTTCAAGAATAAGTCAAGATAACATGGCCAAAAATAAAAAAGGCAAGCTGAAATAATTACATCTGCACAGCCAACTTCTTGTGCTGGCATTCCAAGGTGCCTTGAAAAGCACACCAACAACTTTTGGGCTAAAAACATTAGTAGAAAGAGTCCTGTCCCCTTGACAAAGGGCTTAGTGCACGAGTGGCCCCTCCACTCTACTGCTCTGTGCCGCTTTTTCTCTTTCCCAATTTACAAGCAAATGCATGACAAGTGCAGTTAAGCAACAAAAGAGAAGAGCTGAGCGTCTGGAGTCTACAGGGCACAGAACCTGTGGCCAGGCCACATTCCTTTTACAGCAGCCCGGGAAGGCAGAAGAGCATGGATCTTATGCCTTCACTTATGCTAGAGAAGGGAAACATGCAGCAAGTGAAACCTGCTGGACTCACACAGCCCTGCAGGCGATGGATCTGCTTTGGGGTTTTGTACTTTAAAGCCATAGTAGATTCTTACAAGTTCGGCAGAGCTGTGAGGAGAGAAGCTTAGATATGCCTCAGTGAACAGCTACATACTTCAATAAGTTGCTACATCCTGTACACTATATAATATTTATATGTCTCAGCATTTTTTAACTTCTCAGAAATTTCGACCAATTAAAATTTTAGCAATTTGCTTGTGTCCACCCAAAGCTTCTTTGATATTTGGCTGCAAAAAGATCTTTTATTCTGAAGAGGCAGTTCATAGTCTATGAACTAGGATTTTTTCTAGGCTTGAAAAATCATGAGCACTTCTTAAGGCCAAAGTTTCTCTTTTAGTTTACTAACAAAAGACAGGAGATAACACAGCGAATGCAACTGCAGTCTAGAGGTGTGTCAAAGTCTCCCAAAATTTATGCTGTGATTTTTTTTTATGAACACAACAGAAATATCCCTCACTCTAAGCCAAATACTTAAGTTTTTATTGAAGTGAAATTCCTGAAATCACTAGATTAAATCTAGGCTTCGGTTAAGACCTCGTATGCCTAAAATCTTACACAAAGGCTGGAGAAAGGACTGTAGAAGTTCACCTTGAAATTTAATTTCTCACTTCATAGACAGAATTTCCAGGCACACAATGACCAATGGTAATGCCAATGGTCAGGGGAACCTAAATATTTTCACTGCATATATAAAAAAACCCCTTCAACACTAAATAGACATTTAATATGCATATCTGCACAGGATGATGGCCTTCTCATTTGCCTGGGTAGCACCACTGGTTAGAGGTTCAAGTCAGTCATCCCACCGAACAACACAGGTTCCTCACACACACACACAGGGAAACCACTCACATCTCCTCAGATTGCTGTAACCCAAGAGATGCACTGGTCCTATGCAAACCATCAACTTTCAGATGCTGGAGAGAAAGGGGGGAGCAAGGTCCAGAATCTGGGCTACCACGGCAAGCCATGGGTTCAGAAACTTCTCTGGGACCACTGGAAAATCCCTTGTGCTTTTGTCTACCTTGGTCTGTAAGGTGAGGTGACACTACTGCTATTCCACAAGACTGAATGGTGAAATATTACAAGAATGGGGCATCTGGAAAATATCTACGATCCACAAGTGATGTGAAATGGTAAGAAAATATAATACGCAAAAACAATCAAAAGAACAACTAGAGCCAGGCAGGAACAGATGGAAAACGCTATTCAGAGACTAGAAAAGGCATAAGTAAGTTCTCCGCAGAGAGGGAGACTATAAACATAGTCACAAGACTTCCCGTGAAGAAAAAGCAGAAGATAGGCAAATGAAAATAAAATGCGTAAATAAAATAAATGCGTAAAACCCCAAAGGAACACTACAAACACTCAAGCAAGTTAAAGACGCCAAGTCCTCCTTTTTAACCTATTAATGGTTCTACAGGGTCTCCAAAACCACAAGCCATACACAGCCATTTGCGCAGCATTCTCTGGAACAAGCTATTTTATAGTTCAAGAGCAAGGTGATTAAAAAAAGCTACCTTTGTCACGTGTAGTCTGGGAGCACGCGAGAGAACACCGTTCCTGATACCGTGCTGGAAACAAAGCACTGGCAGTGGCAAACGGGGCCAAGCCCCAGCAGGCAGAGCAGAGCAGGCCAGCGCGTGTCCTGCTTTAAAGTATTTGGCCTTCTGCTTTCTGGGTTGCCATTGTATATGACAAAATTCTGAGTAACTGGAGATGCTTTTTAACATTACAACGTAAGTTAAGTTTGTACTTTTCAGAAACCAAGTGCTACAGAGTAAACCTGACACACAAGATAGCCAAATAATACACGAATCAATTAATCACTTCTAAGCACAAGGCTTGCACGAGCTGTCATCGAAGGATCGTGTAAAGCATTGCTCACAGTATTCAGCTGGCTGCATGTATTTCTGAAAGCATTCGCTAGCTCAAAATTGCCATTTGGGCAGTCACAATTAGTCTCTTGGGTTTTCATCTCACCAATGAGCAGAAAATACCATGTGATTTAGACGACCAACCATTTATGGGCAAGAACTACCCATTAAATGATATTTATAGTCATTCATTAATAATCCACAGGCTGAACTTTGTTCTCTAATTATACTGCAGATAGTTACACAATCCTGAATACAACCGTAGAAATCAGAACGATGCATGAAGAAGGAAAAATGCTAAATGCATCATATAAATCACATACAATACATAAATTGACTATCATTAAGTACAGCACTATATTTAGCAGTTAAAACTACTGCTCTTAACTTGTTTTATGCTTTGCTCTTATGAGAAGCAACACCGTCTCGCAACACTTGTGCACATTTCTTAGTTTTATAGACTGAAGCCAAGACAGATGATACAATTTCCTCAAGCAAAACACAACAGTGGAGCCAGGGATGAATCCAGATGTCTTAATTTTCAAAGCAGCAATTATTCCAGACTTCATTCTTTCATTCAGTGATGAAGATAGATGTTACAAAAATAATTTACGCTGCTTTACGTTTATTTTTTGGATTTCAGTGGAATGGTCTTTTTTTTTTTCCGGTAAGTGAAATGAATACAATGCAATCCTTGAAATAAATCCTGTCATTGCAATTATGCTTGGAAAAAGGAATCCTAAGCTGTTATTTGCACAGGCAATGAACTCAAATTTCAAAATAGCAAATTTCAGCAAAATCCATTGGAAGAGTTCAACCAGTCAATTTTTCTGTCTGAAAGATCAGTTTTTAAACCTCTGACTTTCCTCAAAGTATGCAGAGGGAACATGTTCTCAGTAATATTATTGTCTATTATGGGCATATGAATAATTAAATTTCTTTTAACAAAAGTTTAGGCAGCAAAGTTATTAAAGAAGCTGCACCCGCTCATCTCCAAAAATGCACCGTGTTAAGAGAGGTAGTTGGGGACTTCCTCACAATGAGGAGTTTTTGAACTCTGTCCTCGGGGAATGGGGAATAAGGAGCAAGTCTCATTAGCCACTCACAAAAAAATGCAAAGATAAATTTGACAATATTACAGACAACTTAAAATCTATAATCTGTGCGCGGTGCATGGGTTATTGGATACAAATGCACAGGAACAAGCACACTGAGACAATGTCACTGGAACAACAAGAGTAAACCTTTGGAGGGACTCAGGAGCTCCTCGCAAGCAGCAGTTCTATGGGAACAAGCCCAAGGGCAGCTGCTCCCCAGACTCTTTGGGGACAGCAAAGCATGTGCTCCTTCAAAGCACCCTGCCACCTCACTGCTAACCCAGACTGAATTCCAGCTCTACAGCATGAGCTTATTCCCCATTTTAAAAGACTTTTTGCGGTTAAAGGGGATATTTAACCAGGATGACAATCCACAAGACAGCACAAATTCATGAAGACAAAATTACTGAGTCAGGGCAAGAAAACGTCTTCTGGAATTGCCTCAGATTCTAATATTTTTCCTCAATAACTCTGCCAAACATTACTAGAGAAAAAACAAACCACAGTCGGTTTCTGGGTGGCTAAAGTGGCTATATCCCAGGCATAAAATACCAAACAAAACTATCTTTTAATAAAAAACTTTCCTTCAGACATAAAAATTGATACTTCTTTATGGTTTATGGATAATTTAGCTTGATGACTATAATTGTCAGAAAAATGCTGAAATATAACTCTCCTCTTCTTTAAACAAAGATTGTCTTACATGCTTGGGATCAATCTATTGACTCTTTCACACTGGTGGAATAATGCAGAGGGTAAAATTTTAATGGGACCCAGAAGTTTTCCTGTCCTGACCCACTACGCAGTACTGCAGGATCATGACATTTCCCACAACTGCTTAGCACAGACAAGGTAAAATGCACAAGAAGCCAAGAGCACCCAAAGCATCGCCCAGCTGAGGGAGGGAGGCACACAGTGCTAGACCCTGGCTGCAGGTGCAGAAAAAGGACGTGTGACATTTTGGAGGTGAGGGGGTGCAGGATGTTACGCTGTCTCCAGCCAGTCGCCTGCAGGCTGCCTCCGGCCGCTCTCCTAAGTCACAATGCCTCAAGCCAGCTTCACTCCACTACTCCCTTGCTCACCACCCCCAAGCATGGCTAACACACTTGAACACACAATTTAACCTGCGTGGTTGCTTCCCAGAGAAACCTAATTCTCTGTATGGTTCCTTGAAAACGTATGCAAGGCCCCGAGACAGAAAATACCGACGCTTTTGAGTCTCCTGACGTTAACTTCAATACCTAGGTCATTCCCATTCAACCACTGACAGCATCAAATGTTGCGCAGTGACAAATGCAACCTCCATTGAAATTTCATCACCTAGTACAACAGACCATACATGCTCAGCACTAATTTTTTGGGCTTACAGTCCCTTTGCAACTAAAAGCAAACTCTCTTTTACTCTCTGAAGTACTGGAGAAACGGGTTGAAGTTTTATCTTACTGCAAATTCCTTCTCTATAATCAATGAGTTACTGTATCATTTTTAAATTGCTGCAGTGAGTCACCGAAGTGGCCTGTCCACCCCTGGTTCTTGTTTCATACTCTGATTACTAGGATAACTGTCTTTGGGTTTTTCGCTGTTAGTTTTAGCTGGTGCAAAGGTGGCCTCCTTGAATCAAGCCAGAACAGTGCTACAGGACGGTGTTCCTTCATTGAGAATAAACTACTTGTTCACACATTTCACAGTCTGTCACAGTCTTCCCCCAACTTCTCAGTACCAGATGAGAGATATCATCACCTAACAGCTTGGCAAATGGCACTTTTTGGTGAATGAAGCCTGCAAAAAGTTAAATTGACTTCCTCTGAAGCTTTTATCTGTCCAGTTTACTTTATGTGGACAGAAGGTCAAAGCCTCAACAGCATCAGAAACTGAGCCAGGAAACAATGGAGCTGAAATTCAGAGTGTGCAGAGTGTGCGTTCAGGCACACTTACTTAACTTCCAACCAAAATTAAAGGTTGCAAAAAATGAGCCTGACAACATCCAGTTAAAAACCTACTGAGAAGCCAACAATGAAACATCTGCATAGCCCTGGTCTCTATGTACTCACGGACTCCCAGGTCATTCCTTTCTGCATCAAAATGTTCTCCATAAGCTTTCTAAACTTTAGCACCACTCTTCATAAAATGGCCAAGTCACAGAGTGACTACAAAAACTTGCTACAGACATTTAAAAACAGAAAATTCCCTGGTGCTACTGATACAGTCCTTTAACACAATTAAAAATCCTTTTGGGGGGTTTTCCCCCCAAAAAGGGGGGGGATATTTTGCATACCCTCATTCATCTGTTCACTAAGCTTCTCGGTTTCTGTCACTCGAGAGGAAAAGACTTCATCTCCCTGAAAGC
Source organism: Eurystomus gularis (assembly GCA_013400335.1). Taxonomy (NCBI): domain Eukaryota; kingdom Metazoa; phylum Chordata; class Aves; order Coraciiformes; family Coraciidae; genus Eurystomus; species Eurystomus gularis. Next base: position 217,762 of record VZZY01007482.1, read on the forward strand.
TTAAATAGCAATAGGAACACTACTAAAACACAGGCAAACTCTTGCTCAGCAATCCAACGCTTAAGTGATACACCACATTTGGCATTCCTACTGTTGTATAACTGCTTTGTTCAGAATGCTTTACACACACTGTAATTTATTAGGATCTCTTCTAGTGAGTAATTTGTTCTAATTTGCTTGAAATAGGTAATACCTATTAGTTATAGATTACAATTATTTTTTTTTGGCCCTCCAATGTTTCAGTTTTATGAAGCTCGAGATAAAAAAAGTCCAGTCCCAGAAACTGGCAGAATTTACAATCTTCTATAAGATTCTTCTTATCAGCAGTTCATGTTAAACACAGAAGAGATGAACGTTCTTTTTTTTTTAAAAAAAAAAAGCAACCACAATATACACATGTGATCAAAAGCAAGAAATTGTAGTACCAACAAACCAGTGAGGTTGTTTTACATGAAATCTGATGGAGACTTTGCTACAAGGGGTTCTCCAGTTTGGAATGTACATGACTTAATATTGGTAGGACTATTTTCCACATAACACTCCTAAGGATAAAACAAGCTCCTTTCACAGCTTGTCTGCATGTTGGCAGATGTCTGTTGTTAACAAGGGAGTCCTGCATACTCTGTTCTCTCCTGAGTTTTAATTTTGTTCTTTTATTTCTTTGTCAGTTCCTTTTATCTACAATGAAAGTCACACATCCTGAAAGTATTGTTCCTTGTGCATATGGAATACCTATCACCAACCCAACCATGTATGTACACACACACAAATATATGTTTCCCAGTTCCATTACAAGAAAAAGAATCAAGGAATAATCTTTGGGCACATATTATTTACCATCTTTGGAATTTGAAATTTGGGGTTGAATCTTCACTCACTGCTGCAAAACGGTCCTGAACAATCTTTGGTCTACCAGTTCCACACGCCCCATTTTACATGAGACCTTCTCATGAGCGACAATGCTTAACACTGTCCGCTCTCAGATCTCCGAGCCATCAGTGAAGAGCATGCTTCTGGTACAGGAGGGACAAAACTCACCCCTGGAGTAACACCACGGGGACTGCCTTTTGTACATTACATAACCATTATTTAGTGCTTGAAATGAATTTATATGTCAGAAGTTTTAAGAGCAGATTTCTGTTTTATATGTACATTAGCAACCCTTCAGAGGTTACCTGGCTAATTGAATACCGTCATAATTCCCCTGCACTGAGCCTGTGGAAAGAACTGCCATTCAAACATGGAAAGGAAACAGAGACTGCAATATGGCAAATTTAATACAAAGACTTTTAACAGCGATTGCCAGAGGAGCTCTCAAAATGAATCACTTTCAGACAGAACAATGTCGCTAATTCCTATTTAAGTTTCAAATATTTAACACACTGATCTTTTCGGAGTGAGTTCAAAGAGCACACTCCTCTCCAGAGCCAACTAGGGACTAAGTTTCTCTAATCAGACTGCAAGAGCACCAGAGTGGCTCTGCAGTAGCTTCTAAAGATGGTGGGTTAGCCTGGTTACTGGGATATACTCCATCCGTTTAGTTCAACAGTAACTTTTAAAGAAAAAAAAGCAAAAATAAGGGATCAACAACAGTCCCCTTTTCTGCAGATCAACAGGGCTCGTCAATGGCTGATGTCAGAAGAAGCTGAGGCCCAGGTCTCACCACACACAGCAGGCTGGATGTACCCATACATCTCCAAGTTAGATCTGCTTGGCTTCCCAGCAGTTTTTATGCCAAACAGATTAGTTTTTATGCCAAACAACATCCCATGTAAACTGCTCATTGTCAAGTCTTTCTTCCTTCCATGCTTTGTTCCCCTTGCCAAATAAACACGCTTAGGTTGTACGTCTGATCATTGCACAGCAGCTGCCACAGCCTCCTGCAAGGAAAAAGGCACAGGCGCCCAGATTCAGGTGAGACAGCCAGCTAAGTGCTATCAGCATACCCAGTACTGCTGGAACGCCTGGCCTAACGTGGAGACATTCCCTAAGAACAGGTAACGACCTTATACTTACAGATTAAAGGATGCATCAAGAAAAACCAGGAAGAAAATGCATGTACAACTAATCCTTCAGCCTTGGCAGCTTTTACCAATATCCTTAAAGCTGACATTCAAGAAAACAGGAGCTTTCGTTAAGAGATTTATTAACAGAGCCACCAATCCTATTGGTTTTCAAGTGCCACGGAAATGCTCCGATCCTCTCTTTTACAGGAAAAACTCTTACAGAGCTTGACCTGAGGCCCAAACATTCCCATTTACCTCAACTGCCTTTAGACTGAGCCATGTATAGTTCTTTATATCCTACATGACAAGACATTAGAAGTAATCTAACTTAATTGAAACTTTGCTTAATTACATCCATTGGAGCTGAACTGTCAGATACAGCTTGAGTTTCCACAATATTTTCAGGAAAAAAAGACATATAAAGGGGTTTAAAACACTGTTAAAAGTATAATGCATATGCATTGAAAGAGCTTTACTAACATTTATCTACAGCAGATAAGAATTTGAAAGTTTCATTTACTGTGGTGTCACTCTGAAGCTGTATAGGATTAAAATGACATCTAAATGCTCAAGTGGATTCCAGCTATGCCACAAATCTCATCTTCCTCTTGTTGCAGAGGATTTACGGGTTTTTAGTCTCCTAATAAACGTCTTGAGTTTGTTATGGCAGCATACACCATGTATACTGTAACACACACAGCAAAGCATACTGTGACGTATACTGTGACCACAGCGCCGTGTGGCTCACGGAGCACGATCTGTAGAGCCTTTGGAAGGAAGAGATCTGGGAGACAGCTGTCTGCCATCGCAAGGGACTAAATCAGGAAGGTATGCTTGCTTCCCAGTTAGCCTATTTCCTTTCAAATAACACCCTCCAACATTTACACACAAACATACATAAGCACATGCACATACAAATTTGCCAAACGATCTGCTCGCTACTCAATATTGTATGTCTTCTAGAATACAAAATTCCAGCTGTGTAACAGTTGAGCAAAAGTATATATTGAAAATCAGCTTCAAAGACCAAAGAAGTTAGCGTGAACTTAAATTACACAGATTCATCCTGTTGCTGGACTGTAGGTTAGTTTTCGTTATATGAATCCTGTAGGCTTTCGAGTGTAAGGCAGCTCTAGGCAGCTCTTGTGGGATGAGCTGTTTTTCCTTACCGATATTTGATGCCCATTTTTCCAGTAGCTACAGACTAAAGCTGTATAGTATGTATTCATACAGCATTTTTTTATTTTGCTAAGATCATGATCAAGTTACACAGTAATTTATTTCCTTCAGTCACGGCATTAACCTACCAGAAGAAAATGCAAATGGAATTAATCCTCATCCTACACAAAGATCAATTCCTAAAACATTATCTCCTTCTCCAAACATCTACAGGCTGTAGCCACTACGCAACATGGAAAAGTACCACAGTCTTGTCTCTTCTCAAAGTATGATAAAGAAAACTGTTGCAAACGTGGCTAGTTGTTCTTCCAGTTTATTGACTGACCATATGCAAGTCACTTCTTCTACATCCCACTTACTTGACTTGCAAAAGCTGGCTTAATGAAATCCACCTCTGCATGGTACACAAACTGAAACCCCAAACTGAACTCCCAGGCGCACACTACATACTGCTTATCTTCACTCCCTAATGCCGGCAAAAAATTAATATTGAAGTTACTGCTGTATTCATTTCTGCAAAGTTTCAGTAAAGCGTACAGATCTTACATCCTTCAAGATACCTGGTGACCAGCTTCAGGCTGGACTCTTTAAACAGGGCTAGATTATTTCCTTATTACTTTATGCTAATGCTTTTATCATCACATGCTAATCAAGAGGAAAATATAGTTCCTGTTCTTGAGCATGTTCATGTACAAAAAAGTACTGATTTTCTAAAACCATTCTTTTAATTATGTACTCAAAAAACAGCTTAGATACATGAAAATTAAATAGATCTAATGAAGTGGAATGGAGTGCTAAATTTAATTAAACAAATTAAAAAATTTGCAGAAAGGATATTAAGCGATCTTTTGAAATGGAAATGGTATCCTTAGTTCTACAATTCACATTAAGATTACAGCTGAGTGGGTAAAATACTCCCAAATGCACCCTGACAAATTCTGCAGGGCAAACAAAGTACACATCTACACATACCGCTTCTTATAAATATTTGCTCAGATGAAAAAGTTGTTTGTCTGCACTTTGTCTTTACTCTTAACAAACATCCTAGGAAAAATATTCTCTTGACACTTTTTTTTCTACAAACAATGAATTTTTACTGAGTCTTAGGGAGAATCACTTTTAAAATAATCAATCTTTGCATCTGTACATCTCCTGAAAACCTGAGTCCAAGTGCTCTGCTTGCCCAGATACACAACTGGAAAGCATCGCACAGGTGAACGGTCACGTCTCTCCAGCATTGCCCCAGTGCTTTCACTTGTAAGATATTTCTCCTAAACCAAGAAAGTTTGCAGAAATAGTCTGGTGAGTAATTTCAAACACACACACACACACACTCTCTCTCTCTCTCTGGAAAACCATCAACTACCCCAAAACTGGAATGAGGCTAGAAATGAGCATATTTATGAAGTTATTGTTTTGCAGCATTTCTCCTTATCTTTCCAGTTCTGTTTCAGCAAACTTTGGGTTTCCACAGAGAGTCCTCCGAAGGCGGAGTGACCTACCTGGCTCCAGATAGGTACAAATTAACTCTTCGGCACTGTTGCTAAGTAGCCCTGTAAGTTTATAACAATTCTCAAGAGTTTTACGTTTTTTCTTCTTAAACCTTCAATTACATGTAAGACATTTATACCTCATAACAAAGTAATCTACCCACCATGCTTGCTGCTGGTGCAGAAAGATGGGCGCCACGCGAAGAAACCCCCTCACCAAAACACCAGCGCTTTGGGCAGGATCATCTCTGACCTTCCTGCTTCTCAGGGGGGTCTGTTGCCTCACCTCTCCTGAGCCCTGGGGGATGGCAATGGGGAGCCCAGAGCCAGGGGGCAGCTCTGCCCGAGGAAGCTTTTGTTCCTGGCTGAAGAGCCCTGCGCGCCATTCCTCGCTCCTGGCACCCCACAGGCGCTGCTGGGCACAGGCTGCCCCCTCAGCAGGCCGGGAAGGCCTCGGCTTCCCGCTGCTACAGCCCCTGCCTTTTCTTCCTGTTAAAGCCACAGTTTGAAGACCTGACACATGCTTCATCTTCAGCCTACCACTCCACTTCGTTGAAATAAACTGCCTGCTTCGAGAGGAGTCACAATTTCCCCGAGGCTGCGCTGGCAGGGCACAGCGATGGCGGGGCCAGAGGACAGGGCCGCCCCTTTTCCCGCCTTTCCGCGGCACCGACTGACAGGGGCCTGTTCATCGCCAAGGAACCTGTCTGAGAACGCCCGGCCGGTCAGAAACACCGACAGGGCCCCGCTGAGGTGACTTCAGCTGTAAATATCCACCACAACCCCGCCAAGCAGGCTAAGGTCAGGTGAAATTTGGTGCGATACACTGCTGCTCCTACTGCAATGCCACCACGCTGCGCTGCCGGCCCTGCTGGGGCAAAGCCAGGGCCCACTTCAGGGTAAAGCAGCACCGGGGTGAGCACGCTCTACCCATGCTGCGCCGAAGCACGGACATCCCGGCACAGACCGCCTCATTCCAGATTTAAAGAACACCCTCTCTCCTCAGAGCTAACCCAAACTCTCAAAATAAGGCACAGAAAAAACTGTCCAAGGTCTCCAATTGTGATTATTTCTTCTCCCCCATCATTCCCAATTGCAACTAGTTTAGAAAGAGAGAAAAAAAAAGGACCTTGCTGTAAAACCTAATGCCAAAAAGCTTTCAAAAAGACTTAAAATAAGCATTTGTCTCTCTTCATAATGAGTTGAGCTCAGAAGTCACAGAAAGGTCATATCACAAAGGGAGTGGCTCCTGAGGCAAAGGGAAGCCTTTATTACTTTAACTAACCTCCTTGAGGGCAATTTCACATCCATAATACAAACTATTCTAACAATGTGCAATGAAAGTAGGTAAATGATCACCTTGTATGTGCTCAGATTTTGATTAGCCATTTTATTTTGCTCTATTTAAAATCTGGCAGAGCTAATTCTTTAATCCAATATTTTTAATGTGCTCTGTTATATCAGAAAGATTTCTCTTTTGTCAGTGCAGCTGAATGGCATGGTAATTAATAATAATCCTAATGATCAGAGCTTGCAAAATAAATTATTACTGAATAAGCAGAATTAAAGTTTTATATAGTCCTCTTGTATCTGAAAGTAATGCTTGCACGTCTCTCTAAAGTGTTATATTTTACAGATAAAATTTGACTGGATTGGGGCTTTTAGATAGACTGTGCAGAAATGGGAATGATTTGTAGCATATGACATGTAGTATAAATGTACAGAATTCCTAGGCCTCGTATTTTATACCTTCTTCCTGTTAGCAGGAAATCATACAGAGTTCTCGCACCTGATAAAATCACCTATAATGTGCTTCCCCCCCCAACTCCCCCACAGATCTAGAACAGGACAAACCAGACTCGCTGCTTTCTACCCCCTTCTTTGCAGAGCGCTATATACCTTCTCACTTCTTGGTTTACAAGAGGAGTGTGCAACCTTACTCTAACCGTGACAAAGCATAGTCAAAATTGAGAGGAATAATAACGTTCAATGTGTTTGTCCCAGCAGCTGCCAGGTTTAGCACCAGCAGAGGTGAATTAGGATAATACCTCCTGCATATACAGTCCATCCCATCCAAGAACTACAAGCCCCTTGCAAGGACAGTTTAGTATTTTTACATCTACTTGGATGAGAAGTAAACAGAGAAAGAGAACCAATCATTATCAATATTTTAAATTACTTAGACTAATGCAAATAGCCAATCCAGCTGTAAAAGAAGAAAATGCCCTCTGATTTTCAATGCTAGCACACGGCAAGGTCCCCGCTGTCTGAGTACCTATGAGCTTGAGCACTCCAGGAGTGATTTCATGCTACATGGGACCATCCCAGGTGTACTACAGATGCTCTTCACGGGTTGTGCTACAAGAAATACCAGCCAAAATACCTAATTTTGCACTCTGTGAACCTCTAAAACAGTACCTAGTGAAAGGACCTTCCTGTCAAACACAATGGAATTCTGAAAAACAAAACAAAACCCACCAAAACCCCCCAAATAAAACAAACAAAACCAGTAACAACAAAAACACCACCAAAACGCCACCAGGAGAGAAGAGAAGGAAATAACCTACACTAATCAGAGATTGGTATCATTAACCAAGGGAAAGATGCTTCAGCCAGAATCACTTGTTAGAAGGTAACAGAAAAATGTGCTTGAGCCAGAATCATTGTGTTAAAGAGGGTAATAACAACAATGGAGAAAACCAATTTACTTTTAGGGGGTACTAATGAAGAAAATAACTTTAAGATAAAATCTGGTAATAGTGGCTTTTCTTCCATCATGAAATAGTCCAGGAAAAACACACACCTGTCTGACGCCAGGACAGAGATATCCTTTACCTGCCAGCCCTGGAAGACTCCACTCAGTAAAACGCATGTCAAGGAGACAAGCAAATTCTGAGACACAATCCAGTGACTATTCTCATCAGGCTTCAAATTCTGACCCTTTCAACTTAGGGCTATTTCACTTGTTACTTAGAGCAACATCAAGTACACATTTACTTCAGCAACACGAAAGATTCTCCCAGGACTCCAAAAGGAAGAGCTTTAAGAACAAAAAAAACTTAATACAGGAATATCACTAAGCTTGCAATAAAATTAAAAGACTTGACATCACTGCTATATCACCTTTACTGTTTTGAAAGGCTCTGAAGAGATCTTCTTCTTGGGAAGATCAAATAGAAAATAGGGCCCAAGGACTTGGTCAGAATTCTTCAGTGCCTTGCCAAAGCCTCATTCCAGCTCTACTTTTGAAGTCACTAACCTGAGTGCTTACAACACTCAAGTGCAGCACAGATTTATAATATGTTTTTATTTAAAGAGAATAAATAGCCTACAGTGCCAGGCGTGAGATGATATATATCCTGTCTGTTCCGAGTGAACTGCTGTAGCAGACATTAAAAAGGAAAGGTGTGTTTAAAGAATACAGCTTTAGAAAAAACACTCCACCAGCTAAACCTATTTCATCCCCACTTATATCTTACTTTTAAGAAGGGAAGACAGAATGAATTGAATTGAAAGCCATGTATTAAGTCTTTAGAATTTTCACAGAAGTTTATTGAACAAAACTCCTAAGAAGCTGCTTGCTTTTTTATCCACAGAAACCTATTTATAGGAGCTGAATTCTAATAAACACAGATTGCAGTGCAAAGAAAAAAAGGTCAGCAGTGTATGCTCAAAGCTTTATTGATGTCTTGTCAATCAATCTTTTATTTTGTTGTTTAATTTTTTTTTAAGAAAAAAAATGCATGTAAGCACTTTTCCTCCTAATAGTGGATTTATTGAGCATTTCAACAAATCAGATCATAGATACAATAAGCAATGATGGCCGATTATCAACTTCTGTGTTTTCAGGTCAGGGTGTAAATTGACCCTGTGTTTGCTTCACTTCTTTCTGGGGAATAGCTAAGGCCCCTTTCAAACGCAATAATTTCCAATAAACTTTTTATTCCATGCCTTGGACATTCTAGAAGAGCAAGCTTAGTGGGGAAAAAAGCAACTCTGCTGGACAAATATATACAGTCACATATATTGCCTCCTTGTAAACTAGTTAAAATAATAAAGCTGACCCTTGACTCTAAGAGTGGTGAATCCAAGAGATGTAAAACTTCAGAGAATGGCCTTTAAAACCATAGCGCTTTCCTCCTAGAAACTGGTGTGAGTTCTGTAGAGCTCAGCAACAGAGCTCAGCTCTGTTCTGCATGAAAGGCAGGGCCGCTAAGCCCTCCTGACTCCGGTTAAGTGGTCACCCCTTCCTTCCAAGGCAAACCAGCCAGCCTTCTCCATCTGGCTGCAGTCCTTCCTCAACAGATTGTTCCCCCAACCTTTCCAACATCTTTTTCCGGTTTGTAATTTTAAAAGCCGGTGACTGTACCTGCACAGAGTAACTCAGACAGGACTGCCCATGGCGTGACTCCGTTATTTGTCACCTATTCCTCTTGCAGCTTCACCATTCTATTTATCTGCAGCTCTTCACTGAGAAGTCAACACTGAGGTGTCTAATGTGACAGTGGATTCCCTTGCCTGAGTTGACACAGTTAATTTAGTACAGTGAGAGACTGTTTCTTCCATCCAGTACACATTACTTTGCATTCACTTGCCACCACATCCTACACTTGGTTAGTTAGGTCTTCAGTTCCTGTAAGTCCTTTTTTCTTGATATGAAAAATGACATACAGACAGAAGAAAGCATGGGCATTGCCAGAGCCCCTCAGAAGCCCAGAGAAGATGGAAAATAATTTTTACTCCATGAGAAACATCCACTCCACAAAATCCTCCACAAGTTATATGACACTTACACCTGCAACTCCGTTGATCTCTCTCCCCACCTCTTCCACAACTCAGTGTACTTACACAATCTAGAAGTAACCTTGATATCCTAGTTGCTATCACTCTGCTCTATGGCAGCAGCCTAAGCAAGCGTGTAAAGGGGAATCATACTACTAGATTTGAGGGGGAAAAAATACGCTGCATTTTAAAGCATTATGATTTTTACTATTGCAAGTTTAGAATACACTAGAGGAGCCACCAGGAGCATTCCTCAGACCGACCAACCACAGCAATTAAATCACTTCTGAAGGAGTGAATGCAAATGAGGTCCCAGAAACGCTCTTTGATTGCTATTATGAAGTTACCTTCTGAAGAGAGAGTTGCCATCACACACAGCAATGCACATTGGTAGACCAACTAACAGCATTTTGGAGCTACTGCCCAGTTTGACATCGTAATTTTACATTATGAGCATTTGTCTTTCCTTCTCAGTGTCTGTAAGACAATGCCATTTGGTAAGGACTGACAACTGGTTCTGAACAAACCCTGCTGTGGCTGGCATTAAGAAGTGACAAGGACAGTACGTACGACTGCTTTATTTTGTTACAGACGTGACTAGCTAACACAGATTAATGAGAGTTAGCTACATAATCCTTTTTGAGGGGTCAAAACCAAACTGACTGCAATCTCTTACAAGCATTTCACAAGCCGCTTTTAATTTCAGTAAACGTGTTTGCAATTTACAGATTTCTCCAACCAATTAAAATTAGTCTAAAGTACTCCTGGAAGGAATTGTTTGTATTCCATTTTCACATTGTTGCCATCAGTGGCATTTGATTAGTTACTGAATACTTTTAGCTGTCTGACTGGATAGCACATTATTATTACTTTTTAAACATAAGCGGAGTAGAACAATAAATAATGTAAATGCACTTCACATTCAAACTTTTATTAAACTTTCACAACATTTTAATGTATACCAGTGGCCACATGAAAATTCACAACAACAGATAATCAGATCCTACAATGAGCAGTAAATCAAATTTGAGTCTTCCCCCAAAAACCACTTTAGGAATCTGTTTTTCATTATTCAGACAGCTCTGATTCTGTCTCTCATCATGGAACAAAAAGCTCTGTCCAGGAAGGAGTCCCTCTGGGACAGATCTTGATGTTGTTCTTTTTTAGACAGTTCAACTGATTTTTAAAAATGGTGACTCTTGCCTTAACAAGACATTAAGAAAGATTTCAAAAGAAAATGTCTCTGGAATTATAAACTGGGACTGGAGCTATTCCAGCGCATCTCAGCATGGTTCGTCTCTTAGATGCAGGTGAATGTTTCCCTCATACGTAAATGCCAAGATAAAAGGCTTCCTCAAAGAACCATTGTCTCTCTTTGCTTTCTTTGCCTAATTTCTACTATTTTGGGAAGACTTACACTTCTAGAATAAAAAGATGTATTTACAATATTTCTTTAGGATTTAGAACAGGAAGGCTTTCATTTTGTGAAGCAACTTAATTGGGAAGATACCTGCAGCAGTAAAGAGTCTGCTGCTTTGGAGTTCTGGGTTGTCACCACACAGAATGTAAACTCAGACAAACTTAACCCTCCACTGTTCACAGGGTGGAATTAATATTTATTTTATAAAACTGATGCAGAAACCACAAGCTGTTTTCTTCTTGCCAGATCCCTGTTACAGGACGTACCTTTCTTTTTGTTTTACAAAGCATAATACAAAAATGTCCTTATATACTTCTATACTATACAGACTTAAGCCTTCCCTTTAGAGAAGTAAATGAATACTGATCCAGAATGAAAAGAAAACAGCAGCTCTAAGAACAACAGTGGCTCTCCACTTTGAGCCATTTAACCGCACAGAAGTCAACGGCAAAAGTCCAAGTGACACCAGGGTACAAAATTCACCATTCATACTTTATTCAAGCTGCCATGCACCTAGCTAGCAGAGGACTCTTAAGCCTGATCAAGTCTAGGGTTTCTGTCCTGTAGTACTTAGTTTAACAGTTTATATTAAATACATCAAGATTCAATCACTCCAGAAATTTTACAACAGAAAGTTTTCCTTTTCTTTCACTCATTTCTACAAAAAGGATCACAGAGAACAGATGAGGTGGGAGGGACCTCTGGAGATCTAGTCCTGCTCAGCTGCCACTCAAGGAAGGTCAGATGGAGCAGGGTGCCCAGGACCAGGTCCAGGTGAGCTTTCAATAACTCCCAAGGATGGAGACTCAACAAACCTCCCTAGGCAACCTGTTCCAGTGTTCAACCAGCCTTAAGGTGAAAAAGTTGCCTTTTTAGCTCTGTTTAAATATAATTTCTTCTATTTAATTTGGTGCCCATTGCCCCATCCTGCCACGGCACAGCACTGAGGAGAACCTGCCTCCATCTTCTTCACTACCCTATTAGATATTCGTACACATGGATACGGTGCCCCCGACGCTCCTCTTCTCCAGGCTGAACAACCTCAGCCACCCTTCCCAAGACAGGCACTCCTCAATCATCTGTAGCCCTTTGCTGAACCCACCCCACTATGTCCATGTCAGTCTTACACTGAGAAGCCCAAAAGAAGCTCTGAATAATTTTACATTGTCTACCATAAAAAATGAGACGTGCAGATACACAAAGACCTGTAAGCGAACGAACGGAACATTTCATTATTATTCCTGCGTGCATTTTATCGGCTTTCTGACGGAAACAATACCATGTAACAGAGAAATTGTATGAATGCAAAGAGATTCCTTGCCTATGATAAAATATTTACTTGCCTCTGCCAACACAGCCGTTACTATATTTATCCTTCCAGCATCCCTTTGAGGTAAGGAATACTAATATACACATTGTACACATGGAAAACAGAAGGACATGGTGACCTACCTAATATCACACAGGAAGTACGTGGAAGACAAGGAATGTCTGAGCATGAGGCTAAGTGTTTTACAGCAGATGTGTGAGATATAAAAGACTTAAATTATTAATGGAGAAGACTTACAATGCTGCAGGATTCACAGGAATGGATTTCCTAGGGCGCATGTTCTGGTTTCCCAGCATTTCACATAGCTTCCATGAAAGCGTACAAAACTTTTCTCCCCCTACATTTTCATTAGGACTCTGGCTGGTCTCAAAGTGAAAAAACTCATTTTCATTTTAAGTCTATTCAAGAACTATCGTTTTCTTCCATGTTGTCCGTTATTTTAGGTACTTTCCTGTGTGACTGCAACTGTTATATCCTAGATAGAAACCATAAGCCCTCAGCTTTTATTTTGTTATGCTAGAACATGTAAAATCCTCTTGCTTCTTTTCATAAAACAGGCTTTTCCATTGCCTTAATAATCCTTATGACCCTTCTCTACATCTGTTCCAGTTTTACTGAACATTCCTGTCCATGGGTGACCAACACTACACAATATTTCTGAGGTTGTACCACAGCCTCTATAATAGCACTAGCATTTCCTCTCGAAATCCCACTCCTAACGCATCTTAAGGTTGCACTGCCTTTTTCACTGCTGCATCACTTCTTAAAGTAATTCTCTTTATAACTCACAATACAGAGAAATAAAAGTATGGAATCACTATAATTGAAATATCGTTGGTTTTTAAGGAATTTCTTTGAAGGGGAGAGCAGTGGACACATTTCATAGATTAACCGAGAAGTCTTTTTCAACTGAGACGCATATGGAGATGTGAGAGAAAAGAAGAGCTGGAAAAGGAGAATTGGTGGGTGTTACACACAAATGGAGCAGGAAGATGAGAGCATACGAGTCATGATTTGTTATGTGCAACAGCGGGAGGATATAGGCTCTCTTTCCTGCTTGGAAGTTCTCTGAACAGCTCTACACAGACAGCGACTTGTCTGATTTCTGAACAAAAGGGGCCAGTCAGGAGAGCGCTTCCTTACACAGCTGACTCCAAGAGAATGGCAGATGCTGATGAAGTGAAAACTTCAAGTCTACCTGTTTGAGAAAGCATTATGCAAAACAAGAGTCTGAATGAACCAGCTTCTTCATCCTTTTGGCTCAGTATTCAGAACGAACTATACAGCTTGTGAGAGCAGACCTTCTCACTGTCATCAGAACTATGCTACTGTCAGGAAATAAACAGAAAAACTGCGCCATTTTGTTAATTTAATATATCATAAAAATTGAGATCAAATCCTCCAACGTATTTACTAAATGTAAAAAGCAACTTTTCATACACCTGCCACAGTCAGAGCTGATAAAAAAAGTACAGAAGGAAAATCCCAAATGTCCCAAAGAATTAAAATTCTATTTTTTTTTCTCTAAATAAACACAAGGAATTTCCGGTGACAAAATATAAACTCAGCACCATTGTATGATTTCCTATGAATGTGAAATCAACACATTAACTTCCACATTACTGAAATATGAAAGTATACGTTGCATTGTATATGTGTGAAGTATACATCAGTAAATTTACAATGATGCAATCAACATTCTTGAAGCGAAATTAGAAAGCTGGCAATTCATTTTGACTTTTTTAATGTATGATTTCAGCAGCATCGGCAATCTTTCAGCTTTCTTGGTTTTCAAGTAAAAAAAGTTGTATTGAATTTTTTTTTCCTTAAGCTCTAATGAATTTCAACTGGCTTTTTCACAGGGAAAACCTAGAAAGCCTTAGTCAGTCAAAACACTCATTGATTGCATCCTCTGATGCTAAAAATTATTCATTGCTACTATATTCCCAGAAAGGAAGCTAACATTGAAACTTGAACACTCGTGTACTGATTAATCACGCACCTTTCCATACAGTATTTCTTTTTCTTACACAGAGCACTTTCTGAAGAGTCACCACTGGATGAAGGGAACATCACATCTTGCTACCCTAATCAAGAACTTCAATCATTGTGCTGTACAGAGGTTCCAGGTCAAGGAGAGACAAGGCCATGTAAATGTAAGTGATTCTTAATGAGTCCTTTACCCATAGCTTTATTAAAGCACAAATAACCATAAAATGACGCACTCTATTGATTTTGAACCCAGCATATGACTTATTTCAAACCCTGAATAGCAATAGTGATGAGATAAAACATCTTTAGCCACAGCAGTAATTATTACCAGAGTTAGCTATCTTCAAGAATCACTTTTGTTTGCTGATGTAGGAACAATTGCATGCGACCTGGGAACGTGCTTTCCGCTGCCTGAACCACGGCAGGACGGAGTACGCTCACCCTAGCCCCTCTTCTGCCCACGAAACTCCCTCTGTATTTCACTTGAAAAACGGGACTGCAATCCTCCCGGTACCAGTAGATCATACTCCAGTAAATTTGAAGTCAGCAGATTAGAAATTGTTCCTATGGGTCAGGTAAAGTGGCTGTCTATCTAGTCTCTAAGTGAGGTTACCACTGGCTGTTTCAGAGAGGTGAAAAAACCCATGCATTATGCAGCTATGGAAAAACTTGCATACAAGGAAAATCTTTTTACACACCTCACTAGTTAGAAACTGCCTTTGCTAGATATAGTTTTACATGACTTCTGAAACCAGGTATTATTTTACATCCTTATCTCTTTCTATATATACTTTTTTCTGGCTGAATGTCTATTCCATAGTTTTCTGTGATGCCTATCCTCCTTAAGAATCCTCAAACCAAAATCATTGATTAATAAAAAGACACCCTTTTCACCAAATAAAAACCCACATCTGCAATAATACATGACTGGTCTGTTTTTGACAGGAACACATTGTCTTTTAAATAAATATATATACACACTATTTCCACAGAACCTCTGTAGTGTTACTATTTCTTAGCTCCGTTTAACTTCATGTCTAATTCTGTTTCTATTCTAAGTCTCTTGCTTTCTGCAAAATCCTGTAGCAATGAGTTTTATAGGCTATGTGATTTCTGAACAGTTCCTAAAAATACGAATCAATTTATTTCTTCACTTCTGATTTCACATTGCACTACCTGAACTACCTAACAGTGATTTGTCTTTGGAGTCTTTCTCCATTTAAAAATTCTTACAGTGCAATTAAAGAACTTTACGGAAATAATGCAAATAATCTATATTGCTAATGGCTTTATTTACATCTGTGATCTCTTCTTTGCAACACACGCATAATACATATGATATCAGACTGTGCTATGCATGCTGCTTTTTTTTTTTTGCCCTCAAAATGCATACTAATTACTACAGCAAAATTGAATTTGCCTGTGCATATGTTAAGGTTAACCATGCAGTTAGTGGGGAATGAAGCACTGGGAATCAGTTGTGCAACCGAGAAGGAAATACATATTTTAAATCGTCAACAGGATTTAATTACTTTGTGTGAGAAATAACTTAGTTTCTACTTTAAGATTAAATAATTTGAAAAGATACTAAGCTGCTTGCCATGTTTAATTAGGAGCGCAACTTCACTGAAAATCTCCTGAAACACCATCATCAATGGCTGTAAAGTGTCTACTTAAACTGTTTTCTGTGATGTCACAGCATCTTTGACTAAAAAGTGTTATTACTTGAAAACTTCATGGTATGTAGCAGAAAATTATTGTATTCTTGTATTACAATCTTGTCAACAGAAAAATTGTCTAAATCACCACAGAAGACATAGGAACAATTTAAAGTGTACCATAGCAATTGATGAATGTGGCAGAAACACCATTTAGATGAAAAAAAGACATTACTTGTGAAAGAAAAAAATTTAAATTAATAAAGTCGTGAAATTGGAAAGTAACTGTATCAATTTTGACCAAATGATTCAAATATTCCCTCATCAACATAACGAGCTTGGGGTTTAATTTTCATGAAAACCTGCTATAAAAAGGAAACAGCAAAGAATTTTCTTGTCAATGCATGAACAATCAATGGCAAAAGGAGTAACCATCAAAAAAAGCCAGTTGCAGCTGGGGGAAAAGCAAAAGAAATGAAAAGTCACCGTAAATGTGTGGGAGGGACTGTTTGTAAAATTGCTATTCAAGTAGCTAAGATTGTATCAGTATTTCCTGTATAGAACTCCATTTTTAAAGAATTTATATTACTTGACTGTTAAGATGTTTCGAGGCAGAAACAAGGGCATACTGTGCGTGGGCAAATTTTAAAATTAAAAATGGCCTCCAAAATTGCTCCAGCAATTTTCTGCACACAATTGTTTCCATGTGAAAAGATCCACATTTAGTCATGAAACAAGCATACTTAAAAAAAGAAAATAAAAAAGAATTTACCAGCTCCTCATTCAATCATTGCTAGAAGTTCAATCGCTAGTAGAGTTTCAGTTCTTTCTGCTGTGGATACACACTAATACCAGAACTCCAAATAAAAGCACTACTACATGGTAAGTGCTGATAGATGCATTTGCATATGAAAATATGGGAAGTATGAAAGTGCAGTTTTTAGAGTAAATTTTAAATCAAGCAAGGGATTATTTAATAGAATCTCAAAGCAGAAACCCCTTTCTTTCCTAATATACAGTTGCATCCCTTGGTAAATATGCCAAAAGAAGCAGAAAAAATGATGAGACTTTAAGTTTTTAATATATTTTTCAAATATTCATTTTTATTCCCTAAGCAAATAAATATGAACTAAATTGTATCAGCTAACTCTCTCTAAATTCATTGTTTTGTCCTTACATTCCCACCCATTCTATGTTTTTAATCAGCTAGTTATTTTGGAAGATAGAATCAATGTTGCAAACCATTGTGTGTGTATTAATAAAGACAATATAATTATTTAAAATGTCATCACTTTTAAGCAAGATAAACAGTTCCCTTAATCCAGAACGTCAAAGCAATTGTCTACATTTTGTTAAACCAAAAAAGTCTTTTTAAAACCAGCATGACATTAAGAATCCATGTCAATAAATTACAAAGCAAAACAGAGTGAAGTTGCTAAACTGTTTCTAGTTTCAGTGAAGAAACTACATGCACAAAGGGCAAGCATTTTTTAATTCTCTGAAATACTCAGTCTTGGGCAACGCAAGTAAATGGGTTAATAGTAAGCACCAGACCCGTTACCAATCTTGCTCAGCAACATGTCTCTAACAGGGACAGAACAAGACTCAGGAATAAAATGCAAAAAATCTCAATATAGGCAATTTTATCTTCATCCAGAAAGAGCTCCTTACAACTACAAATACATTTAACATATTTGTTTGTGTGTGTACATGTGTGTCTAATACACACAACTAATAGTATTCAAATATTAGCTATTTGTTCTAGCATGTGCATTTCTCTTGAAACATTCACCCTCCCACAGACTTTGGAAGGATGAGAATTTTTCTTTTTTTTTCTTTTTTTTTTTGAGTTTGGACACCAGTTAAGCTACTCCACATGCACATGGCTCAAGTGCAATCTACAGATGCAGAACCTTTATTAAGAGCGCAAAGGATCAGTTTTACTTTAGAGAGATGGAAGCCTCCTGTATTATTACCTACCATGTGGCACATGAAACAACTCTCGGTCAGGCCCGAAGGCTCACAGCACCGAGGGCTGTAGGCACACAGATGAAAAGACAATGCTGGCCAAAGCCTGATTACAATGCAAAGCTATTTGCTATTTGGAATTGAAATAGGACTCATCATGACAAGCCTGGAAGCAATACTAGTTCACTGATGCCTGAGCCATTTATAAAGTTTGAAATTCACATTTTAGAGGTGTTTTCTCCCATGGCATTAACCTGCGTGTAACTAGTCCTCATCTCTTGCAACAACCACTGCAGTTACCAACCCTTTCTCTATGCATGTATTTACTACGATGACCTTTTAAATTATATTACTACACACCGCTACTACAAAGTTAGACAATCAGAGGCATGTGTTAAAAAAAACAAAATATCCAGCCTTTTCCCCTTACAGAGTTTAGGAAGACAGCCTAGTAGTCCAGATTCAAAATCAAAACCCTTAGCCACCACTCCTTTTTCTTTCCCGTTAATTGTTATTAAGTCATCACTGTTGGTTTTGCCTTTTAACTGTATCTAAGTTCACAAACTCAAGAACAAGGCTGCTTCCCAAGAGACTTTTCCTCAAGACTTTCTAGTTCTAGCACTACATTTTTAAGCCATGGGATGAAGCAATATAAACAACAACATTAGAGTTCTTTTGGAGTGCATCACCAGAGTCTTTTTTTTAAAAATGCAATTCTCTCCCTGCTGTTTCAAAACAAGGTAGGAAGCAAAGTGAAAGGAAAAACGCAGTCTCTTCATCTTTCCAAACTAATCCCCCACATGCCCTGTATGATCTGCTATCCTAACACTGTGTAAAGGAACACAACAAATATTGCAAGGAGCAAACAACGCCTCTTCAACACTCACCAGTTCACTGAACGCTCAAATTCAGTTGGAATTTCTCCATATCTGGAGTCCTGTAAGCCACTCAAAAATGGGAAAGAAGCCTAAACTTGGCTGCAACTGTTTGTCTCCTAGGATGAGACCTTTTAGTGGGTTTAAAGGAGTAGAACTTCTAATTTTTCCTTAAAACTGTTACAAGATTAGAAAGGGGTTGCAGGTGTGGAAGCGGGGATCCCACCTGCCAGGCACAACCTGAAGCCATAAGCCTAACAGATGTAGGCACTGCTTTGAGAAGGAGTCTAAGAGCCAGCTCTGCACACATACTGCATCTGCCACCACTCCCAGGGGACCCCTTCTTCCACTCAGGGGATTTAACTGTGTGCCTACAAAGCAATTTTAGTATTTGACTACCTGTGCACATGCAGGTGAGTAGCAAGATTATAGAGTATGTAAAGGAAGTCTAAGCACAAAGCTCCTTCTGAATGTGAAGAGCTGTGCATCGTGGCTTCAGGTGTGCTCTTCTGTGCCTTGCTCCTGCCTTGTGGCACAGCTAGTGGAAAGGCAAGGTGAGGCCACTTCATACGGCCTGCAGGGTGGAACTAGATGAAACTGCAAGCAGGCAAAGGCAAGCACTGGTTGGTGGCAAAGTAGAGCTCTGTTCCCTCCTTGGCCCCAGGCTAGCTGGGCTTTACCACTGCTTCTGCAAGCTCTAGCGCTCTGGAAACTTCCATGGGAGAAGATCAGATGCTGCAAACTGTTGGCTCCCAATGTTACCTGCAGCTGAAGCATGGCAATTCCCAGAGCCCTAACAGCTTCTCAGACAACTTGTCCTCCGCAGCCCCTCAGGCCCCCCAGTGCTTGTGGTTTCAGCCTGACCCAGAGACTTGGGGGAGGCAATGGGAGGATTTTCCTTTCCAAACTTGAGAAGGAAATTCATTCCCCCAAATCTAAAACTCAAGGTCCCCCACCATTCTCGCAATATTTTACCTTAAGCAGTGTTTTCTCCTGAAGGGACTTCTCTTCTGATCCTGTGCTCCCAAGAAGTACAAAGGACAAAGCACAAACCTCCACAGAAGAAAAATCTAAATCAGCTGTGGGGGAACTAATGCAAAGACAAGTCACCTGTGCCACAAGCTGTATTGTCTCTGCCCTCGCAGCTCTCCGGCAGACCTTACTGTTAATATGGCTCCTTGTCCAGCCAGATCCTGGATTAGAGGAGAACTACTTACTAGATATAACAGCCTATTTCAAGTAACTCATATTGATTGTATATTTTAGCTCCTCCTCAAATCAACTCAATTTATTTGCTGGAAGGAGGTTGTAGTTACTTATATGAGTCAGTGGCTGATTATCCAGCTGATTTTAGCACTTGCACTAACATCAATGTACAGATCAAACCCCTGTAAGCAGACAGACAGCTTCTTTCCAAACAATGCTTTGACAGAACAACAAGAGTTAAACGGTTTTTAAAACACTTTCCTACAGCTTCCATGTGAAGAATGCTTAGAAAAGATTTCTTTCTAACCAAGCCATCCAGGGCTTAATGCAATCGTTGAAGAAACTGGGCTGCTTTCAGTTCTTTTCATATGACAAAATGCTTAAGCATTTGCAACCAAAGTTTCACAACTGTACTTTCTAAGCTGACAACAATGGACATATGTACAAGTCATTTAAGACTAATACAAAGAACAATATAATTTTATAGCCATAGATTAACTATCCACGGGAGGCAGACTTGGCCAGCCCTGTAGCATGTTCCCTGCTTCATACATATTGCTAGTTCTTCTCTTCCAGGAAATACTGTGGCTGGGAAGGGAATTTTCATTCACTGTTAAAACTCGTTTTCTTTTCTTGACTTGTAGATGCCAATAAGGTGGAACTATTTCTGAGGAGTCTCATTCAAAACACTGGCATGCTTTTATTTCTAGTGAGCAAGTACTGGCTTTTTCATGCTGTATTATACGCAGCCCACACAATTTTTTATTATTAATAAAGTAATTGTGCCTACAAAGCCAAATATTGCATCTTTGGCTATACCAAGGTAATTCTTTCCAACACAGAGGCAACGCTGTGGTTCAGCAAGCAATTGAATCTGGCTCAGGAATGATAGGAGCTACCTTCTGAGCCCCGGTATTTTGCTACAATGAAGTGCTGTGTGCTCAGCTCATGGAGCAGGCCAATAACACAGGCCTGCTCCCCCAAGGATGCAGATAGCCCTGTTCCGTGGGACACTCCCATGTATAAATGTTCACAGAATAAACAGTACCAGCTGTATTTCAGTACCAGATGGCAAGGCCCAGCACATGCACAAACACCTGAGCTCAACACACAAAAAAGTCATCCTAGTCTGTGCAGGTCTCTTCCTCTGGCCCACAGGAGCACCAAGTGGGCAGTGCTTGTTGTAGATGCACACAGTGCAAGCCCTTTCTTCTCAAAAATCCAACTTTTAGCCTGAAAGAAGCAAACCCCAAAGTCTGTGCTTTCCATTAAAGTCACAGTTCTCTCAGTCCATCCATCCCCCTGGTCTGAGCACTAAAACTGGAGGTAGAGGATGCTACATCTCTCTTACTCCTACCTCATCACTGTCCCATTTGGTCCTCACCCCCGTGTTACCAAGTGCTGAAATACTGAGGAGATTCTTGCTCTCTTGTAAAATTCTGACACGTCACATGATGACATGACATCTCTCCTTAAAATTCTCCCCTTCCTTAGTACAAATCCAGCCCATAAGGCTACCACACCTTCAGTAGCTACGTCTGTAAGTATTTCCAATTAATAATGAAGCATACGAGGGGGGATGAATTCATCAAAATTTCCCGGTTTTAATCATACAGAGATATTGCATTATCTAAGCCATTTTCACTACTAAAAAACAGTTTTGAAAAATTCGTACTGCATATAAATTTAAATCTGTCCATCAAATTACCGTGACCATTCCAACTTCCTCTACAAGAAATACACATGGCCCTCGGTGTTTTAAAGACAATTACTCAGCCTATAGGCCTCTTGCATTAATTGCTGTTGGTCTTTTTACATCCTTACTTCATAAACTAATTTTTCTTTCCAGTGATGTCACTGTAATTATTTCTCTTCAGCCAGAACGTTCTACATTATTTATCCCGTTAATTAGCTGTCCTAGATTTGAATTGTTTGGCCATTTTTGGAACTCAATCCCCTGTAAAATTTTGCTCCCTGCTATCAGGGAGGTTCCCAGCCAGCCATCACGGTATTGTTCTAAGGGTAGGTCACAATCATTTAGCTTTTCTATATCCTAGTGACTTCACTCTACTGTTACATGAGAACAATGGTTTCTCCGAGCACACAGGCTCACGTCACCTTTTCCTTGGTAGGTCAGATAGCAATCACTCTTTCAGCAGAGGCACTGTGATTGAAAACACTGCCATCATCTTGCACTGGAACATCTCTGCTAAGAGTCATAGATTTATCCATTGATCAAAAGGAGTCTCCTAACCAAAGTTCTAGGAAGCGCTTTTACCTGTGCTTAAGTTTAAGTCTGGTGGCAGTTTCATACCTTCAAAACTTCTGTGTTTTGCTGGACTGGAGTCCTTGCCAGACTTATGGAAATTTGAAAGACTTGCTCTAAACTGGTAGTCCCAGAAAATCTGCTCATTTTCTTACACGTTTCAAAGGATCAGTATCAGCAGACTATGAAGTAATAAAGGAATTCATACCTTGGTTTACTATTTTCCTGCAGCATCTAGCAAATCATTATTATCAATAATTGCTAATAATAATTGGTAGAAGCCTCTCCTTTATTCCCTCTGCTCTTTGCCAAAAAACACAGGGGTTTTTTATTTTGCTAAGTCTGGTTGAAGAGGGCAGAATATATTGGTAACATTTTGAAAACTGTCTTTCCATCTAAAGCGACAAAGACCTTTCCCCCAGGGCACCAGGAGAAAACAGCAAAACTCTGTACCTAAGTTAATAAGCAAGAGCAAAACAACTAAAACCTTGGGATTTACCATTTTTTCCAATTGTGATTTTCCAGAGTCCCTGTTCATCAGTATTTATTATTTACCTTTTAGCTTCACAGTGTTTCCTTTTCACTTGGGATATAGGTTATTGCTTTGCAAATTGTATATTAATATTGCTTACCTACAAATACTTTAGGTATGATCCCAGGGGCAGCGCTGTATGCATTTTAATGAATGTTTGAACTTTTAAAATTCAGTAGCATTTATTTTAACCAGAAGTGAAAGAAAGTTGAATTCCGAGTCTGGTGATGAATTTACATCTACTTATACTTAAAGAGAGACTGAAGTAGGGCAAAATTCACTCCTATGGTGAAGACTTGCATTGAACTTGTGTTCCATTTAACACCTCCTACAGTAGACCTTATATGCTTGAAAAAGCAAGTCCTGACACAGGCCGTGAAGAGAAAATAGAAGCTTTAGCTAAGCAGGAACAAAGCAAAATGTATTTAAGATACAAATGTCTGCTCAGAAAGTTTTGGACTGGAACAACTTTTGAAGAAACCTGGCAGACTGGTTTATAAAACAAGCAGTTGTTCCCTCTTTGGATATTAGTAAGAAGTCATGAGAGAATTAGAAGAGCTAAAGTATTCTCAGATGTTTGCAGTGATCACTCCCCAGTTGAGTGTTTGGAAAATCCAATGTGTAAAATTTCCCATAAACAAAAGGATTTTTAAAAAGCCAGTTCTGGGATGTTCTTGGCTGAAATTGCTGGAACAAATAGGAATAGGTTTATGAACAAATAGCTGGTGTGGATTGTCCTCAGAAATATTTGTGCTAATAAGCCAAAGATGAAAATAAATAAAAGTAAAATTTCCATGTAGGAAGTGACAGAGCTGGTAAGCCTGGAGTCGGGATCGCCTGTGCCTTTTCACTCATCCTGGGGTTGCTGTGCATTTTTGCTCGTCCTGTTACCACTCGCTATGGGAAAGCATGTGGTATAAAACCCAACACCAGACACTAATCCCAGAACTAAACCACAGTTTGAATGCTCCCAACCAAGTTGTATAACAATGTGTGTGAACCTCCCATCTTCTTGCATTAACAGTCCTGCTGGCCTCACCCCACATCTTTTGTGCAGAAGTAACTGAAGGCACAGGTGACAGTGTGCCTTTTACAGAGATAACCTTCTCCAGAGATAACCTTCTCCACTCACAACAGCTGGTTGAACCTTTTTCCTTTCACAATAAATATAATGGATGGATATTCCAATTCCAGGCAAGTGTGCCTATGAGATGATAACCCAAGTTTTGGAAATACAACTGTGAGCAGCAGTGAGGAGTACAAGGGAGAAAGCCCAAACTCTAGGAAGAAAGAGAAAGTTTCTTACCTTTCTGTCATTATTTCATCAGCAGCAACTGGTTCCAGGTCTGATTTCTGGCTCTCTTCTCAGAAACCTAGGAAAATGAAACCAAACCACTTGAGTGTTCAATGAATAATACTTTCATCTTTGCCAGTGA
This sequence comes from Eurystomus gularis, assembly GCA_013400335.1. Classification (NCBI taxonomy): domain Eukaryota; kingdom Metazoa; phylum Chordata; class Aves; order Coraciiformes; family Coraciidae; genus Eurystomus; species Eurystomus gularis. The sequence continues at coordinate 241,902 of VZZY01007482.1, forward strand.
ATGAAAAAGCATAACATCACTGCTGGGACGGAGGAAAAAAAGAGTTAAAAAATACATTTATCTAACAGTTATTTTTTTGCCCAAGTATAGTAATAAGTTAGCCAATTGATTATTCATCCCCAAGTACAATGACTTTCTGGTTAGGAAACTGGTCCTTCTTGACCAAAACCTCTATCGCTACCTCCTTTAATCTAGAAAGTTTTGCGCCCCGCCAACTTCAAGCATTACATTTTAGATTAGATTACTTCAATTGTTCCACGGTGACCACAGTTAGGTACTGGACTACCAAGACTCTCCTGCTTCACTACAAGAATATAATGTCATCAGGTTTATACTTTTTTTTTTTTGAAAAAAAGAAAAATATCCTAAATAGGCAAAACAAAATATGAAGTGAAGGTGTTTTAGACCTCTCTCTCTAGCACTGCCAAGAACATTCCTTTCCTTCTGACCATCTGCTCTCTGGAAGGGGCTCCTCACACCCTCTGGGCCTTAGCTGTCAGGGTTTTCTACGGTTGAGAAAGGGTATGTGGCTGTGCCTGCACATGAGGCCTCTTAGTTGGAAACTATCACAAAAATCCTGTTCTATCAAAAAGCTTTTTTTCTAAAGCTGCAAACAGAAAACTTTTCAGATCAGCTGCAATCACAGCTAAAGCTGCAGAAGGTCAGTGCAAGGCAGCATAGGAAGGTCCTCAGCTAGGACTAATTACTGACCATCAGCCTGCTTTAAACCGTAATCTCTTCCGACCACTGTCTTGGGGGTTCTCCTTTACACAGCAGTTGAATCTCTGGGTTCAGACACCAGAGCACCGATGAGTGCTATACAGCTGTCTCTAAATCCCTCTTTCAGTGTGCTCAGCATGTGAGCGGCTATATACAAAACACACTAACACAGATCTGTTTGTAGCTCAACTCATTCTCTCAGGTTTCTCTCTCTGGATAGCCCAATGCTCAGAATCTCTCCTGCCAGGAATGGCATGAATTCACAAACAGCCATGCCACAACGCAATGTAGCAAGACCTACATTATTATTATGCTTGCCAAACATGCCAGCACACGAAGCAAGCTTCTTCAAAGCATCTAGTCATCTGTTTTACTGAGCCAACTACTCAACCACAGCAGCAATGAGTACCTACCCAGAAGAGTAATCCTCTGCATCATGGCAGAACCCCACACCAGACCCAGAAACAGCTAATAAAAGCAGGAAAAATGGGAACCAGAGGTTGTGCTCCTCCTGCCAAGAAGTAGCTTGGGTGGACCAACATGCCCCAAGGCCATTGCGTTTTATGGGCAAACCAGTCTGCCTTTATGAGATCTTGCTAGCTGAATATTGTACGCAAGGAAACCAAACACAGAATCTTAAAATACATTCAGTCAAAAGAGATCTCTGGGATCATCTTGTCCAATCTATGTTCAAAACTGGGCTGACTTGGATCAAGTTTGGGCCACCTAGTAATTAGCTGTGTTATACAGACATGGACATAAGGCACCACATGCATACATAACCCTGATAATATTTTGGGCCATATCAGCTACGCCACCTGTAACAAGTTGATAAACAGAGGGAGACAAAGAAGAAACTGCAGAGAGGAATATCACATTCATAGCCAAATTCAGACCTGTGCTTCCTTTAGTCACAGCAGAAAGACATAATGGGCGTTCAATGCATCCAACGCTATTAAAAAATCAACACACCTCAGGAACTGTGAGGTCTCTTTGTATTACACACTTTGGCCTTACTGGTATGTGTTTAATCCACCAAAGTTTAACAGATATTGAAGTAGAAGAGAAGACATCTGCAAATGCCACACATTTAAAAACAGCCAGCTGGAGTCTATTCACAGTGCTCAAAACATCGGAGCATTTGCTATGTCACATTCCAGGATGGGACCAAAGAACCATATTTGGCAGAGTTTGGGTTAGCAATTGGTGTTTTCATTTACTTGACTCTAGCTAAGGTTCAGGAAACATTACTTCAAATGAGAGATCTCCTTTCATGAACTTTGTAAGTTGGCTGGAAAGGTAAGATGGCAAAGGACAAACCTCCCCAGTCTCAGCTGAGAGCTGGAGAGAGTGGGTAAGAAGAAACAGAGAAGCAGAATTTCCTACCTGCTTCCATAACCCATAGCAAAATGAGCAATGAGTTTAATTGCTTCAGTAGCAGTTTTCAAATAGGTTAGCTAAAACATTTTATGTGCAAATTTGTGTCTCTTCTCCCCTAAAAAACTCCACAACTTTACCAAAGATAGAACTAGGCAAAGATGCTGAACATATGGATACTAAAAGGAAATGATTTCTCTAGCAATGACCACATGAGAACTCTTAGAATTTCCTTCCGCAGCTCATGACTTTTTAGTGGTTTGGATGACCTTGATAGGAAAAGCAAACATTAAGGATGTGATCTGAATTTTCTAAGACATAGACAGTAAATGCAAGACAATCCCTTCCGTTTACCATAGTGTCAACAGCACACTTCTGCAAGCACCCATTTATTCAGGCTGCCTAGTGACTGCATATGTAAGTACCTGGAAGATGTAAAAATTTCTTAGACAAACATTTTTCTTAAATGTGCAAAAACTGTTGCCATCATCACAATGCTAATTAATAAATATCCATTACTTTTACTAGGTAAACCTGTCTTGGGTCCTTAGATGACTCCTTCATAAAAATTCAACTATTTTCAAACTATTTTTGTCCTATGAGGTGAAGAAATAAGTCATGCAGAGAGGGTCAGATCCAAACTTTTTTGTGATGTCTACTGTCAATAAGCCTGTACACTGATAGCTTTACACCAGGACAAAGTAACAGCAAAGCTCTGACAGCAGAAGCACCACTTGTGCTAAGGGTCCCTGAAGCCCAAAAGAAGGCAAAGTGATAACAACCATATAGAAAGATATTCCTCAGTTGAAACAGTCGTATAAATACTCTGAAGCGACATCCCATTTCAGGAGGGCTCATAGGCCTGAGATGATAACAAATCAGATATGTTTCTACAAGCTTTGTAGAACTCACCGAATCTGGTGTTGCCCTCAAGCCACCGGCCATTACTTCCTGCACTAGCTTGTATGAATAAGCATATCCACGGAAAAGGAAATCTTTACCCTGTTTCAGCCAAGAATGTTTGCGGTGAGTTGCCACACCTCTGGCTGGACCACGCCAGCATCTGATGGTAGCTGAAAACCTGGCTCCTCTCTATTCTGCCTAGGCCAGCTTCCAGCCTTTAGGTCCTCTCCATAGTCTTGGCAGATGAAACAAAGCCCAGCAGGTTACAAAGGGTCCCCCTGTACTGATAGTTGTTCCCACAGGAGTAAACTCAAACACAGTGAGTACTTGGTATCTCACCCTCTCACATGCTTCTATGAAACCCATTCAGCCCAGTTACCACTGTTACCCCCACCCTTCCCAAATACAGTGTGGCAGAGGTACAAGTGAAAGTGCCAATATTCAAACCTGCTCACCTCACACGGGACACCTCAACCTCCAACAACCAACCGTTTCACCAATAAAAAACCCCAACCAAATTGTAAAAAAATCTTCCTGTCCATAAAAATATAGGAACTTTTGTTTAGCTAAACTAACATATAACTTCCACTTATTTCCTTCTGTGTGTTGGCTTTTGTTTATAAAAATGCCCAACGTTGTTTGCTTCAAGGAAATCTGATTACAGGAAATCATGCAGCTTTGATTCCTTGCTTTGTTTCCCTGACCTTTTTCCTTACATAAGCTAATTAAATGCTTTTAATAACAATACTAATTTGGTCACGGATAAGAACAAAAGTGTTTTCTGAAGGAGATTCCCCCTCATTCTATCTATACTTACTGTGCATTGTGTGAACATTTTCTCCCTATGTAATAAAGAGCCAGAAAATCATCTGTCAGGGGATGATGGATGATGAAGTCTGCTGCTTAGGCCTCAGGGCCTGGCCCTGCTGCTGTACTTGACTTAGCCTTCAGTAGGCACTAAGTGCTCTGTCAGATTCATGCCAAGGGAAAAGCATATGCCTGTAACTCCCAAAAGTGTGGGAACCAGAATAAACAGAGACATTTTTAACACTACCACACATTTTAAATCTGCTGTGTCACTTTCCTGTAAGCATTATCCGTATTTTTGTAATATATACAGTCATTGTGGGTTTGTGGCTCTGTCCATCACTGCTGTTCTTTGTTGTACACTAACCAAGAAAACAAATGAGAAATAAAAGGAATGCACAGAATACATGACCATTTGGCTGACGACTACATTCTGAGAGCAAAGCAGAGTTGAGTTCTTGGGGTTTTCTTCTCTCGCTTGCCCCCAACGGCACTTCTGTTGGTTTGTTGCAACAAGGCTTTTCTCACCTCGCAGCTTTATTAATTCAGGGGTTTTTTTCGAGTCCCCTTGGGTGCTGTATCAAAACACATTGATATATTACCACAGGGCTGTAGTTAAAAGCCATCTTCCACTCTTCCTTCCACCCCAAAAATTCCATCAGTCACTGAATTATGCTGTTTGGCTTGGATGGACTGCAGCAGGACTCTCAAAGTCTCAAGCATTTCCGTTATGAGCTCCAGGTCCCACAGGTAAAATGATGGTTTTACAACAATGCCAGACATAAGCGTGGTTCTCTAATGCATATTTTTATTTCATATTGCTTAACTACTGATTATAACCAGGCTTTTAAAATAATTATCTTAAGAGAGAATGGGTCAAATGCAGCCATGATGGAATTTCCATTCCTCACAAATTCCGCAGTGATTAATATCGCTGTGTCTCCTCCTCTTTCATCACTGCCTTCTGAAGATAAAAATATTTCTATCATGGCAAGTATTAAAAGGTTTGATTCCTTGTTTAGGAAAGGCCGAGAGAAAATGCCATAAAAATTAATAGCAGTTCAAATTACACAAGAACCCGTGGGGATTTTTTCCTCTACTGCAGGTACTATCTTTATCCATAGAGACCAGTATACAAGCTTTGTGAGGAACTTCCCTGGATTAGATGTCCCTTCAATTCAAAAGGGATATTCTCCAGCCCTGATATACCGTCGGATAATTTATCTGAGGGAGAGGCTTACCAGCATTTTACTCCTTTCTTACACCTTCTCAGAACTAGCAGAACTCACTGAGGCCTAGCAGGCCCTAAAAAGCCTCCTGCACTTACATGTTTTGATCAGCTGCATTAAATCTTCCAGGCACTGGCAGGGGTCCCACCGCACCAAAAAGGTACATAGCAAGGCAAGTATTAGAAGCCATTGAAAGAAGGGGCATTTTTAGGCTAGAGTTACTGTCACAACTCATGCAAATTCAAGATTTCACTGGCTTTGACATGAATATTTACCAGAGCATGACACCCCTTCCTGAAAATTAGCTTTCCCTAGTCATATAGGGATTGCCATTTGCAGCCCTCACACTGAAAACTGAACTTGTTTTAGGCTATTAGATGAGGATCCGCTCCTCTGCAGTGTTACTAGGGATTTCTTTTCTACAGTAGGCATTAATACAAGAAGATATCCAAAGGTCCATTCATCTTGCTTTACAGATGGGTTTAGCTGACAGCTATGAGCCTGACTTGTCTTTTACATCAATGCATCCATCCCAGCACCACTGCCGGCTTCCCTACAAAATATGCCCATCATTCAACAGCTGCAGAACAGTTTAAATGCTCTTATCTACTCACTTGAAATCCCTCAGGGCAAACTGTTCCCCGAGATGATCTTTACCCTGCTCTTGAATCTAATGCACTGAGACCTAAAAAGGCATTACGGCCAGAGACCGGTGTGACTACAGTAATAATTACCAGTTCAGCAAATAAGCTTCTCATTGCGAGCACTGCTAGGCCTATATACAAGCCAAGAAGAACATAGAATCATTGTGTCAGCACTTTTCAAAGACTATTTTAAATGCTATCAAGTTTAATATAACTTTTACAACAGAGTACAGAGTGTACTTTGTGTTCCTTTCAAATTGATGGAACAAGCCAATTTTTCCAGGTTTGTAGGCATAACATTTATTAAATTATAATAAGAAAATAGCTATTTAAAACCGTGAAATGAAAGACTAGAATATACATTTAAAGGTCAACAACTGCCCGAGTTTCCTTATTATATATTTTATCTGAGCAGTAGCGGGAGACAGAGGAGCCCTGGCACCATCCATGTACAGCTGCACACTGTCACTACTCCCGGCTCTGACTTGGACAAGGAACTACACACTGTTACAGGATGGCCCTGCTTCACCTCAGCCTCTCACAGAGCCGCCTGTTCACCTATTAAGATGGTGACTTACACCCTCTAAATAACTTCCACTATTTGTATTACGTACAGATGGAGCTTTTGTAGCTGCAATAGCAAGGTCAGACTGAAATACAGTGACTTTATTCCATCTCTGTGCTATACTTTCTTTAGAACTTCCATTAAATCAGTTTTACCACCTCTGCCCCAATTTCTTTTCTACAAATGTGGAGGGTTAATAGATCCTCTGCAAGGGAACAGAGGCTGTGTTAACTACCATTGTCAAACAGAAACAACAGATGATCAACAAAGACAAGCCAATGAGAAAGTACCCAGCTGAAGTGGAAACTTCACCAATAGACTGGAAAGAAATCTAGGTTTTGGCTTTTAAAAGCATTTTAAGGTTTCAGCATTAAAACATTTTGATTTCTTCATAAATTCATTTAAAAATAAAACCTGAACTACAAAGAAAATCACAAATATTGCCATCTGGTTTTTTAAAGCGCTATTTCAGTGGGCCTCATTCCACACTCTTGTCTCTTCAGTTAAACTGAGTATTCATTTTTTTTAGCAACACTTAGAGCAATCTGTCTTCTGTTCCACAACAGAATAGATACTCATGGACAAGAGCACAGCATCAAGCCTGTTTCGTAAACACCTTTCATTTGATAATAATTGCAACCATTTTTCCAAGTTCATAACGGAAGCCCCAACACACACTGAAATAAATACTGCATGAGATAGACCTCAGAAATCCTCATTAATGTTTCCTTCTCATCTGTAGATGTACACATATATATTGCATATGGAGCCTGATAGAAATCCATTGACATCTATGGAACGCTTCAGTAGAAAGTAATTTGGATCAGAATGGGCAACCTTCTACCTTGAGGCTACTAATCCACTTTCAAGCATTAAACTCCTCTGGCTTAAATGGTATATAAAAATTATGGAGAGCGCTCTTACAGTATTCATCAAATATGTAAAATACAACATCGCAACACTATCACAACACACAAATCCAGGTGTTTAAGGATGGATGTTGTAAAATTGGCACAACTTGGAAAAGCACAGCTGTGATTAGGATACAATTATCTTCTGCAACAAATCATTTCAGAGCTAGAATTCTTTGCTGCCACGGACAGAAACAGAGCTTTATTATTTTCCACTCACCTTAATTCTGCAAAATCTGTGCAGCTATAAAAGAGTGATTTGGATTCTAGTCTGGCTCAGAGTTCTAAACAATTTTTTTGGTAACTGATGGAATAACAGCGATTTTTTGTGAAGAACCTAACTTTAATTTTGGATCCCAGACTGATGGAATAGGGCTGGCAGCAAACACACCTATTATTTATTACTGGAATCACACGGTATGAAAGTACTTGGAAGGAGCCGGGACGCCACAGATATTTCTAAGTTCCACAGCTGATCTGCATTGAGATTTTCTACCTCAAGCTTTTCATCACATCAGAGAGACACCATAGTATCAGAAAATAATTCTACTCGTGTATGAATGCAACAAAACCTGGATTCACAGGTTACCTGCTGAACTAACTTGCATATTATATTCTGCAAAGACATCCACAGAAACACACATGTATACCATATGTACACTTGTATTCTCAGATCACAGCCTGTTACCATTTGAATACAATTGTCAAAATTGGCTCAAGGGAGGCAGAGATGCAGCTATGGATATACCAATCTCCTTCCACTAAAAGGCAAATTTTCTTTTGACACAGAAGAAAAAACACAAAACAAAAAAACCCCAGCTCTGTCCAGTGTCAAGAACCCTCCCTAAGCAAAACACACTAAATACAACTAAAACCCCAGAACTTTACAAGATTTATTATCATGACTTAAAACATTTAAAAAACACTCTCTCTAGTTTTTTTCCTATTTCCAAATAGATTTTAAAATAACATAGTCAAATATATCTGCCAAAAGAATCCTTTGCGCTGACTAAAACTGATTCAACTCTGCCGTGGCCACGAGAGAGAAGCTGCACTGGATTACACAGCACTATTGAGACATCTTCTTTAAATAGGTATTTTAAAAAGTCATGATCCCCTTTTCCACTAGATGTTCTCTGTAAACATTTGGGAAATGAATCACTCAGCAGCCATCAAATAGAAGAAGAAGAAAGTACTCATAACTTGGAAAAAAATTGCTGTATTTCTTGAAAGAGAAGAGATGGCTTTCTGCAATACAAAGGCACAGCTGAAAAGATACGTTAGATCCATGGAGATCTAACATAGGAATGAAATTCACCCTTTGTGTAAAGAATCAGCACAAGATTTACCCAGTGATTAGCCATGGTTAAGTGGTATTTTACAGATTTAGGTAGGACATAACTGAATAATGGATATTATGCTGGTCCTCTTCTACTAGCGTTAATTTTACCACCAAGAGCTAAACTCAGGACATAAGCGCCCAAGTTACACCTCCTGAATTAGCCTGAGAATAACTATGCTGCAAAATAACCCTTTCTAGACCCACTTTCTGACTTTGCTCTCTCATTAATGGTATTTAGACTTCCCAAACTGTATTTCACAATTCTTCTAATGAGCTAAAGTCCACGTAACTGTCTTTTCAGTCAACTGTGGGAACCTAGTGCACAGAGAAAATGGATCAGAACACTCCAGGGGCAATGGCCCTGAGTTAGGCTACCTCCTGCCCACAAGCCACCCTGCTTTAGCCAGTAAGTCACACCAAAAAAAACCAACACGTAACCTACAAACCGGAGCAAGCTTCCAAGAGAGAGGTGGTCGATGCCCCAGATCTGTCGGTGTTTCAGATGCACTTGGACAATGCCCTGAATAAACACGCTTTATATTTGGGCAGCCTGAACACTCAGGCAGTTGGATTGGATAACTGCTGCAGGTCCCTTACAACTGAAATTTTCTGTTCTATTCTAAACCTTCCCTTTCCCACTTCTTCACCAAGCGCTAGCTAAAAGTACCCGTGTGGTAGAGTTGAAGATTTGCACAAACACTTCCAGGAGAACGCTTGGAAAGTTGCTTGAATTATAACCCACAGAAACAAGTCGTAAATGGAGGAGATGACAATGGAGTTTGGGAGCTAACATGGTTTGCAAGTGACTCAGAAATCACTGTAGGTGCTGAGTCTTCCAACGATGAGGCAGCTCTGTCGGTAGTGGTGTCAACGTAACGGCATCATCCAAAGGCCACCATTCTACAGGAACCAGAGCATTTCCTGGGCTCGGCTCGTTTCCATAAACTCTCGTGGCAATGACGAGGTGAAACAGGAAGCACAAGAAGGAAAATTCTCGCGTTCTAAATTCTACAGCTGAAGCGGAGTTCAGCTGGAGCCAGAGTGTTCTACATAGAAGTAAGCTGGATTCGTTTATTAACTCAGGAAATTGCCATTCTCAAAAGGTGACTAGAAATCCCAAATAAACCTCCAGTCAGATTTTACTGTTTCTGTACCTTCCACTAATTCTCAGCAGCAGAATTAGAGGAAAATGTGCACTTTGTTTTAAACTGTTCCTCGTCTCCTCTCCTTTTTTCTCTCCTGCTAGCAGGATAGAGAGGAGACAAACTGCAAATTAATTATGGTAAAGATTATTTCCCTGAGATTTTTCAAGCCTCATTAAAAAACTCAGTTCTCATCAATTTTATAATCCAGTAACATTTGTTTTGAGACTTTGTCTCTTCCCCAAAACAGAGAGAGTGCCAGTAAACTGGGTTCAAACTCTGTATTAATCAAAATAACTTTGAGTTCAGCAATTATTAAACCCAGTTAATAAATGTGGAATCTGCGACATATACAAAAAATGATGTAATTTGTTTGACATGCCTAGTGGTCCAGTGCATTAATTAGGGGCCTGACAAGTTTATGGGAAGTATTCTCTAAACATCGGAAAGCTCAAATCAGGAAACATTTATACAGACAATATGGTACTCACAGCCTGAAATAGGAGCAGGGACTGTTGGATGAACGAGTTAGAGCATGACCCGGTAGCTGTAAAACTGGAAATATTTAAGTCAAGAACCACGATCTGTATTTATAGAAAATATGAAGGTTAGGGGTAGATTTCTAGATTCACTCTGTAAATTGGACAGGAAATTATTTCTTGTGTGCAACACTGGTTTTGCAGATAATAATCATGCCTTTGGTTTTGGACGTGAAAACAGGCAGGTCATTTCTGGTAGGTGCCCCCTCCCTCCCCTTCTCCCTGTTTCCCCCTCTCCTCCTTTGTAGGCGGGGTGAAGTTTGAGTACACTTGAGAATTTGAAACTAAAACTTCAAGCCATCTTCAAATAAGGAAAAAAAGAGGGGAAAACATGAATTATGATGAACAATGAATTGACTGTGGCAAAGTTTTCCCCCATAGCAGGAGACTGGTAAATACTGGAAAAACAGACCTTCATAATTATTGACACTTGTGCTGGAGCGAACCTAAGCCAAACTATTAAGTTGCTTAACCACAAAGAGATGATTAAAATTGTTTTGAGAATCTGGCTGTGTTTTTCTTTTGGAAATAAAGGTGAGGTAGAAAATTGAGTTTATGCCTGGATGTTCCACAAAACACAAGCTAACTTTTCTTTTTAATTGTTTAGTTTAGGAGAAGGAAAGGGAAGATTTGTAAAAGGCCACTGGACTATTTCTGTGGTGATGAAAACCTAAACTGAATATGTTATTTTGCAGTTAAAACATCTGAGGCATTTCTTCATTATCCTTATAATGAGAATGTTGAGAAAATGTTCAACGGTAGGATTCTCAGAAGGCGATTTCCAATAAAGTACTATCTACGCCATCAGCACCCCAGCTTAGAAAAGAGAACGGCAGCACTGAGGCTGCATGACTCTCTGCAAGATGCAAAATAAGACTATCTCTAAACCAAAAAAGAAAAGCTTTCGAGTGACCCAAAGTGAAATTAGTCATTTCTGAGGAAGAAAAAGCAACCAAACATTTCCCAGTATCACCCTTCTTAATTGGGATAAAACCAGTTTAGTTTAACTGTACTGAGCTAATAACCTTTTTTCATGCCGTGTTCTGTCTTTATGGCTACATCTTGTTCCAATTTTGGTTTCATCCATTCCCGCTTCCAAACGACCATAACTTTCATACAGGCTCGCCATACACCCGATCCCATCTGTCTGTGACCTTGAATAAACAAGGGGCCTTTGATGTTCCTATGCACTTCAAACCGCTTCGTCATTTCCAGTGATATGCGAGCCACACTGTAGTGACACGCAGTCATTACTGGTTTGTGGAAGTGCCTTCCTGCTTCTCCTCTTGATGTAAGTTTACCATAGAACAAATTTACTGTAATCTTTGTGTTAAGTCGTGCCTCCCTGCGCAGTGAGAGGGAGGTCAGCAGAACAGCGGCGGGAGGCTGGAAATAGAAATCCTGCACATACAGCACCCCACAGCCCAAGACATGGAGCTGTCTCCAGCAGAAGTAAGAAAACCAATCATGCAAACCCCATCCAACAAACCCATTGATGATCAGAAGAACTTCTTGAAAACAAGCACTACAAGGAATTTGTTAACTGACGGACAGATTTACACACCCCACACAGCAGCTCTGTTGTGGCATTGTGTGTTCATCCCATTACATTTCAAGGCTGCTGTTCAAGGCTGTTGGGTTTTGGCGCTGTCAAAATGAAACAAAGATTATGTGGTACCATATGTAAGGCAGCTGAAGCAAAGGATTCCTGGCCTAACATGTCTGCCTTTCCTGTCTGGAGGGAGCACTGAAACCAATGGAGCGGGAGAGGTGGGTGGGCCAGCACAGGGTGGGACCGGGTGTTCTCGCTCTCGCCCCACCATCTCAGCAATCCTGCTTGCACTTCGGAAGTCTCGCTGTTTGTCCCTGCAAAATGCAGGGAAACGTTCACCTTCTCCTCCAAGACAAAAAGAAAAAACACAATGCAAAACCCTACAGCGATTATTTTTTAATGTAAATGTATGTTTATTTCATGCCCTCAAGCCTTTTAGTCCTGGTTGGTTGTGACAAACATTCCACAACAGACTCTTTAAAGTCTGGCATTTGTGCTGGTGCTAAAAAACATACAGCAGAAGACATAAGACAATTAAAATGAAAGACGACAACAACATGCTGCTAATGGTTTTAAATTATTACATTGTAGAATACTTACTGGTACATCCTGGAAGAGCTATCCCCACAGCTCTAAACAAACCTGTGCTCCATCAATAAACTGATCTCCATCATGTAATACATTGGCCTTCTGCTACAACGATGTTTGCGTTCTACACCCCAGCACCCTGGAACTGTGGATAAAGGAACGACACAGCTACGCACCAGTGAGTGCAGGTCTCTGCTTCAACATAACAGATGCTCATAGTCCACATCCTCAGCCAATATCCACCGAGGAGGCACCATTCATTGACTTCTAAGATTGAGTTGTTCTCAATAACTGCAACAAGACGACCTGCAGGCACCAAGGTGCCCAGACTGCAGGCACCTACAGAATAACCCATTTTTAGGGGCAATCTGAGCGAAACAGCATCTGAAACGCCCTGTGAATTAGCGTACCGAGGACTGCGGAGGCTGAAAGGTGCAGCCACGGGTGTGCAAGTTGGCTTTCAGTGCTGGCTTAGTTATTTTACCACAGCATTTCAGTTAGCTGTGTAGTCCCAGTTCAACCGAGTGTCCTGATGAGGTGATATTTTGAAAACTGGATTTAGGCACCTGAATGACACAGGTATTTTTTGTAAGAAGTTACCTATAGACAAACAAATGCACAAGAATAACCACAAACGTTTGCCTAATTCAGGAATAACAGTGGGTTGTCATTAACTTGTTTCTACGCTGTGAAATACAGAGAGGTTTCAATGTTCTTTCTTCTTTTGGAGTTAGTTTAGGGGTTTTTAGGTAAAAAAAGGGAAAGGAAAGGTAGGCACATACCATAACCTATGGCCAAGTAACAAAGGACTCTTCTGGGATGTCAGAAACTCAGGCTCAAATCCCCTGTCTCCCTCATTCTAGACAACAGCCCATCACTCATGTTTCCAGTTGTTACTGGGTAGCTCGCTGCCCTTCAAACAAATGGCAAAGCCAATACTTTCAAATATAGATTTTTAAAAGTCAGATTTCAGTAATGTGAAGCTCTACCTCTAATAGATATAACCTCTGAAAAGCTTAATTTTTGAAATGACATCTTCTAGTTTAAGAACTGACTACCAAGAACTCCTTTTTCTGGTTCTTCCCTCATGCAATATCTGTGCATATAAATATTTCAGGAAGTTTTCAACGCGTTTTTAAAAATAAAGATATCACATTCAAGAAAGACCAAACTAAAAAACACACCGAACTTTAACATAGCCCCTTTATGTTACTGTCACAGCTAGAAGCAATAGCTTACTTTTCCCCATCCAACTTCTATTTACATAACGATAACTAAGCATGTTAACTGTAACGACATGCCAAGAGACTCAGAAGAGTTTTTATAGAGCAAGAATTTTAGAGCTTCATGGAAACATTTTCACACAAAGCAAAAATTTTTAATATAGCTTCTATCCATCCTTCCTTTCCCTTCCTCCCAGACTTAATTATTTTTTAACCAAAATGTAAACACACACACTTGTCTTCAGGTTAACAAAAGGAAGAAGTTTTAAATCCCATGGAAGAGGCAAGACTCTATGAAGCTTAACTGGTCTAAATTATTGAAGTATTTGAGAGATTTGGAATTGTGAAGCAGTCACAAAACACATTTGTATGGAATATTAGCTCAGTTTTGATGGAGAAGAAATATTACTTCCAATGTCTTGTTGGTAGCTGGGATCACAGCAGACAGGCTTGTCTAAGATTACAGAGGAAGCCTCCAGAGAAACCATGCTGGGTTTCTACATGAATCAAGTGCCACAGTCACTGGCCCATCCTTCCTCTCCAGAGCTCAGTAAGAAGTTAAAACCCATTCTTTCATTGACAACTGATAAAGTTCTCCCTGTCAAAGCTCACCCTTTGCAGGCTGAAGCCCAGCTGGGAACCCAAGCGACTACAAAACCCCTTGCTGTGTTCTTTAAAACTCATCACACATAGGAGTACTCACTGCCTGCAGTTTCTTGAATGGTGTCTCCTCTCCCTCCTAAAAAGTCATGTTCAAGCCTATAAACCAGATTAGAAATTGAACGATGTTGTCTAATAGACCTCTACTGAACACGATGAGAAAGCTGATGAATTGTCTCAACAACTAGACTCTCACAGAAAGGCAAACAAATCACCAAATCTCACCAACGCTTTCCAGCCCCTAATCCGATTCCACACAGCAACGAGGTATTTGCATGAGAGATGCAGCAGTCTACATCTTGCTCTCCGATAGCTGGAGCTAAGGGAAATATTTGGACCTCCCTCTGACAATCCGGTGCGGAACTGGAAGCCTGAAGGCAAAGCAACGGGGACACAGAATGGTCTTTTTGCTGCTTTACATCTAAAACACGAGAAAGCATCTGTTCCTTCCCCTCCCTGTACAGCGATGGGTGCGCAAATACACACATGAACCTGGAAGAAAGCTAAAGAGCGGTGCAGCATTTAGCAGTCTGTCACAACAAACATTCTGCTGCGACAGCTTTCTTCCTAAAGCACCTCCAATGGGGAGTTGGGTTTGCCCGAGTTCACCTGGCTGCCTCTGCCATCCCACGGGACTCCGGCCATGCCGCAGCACCAGGACAAGCTCACGAGCTCCCTCGCAGAGGGCTGAGAAACTACAGACACCAGAGCCCACGCCCGTGTGCTAGTGGACAGGAGAGCTCGTCTGAGAGACAAGAGAGAATCTGAAAGTTGGAGGATCGTTCACAATCAAATCTCAGGATAGCTTTGTCACAAAGAAGAATTCACTCTAGAACCAGAGAAAGGAAGTAGCATAGCACGTACAAATCCACCCTCGACACGGAGCGGGAAGTAGTAACTGGTATCACTGTTAGCGCTCTGATCCTTCAACATCCAAACTGCCCTTTACAGGGTTGCTTTTCTCCTGCACCTTCCTGCAGATTTACGAATCTTTGTTTATGGTGCACGACGGCAAATCATCAAGTTTTAATCCAAAACCACTGTTAGTGATAAGGCAATAGAAATACTAGGACCTCTTTATATAGCTGAAACAGTCTTTGGCAAAAGTTATTTCAGATCTAGACCTGGCCTGATTTTTTATTATGCAGAGGAAAAAAATCACTCAAGTCCTCTTCTGGCTGAATTAAAATCTCTAAGTCCCTGTAGCCTCTAACAAAAGTTTAGTAGTCTAGTGGAAAAAATGCTTTCTTCATTCTACAGTTGGAGAGCACAGATATTGCTAGATTTATGCACTTCTAAAACACCATTTCCATGAAAGAGGCATTCTGAGTAAGCCAGCTACACCTCCTCCAGTTAAAGCAGAACCCCTCAAATTAATACCAAAGACAAGAACAACGCTATTTCCTTAGTATGTTCCTTTCACAGTCAGATGTATCTGCTCTCCCAGAGCGTCTCTTTACTTTTGTCTCCTAAAAAGAGATTTGTAAACACCACAACATTCAAATAGACAGCATTATCTAGGTCTTGACTGGGCACAGCACCGCCACCCCCTTGCTCCTCTCGTCAGGCTTGGCCTGCAGTAGATGCTTAAAAGTTCCACTTAATTGAGATCCTATATTTTGTGACTGCTAAAATGAAAAATTCATGTGGAGCACTCTTCCACCAGTACAGTCTTCCTCCACAGATTGGCAGAGGGAATAAAAGGGCCACCAGAAAACTCAACACCCAGTACCTTACAGGTAAGGTACCTGACCAGTGACTCTCACAAGAGTTTGCTGTCTGTGACACTTGATTGTGACATAACATTTACATGTACCACTTCTTGGTTGTCTTTGCCAAGCAGCTCTGTAATGGAGGCTGTGCATTTATCTTTGTTTTCTGGGGTGATTTGAAATGCCTTGCCCAGGGTGATCCACCAGTCCAGGATTCCAACATTCCTCTTGAATATCAAGCCCCCGATCTGCCCAGCAGACGTAAACACCCTGGGTACACAGCTCTTCCAAACGTGCACAGCCCCTCCACACAGACTTTCCAGGCTTTTTCTACTCAAGCTGGTTTTAGAATTATCAGCTCCCATCCTGATGAATTAGCAGTTCTGCACTGAATGAGAGCACACACGCATTTTTAAAAAGATCGCTCCCCTCATACATATTTAGTGACTGTTAAAAAACAAGTTTGTGTTGTCCCGAATACCCCGTTCAGATTCATTCTCCTTCAAGACTATTTTTGTACACGTCCTTCGCAGCCTCGCACCGACAGGCGCCCGCTCTGCAGTGTATTACACCCAAAGACAAACCTCCCTGGAATTCTGGCCCCTTGGCACCAAGCGAAGGATGTAATTTCAACACCTCTTTTCTGATGTTCAAGAGAGCTAGCTGAATTAATTATCAAAATAAACCTCACTATACATTGGCTAAACCACCTGAGGAGATAAGCTGGAAAGGACGAGAGATCCTCTGATACGAAGTGCATAAGATCATGCACAAATCCAGTAAAATTATCCAGAAAGTTTCCATTAGCTTCCAGTTTCTTTGCATGGCCCTCATTCAGCAAGACATTTAAGCGTGCACTCTGCACAGTCAGTTTGGGGCCTGAAAAAGACCTGTGTAAATATCTATGCAAGTTCATTTAGCTGAAACTTATGAAAAAAACCATAGACCTATTAATACTTTTTAAAAGAGGATACATTTCAGTCATTGTTGGTGAAATGTTTATATAACAAGCAAAGACTAAACTACTGTAATGTATGTTTCAGGCAAACCAGAAACCCAGTGCTCAGAAGAACAAACATTCATAAACTCTGCAATCTAATTTAATACAGCAGCAAAAACATATAATAAATTTCACAGTCCTATTGATCCTAAGACCATTGGCATCGCCCCAGCAATTGATTTAGTCATTTGATCAGCTGGAGAAAGGGATGGGGAATATAATATTTTAGTGGACTCCATAAATTCAAAGCCTCAGCTTTCAAGTCCAACCAATAATACCATAAACCATAGGGATCATAAATAGAACAACTAAAGTTTTGTAATTACAACATGGTTTATAATGTAATAATTTAGCAAACGGCAGGCATGTTTGATTTATGCGAGACGCAGAATAGTAGCTTGTTTCTCATCAGAGCCGCAGCAATATATTTTCTAGATAAATATTCAGAACAATCAGGTTTTGCATCTCGGCATTGACCAAATTTGAGGAGCTGTTTTAAAAGTGAAGCAGATCTATTTGTCGTCTTCCTTCTACGTGTTTAACCTAGTGTTTGTATGTGTGTTGTTGAGGTTTTTTTCATGATAGTAGGACCATTAAGTACTTTATGCAATATGCACAATATTTAGCATTACCTGGTCAGTCTACAAATGCCTGGAAATTACTGTAGCATCATTCCGTGATTTCTTGACAGCCTGTCCCCCGGCGTGTCTGCCGGAGGTAACAGGAGGGTAATGCTCCCGTTATGCCCCTGTATAATCTACCTCCTTCCAGGGTGTTTCTGGTCTGGGTGCTCTGAAGACAGGGCACAAGGCGCTGGCCCCGAGCAGCCTCCCGACCGTGCTCTCCCTCAGTCCTGTCGGTGCGCAGGCGAGGCACTGATGCTGCCCCCGCGGGCCAGAGCTCAATTTCTGCTCAAAGTGACCTACCTGAAAATACCTCTGGAGCAACACAGCCCCTTACAGCAGCCCGTGGCTTTATGGCACCTGACACAACTGACAATCTCCAGCGGCATTTCAAGAGACTTGCGACACATGCTCCTGCCTTTTATATTTTTTAAATTTTTTTTTACAAAATTTGAGGCTTTTCTTCAGAGGTACGAGCAGATTACCTAAAAGATCCCTCAGAGCAGACCAGGCAATGGACACTTTCACTCAGTTTTAGACCTACCCGTTCAGCTACGTTCCCAGAAACACTGTCTGCTGCACACAGGCCCAAGGAGTCCAAGCACATGTCCACCTTAGCCA
Organism: Eurystomus gularis; assembly: GCA_013400335.1. Lineage (NCBI taxonomy): Eukaryota > Metazoa > Chordata > Aves > Coraciiformes > Coraciidae > Eurystomus > Eurystomus gularis. The sequence continues at coordinate 260,060 of VZZY01007482.1, forward strand.
CCGGGAGAGTGTGGGCAAAGCACTTCCCAGTTTAGTGATCATTTTGTGGATACAGAGACTTCTTAAAGTGGCTTCCAATTTGTTAAAGGCCACACTTTTATAAAAATACACTGAGAACAAAAGAGACTGCATGCCACTCGGTAAGGCTGCAAAGCCCGTGAGTTTCATTTCATTCAGGCTTCATACCACAGGCTTGCGAGCCGAGAAAACACCTTCAAATTGCTGTGAACTGGGGAAAAGAGAAAACGGGTTATTATGCCTGGCTGCTGACGTCTATTTCACCTCAGAAAACATCTGTACTGAGAGACAAGAAACCTTTATTCTCCTGATAACAATACATCCATTTGCATAAGTTTATTTCAAACTTAGGAAAAAACCCAAACCCAACAGTAACAAAGCAAAGCACCAGCCCTGCAAAAATCAGCTTTGCTGTGCTGAAACCCCCAGAGCTGTCCCCAGGCCCCTGACAGTCAGAAGCAGCCCAAACTCTCTCGCTGCACCCTGAGATCTAAATCCATCTAAAATTCAAACCCGGATAGCATTGCAGTGCTCCTTGGAAGCCAGTATTACACAGCACAGATCCACTTTCTTCATCAGCACAGAGCAAGGGAATGGCTCAAGACACTGCTCTCGTCCACAGAGAGGTTTGCACTTGAACCAATGCAAATACTGGTGCAACAGCAATAACCGTGCGTGAGTTGCCTCTCTCCTGTTAGATCTGTCTATCGGGATCTCTGAAAACTTTTCCACTACTCACTCTATGGAGTCTTCTTAGATTTTGGTCAAAAGATCAGACAGATTTTTGGAGGAAACTTAGTGGAGGATGTGTTAAACCCCCTTTACAGTCCTTCGCAGCAGATTCTCTGCAGCGAACACAGAAGTTAGTAACTCATAAAGGAGAGCTACCGCGCTGCCCCGTATGCAGGCGAACGGTTAGCCAGCCAGTAGGGAGCTGGGACCCCATTCAAGAAGCATCCCAGTCCCGAGGCTTCATAGGCCTCGTAAAATCTGTTAGCTACAAATTTATAGCAGCTCTTAAACAGAAAGTCATGTATTGCTCAATCTTCTGTGGAAACTCCACAGTAAAAATTCCCACATGAGGAAACGAGCCAGTGACATGAGCTTCCCTGGCAGCATGGGAAATATTGGGAGAAACTCCCAAAATCTGGCCTGCTCCCAGTTCGCAGTTTGGGATGGCATCACATGATGTACCTGCCTGTGACAGCGAGGTCTCATCCCTCTGAACAGAAGGCATCTGCTGCCCAACAGTTCAGCCTTACGATGGAGGCTGATGGCACCACAGGCCTGCGTGGAACAGAAGCCTGCCAAGCACTGTCAAATAAATGACTTGTTTCCATTAGCTGTTAGTTCTAAAGAGGTGCTTCCCCGTTTTTTAATCTTAATTTCTAAGCATCTTTTTAAAAAAAAAAAAGCTCCTCTTGAGTTTCATCAGAAATGACTCGGATGATCTTCTGTTAAAAGAATGACTTTTATCCTCATTCAAATACATATTGTATTGGCTTAGAAACATCAAAGAGGCAATGTCTTTACATATTCTATTTCTAAGAAAAGAAAAGGAGTTCTCTCTTTATTAACATTGGTAATGTTGAATCTTATAATGAAAAATGCACAAAAGCAGTATTTTTGATGAATAGGTAATAGAACAGCACCGAATAAGAGAGCATTAATGTATTTTTTCCCAAAGACTCACTCAGATAATGCATCAGGAGGGTTTTGAACTGAGACGAAGCCACAAGCAAAATGAGGTCGGTGGTCTTCCGCTCCCCCTCTTACAGCCCAATATTTTTATTGACCTTGAAAAGCCACCGCACTGTTCAAGCACAGCTCTCAACATCTGACTGCCACAGCCCACGGGAACGCAGCCGGAGTGCTTTCTCCCAGGCCAGGAGGACTTTGCAGGAGACTGATAATGCTGCCTGACCGTACCAATACGCAAACGTTACCTAAGGAGACTATTTGAATTACGAGTGGAACAAAAGCAGTGGGGCATATTACAAGTAACATTTCTGTACCCTGAGTACTCTCAGAGCTTTTATTACACCAGCAAGTGACCTACAGAAAAGTCTGCAGCATTTTCTGGTAGAGGGTGGGCACGTATCCTTTCTGTCTCTGCTGTGTAGCACAATAGAGCCTTTGTGATGTTCCCCAAAAAACCTACTGAGGCACTTGGGTTTTGAACATTCCTTTCTCTCTTTGTCATCTTTCACCATTGTCTTTGAACCACTCCAATAATACAATTATGAAGGGCCATATAGGCAGTTAGATTGGAAAACAAAAAAGGAAAAATAAATTTAAAAATAAATCAAGCATGACATTCCCCTACATTTTTCATTACTTAATTACAGTCAACAGAAATGAAAAAAAAGTATTAATTTGAAAAAAAGAATTGCCTAGGTTGAATTCTAAGGAGATTTCTGCTGAGGTGTGCAAAAGGGATGCCACAGGAAAATACACTGTACGAGAATAGCAGCAACGTATTCTGGGTCAGCATATCTTTGTCACATCTGGAAAATACCTTCATATGTATGTACAAAAAGAGATGTTACTTCAGTCTCCAAAATGTTTTTATTGGGCTTTGGAATTTTAAAAATCCCGATGAAGCCCATTTGGAAAAATGTTACATGAAATGGAAATTTGTGTTTGGGAGTGATGTACATTGCAGGAGTAAACATACTCCTGCCTAATTCTTCCTCTTCTCCTCTATTCTATAATAAAAGAAAGAAGTGTTTTATAGTAACAATACCTTGAAAAATGAAGATGTGCCCGGATCAGAGTTTGTATGGGAGAACAAGTATCTATGCAAAGGGGCAGATGAAGGGTAAGGATGTATTAAAAAAACCCAAACCCTCACGAAAGACAAAGCAGAGGAGCATTAGGATGTCTTTGAGGGGCGCTGATGAGAGACTGCACCCTCACTGTATTCATCCTCATGAATCTCTTGCTCTCCCACAAATGTATTTTCTGCAGAGGGGGATTTAATCTACATCTCTATTCAAGACGCAGTTGTCTGCTCATTTGTCAGCTTCTCCCCCCATCATTTTCGTGCCTGAAGGATTACAAGCTACAGCCACTGAATCAGAGCTACAGTCACAGATGTGACCCGTCTGAATGGACCGGACGGCTTCTCACTCCACCCGTATTTCAAACCCTTTGCAAAAGCAACGCTACCATGCTCATCACATTAACTTACATGACATTTGCCTATCCTCCTTGTTTTCCTGTTCTCCTAGATCTCTCTCTGCTTGTCTGTCTTTAGTATGTACAACACTCACAGCAAGGACTTTTTCTTTTCAATGCCTGGAGCTTGGCTCATACATGGACCTACAATAGATAAATAATAAGACAACAATTTAATCTGCACTCAATCACTGTGATCTATGGAATAGCAACGTCTTGTTTGAAGTGTGGTATTACTTTTGGAAACAGCAAACAAGAAGCTAATTATTTTTTGTGTTTGTATCTGTCACTCTTTTTCCTATGGATTGAGCCACTGTCTCAGCCTGCTGACTTGGAGCTTCAGAGAAACAAGAGGCCAACATGGCTGAACTGTGTTAAGGAAAATAAAAGTTCAAACAAAAAGAAACAGTAAATCTAGATGTCTACACCATCTGATGTAGCGGCTCAGGGCAGGGATGTAATTCCAAGTTCCATAGTGAAACGTCAGCCTTGTGCTGACTGTGGAGTTCAAAGGACATCCACAGTCCATCACGCTGGAATTAACAAATGGAATACAAACTGCACAGGGCTACGTGAGATGAGGGAAGAAGAAAAGAGTACTGGGATTCGAAGCTAACTCACTGCTTCAGTAGGCTTCACAGGGTTTGTAACGCCTACTATAATTTCTGCATGAGAATAAACACTTCAGAGACAGGACAAGGAAAGCAGAGAAAAGAACCAAGAGTGAAAAGCAAGGGAGGCAGCAATCATTCCCTCTGCTTTTAAATAGAAACCAGTACCAGGAAAAAGTTTCTAACGTTGCTTTCAAAACTCAGAGTCGTAACAGCTCCCTGTGCTGTCATTAACAACCAAAGATTTTGTCTGAAGAGGGACTAGGAGAGAATTTTCTTAATTACTCCAAACTCTGCTTTTAATGTGCAATAAAAGTTATGAAAACAGAATTTACATGAGATTTTACAGAGCTGTGAAAAATTAAACCGTACAGGAAAAAGCCAAGAGAAATGTTTCGTGTGTTTGTGTGCACATTCCAAAACGCAGCACACTCCATGACCGCCGAGAAGCTTGCGTGCCACAACCACGGATTTATCAAAGTGAAGTCAGGCCTCGCCTGAGGCTGGAAAAGCCCGTATGTTGCTCCAGCACACATCCTCTCCGCTGCACAGGCTTTTGGATTCCACACCAACACTAATATGTATACGCAGGATACACATCGACACCAAAACATGCGGCTCCAGGAACAACCACCGCATCACAGGTTCACACCCAGGACAGGATCTGTCCGAGAAAGGAGCGTGTAAAGGAAGCACTGGCACACGCAGATCGAAGGCCCGCAAGGAAGCGGCGTGCAGCCACCGCCCTCCGTGCCTCGCTGTTCCCACCACGCCAGGGAACAAGCAGACAACTCCACGCTCCCAGATCCGCCGGCTCCCTGAACACAGGCACTGCAACACTGCCGATGGGATTTCAGTAAACCAAATCCTGCTGCTTTGCTAAATCCCTACCCATTTGTCTAGTATTTAAGAATTAAACTCCTGGAAATATAATTACAACCAATATAGACTTTCTTAGAGCATTTGCCTTCACAGCACTGTGTCCTGGGCCCACACAAGCCACAGACAGCAGAGGAGAAGCTGCAGAACCCGCTCAAAGTCATGCGAGCGGTCTGCAGCAAGGCGGGGAAGGGGAGCCAGGTTTTGTCTGGAACAAACAGCCTGTTTGCTGCTTCTCCGGTGCCGTACTGAGCCACAGCAGATGTGCTGCGCCAGGCTAGTTCAAGGCGTTGCAGATTTTCATTAGAGACTTTTAAAAAAACATCTGTCTCCAATTAATACATAATTCTGTTTTCTTTTTAAAAACATAGGATAGAAGATGCACAAGCCATAAATCCTACCCAATCCAAAGATACAGCCCTGTTTAATTATTTTACAACCACAAAGGAACAATTCCTGAAATCCTTTAACTGAGAGGAACACGCTATAGCCACAAGGACAACACAACGTGAACTCTCAACTGCCAACGCCAACTGCACTGAAACAGAAAGAACAAACAACTCGTAGCAAGGAGGAATGAAGCAAACCATGGATACACTCCGAGAAGAGCAAGGAAACAGAGAGGGGATGATTTACGAGAGTGTTTACAAGAATATCCAAACTGAATAGAATAAATCTCATTTCTTGTCTCCTGTCATTCTTTAGCACAGTCACCTTACCTTTGCAGTAGTAGAAAAAGAGATGAAGATAGGAAGGGGAAGGTTGGACAAGGTCATGCCCAACACTATTGCAGGCCCTACGAGACCTTTGCTGCAATGAGAGGCAAGATAGCAGGGATGACTCAGTAGTATCAGAAGTGGGTTCTCACACTGCCGCCAGGAACAACGGGGATGTAACTTGTCCAGAGAGGAGAACACCAAGATGCAGGTAGCAAGAGAGTACCAAGTACCAGGACTGAGGGTAGACCTTGGTGGGTCTGGAGAGAAAACAACATCAGCAGAGTTCAGCTGTGATTTGGGGTCCAAAAGAGCAGGATACCAATATAACTAGCAAGCAACAAAGCTCTGGTTGCTAGTTAATGGTTGGACTCGGTGATCTTAAAGGTCTTTTCCAACATGAACAATTCTATGATTCTTGAAACAGACACAGCCAGTCTTACTACCATCACACCACCCTGTCTGCGGCAATGGAAATTTGAAGAGATAAGCTTTTGGATCTTCCCAACTTCCCATGACATAATGAACATCATTACTGTTATGAACAGCAGGTTGGAAACAGTGATTTCTGCTTTGGCTCTACTTGTTGGGGACAAAGTTGGGGGTTTCTGTTACAGATAGACTTAGGTAAGGGATGTTTTCAATTCCTTGCTTCAAACTTTCAACACTTCCTCCTAGTCAGAGCTCTTCCTCCCAAGAAAGATGACTTTACAACAGCAGTGCTATAAATTAGTAGTGAGTTCTGACAAAAGGGGATAGAAATGTTTATATTCTCACTCTGCTTACACTTCATAGACAAAACGCCTAGCATGAAGATGGGAAGATGATGACTGCACCGAGTGAAGGCTGTAGTAAGTTCCACTGCTTATCCAGACGGCCACATTTTGCACAGCTTGAGTGCAGCAACTCGGCTGCGATTTCTGTCACCCGGTCACTGCCGATGGAAGTGCTGTGCTACAATTTTCCTACATTTGAGCAGCCTCTAGAAACACCAGATGTGGTTTAAGTCCTGTGAGATTATGCAGAACACAGCCCTTTAGAAAAAGACCAGTTGCCTTCGTTCAGCTGCCCAGGTTTGGGTGAAAGCTGCTCTGAGCCCCAGAAACTGCTCCAAAAAACCACTCCTTGTTTTTGTGGGATTTTTTTTTTTCTTAATAGAAGGAAAACCAAGCCATTGCACGTGATTTTCCAAGGTTCAGCAGAAATAAACCCCCGATTTCTGAGGCTGAGGCCACTGCCTAACTACACCATACATCACGTACCTTCCTTCAGTTACGGCATGGTCTGCTGGTGGAGATGAGCTGCAATCCCCTCCTACAGCAGCAAGCAATAGTGCCTCTCTTTCTAGGCCACCTCTAACTGTGCAACTTCTCAGATCTATTGGGAAGTTCTTCAGGACTTTAAATAATAGATTTATCTTGGATCCAGCATTCTCCCATATCCCTGGGGGAAAGGATTATTAATAATAATTTGGGACCCCCTAAATGGTTTTAGAAGCTGTGAGCACAAGAAATTTTACTTTCAATGAATGAAAATGAAAACTCTTGTATTTTCATTGACCCCTGGATTTGGGAACTTAAGAAAATACCCTCCTCGTAAGAACTGCAAGAGATCATCTTGATTTTACCCCAAGGACTTGCCAGTCTCTGGGAGATTCTGAGCTTACTGCCCTCTTTTCTGAGGTTCTTTTGTCTGTCTCTGTTACAAGAGCAAAACACAACACATCTAAATTGCTGAGAATATCATCGTTATTTGTACTTCTGCAATTCGTCATGTACAAGGGGAAAACTTGCCGTCATAAGTTATGGCACTGTCACAACTACTTGCCACAGCCAGCAAAAAATTACTTGAAAGAAATTACTTCAGGACACCAAAAAAATGGCTTGCTTTTGCTCTGATAATTTTTCAGCTTCCCTTCCCTGTGTAGCAGCACAGCCTTGGTATGCAAACTTGGAGCCCAAATTCAGCTGTTTATATACACGCCACTTCTCTGATGTGCAGGGTGCAAACATGCATAATACATACGGGTCAAGTTTGATTGCTTAGGAAGGAGGCAATAATGCTGGACTAATTATTTTCCTGACCTGATGGGTAATATTTTATTTAACTCCACACTAGGGAAGCTAAACTAGCTGGTGGGAAAGAGAAATGTATTCTCAAAGGGATAATGCGAGTTTATGCAGCACCTTTGATTTTGCATACACTCGATGATTGAGATAATTTCAAAATATTATTTATTCATTATGTTTTTATTTGGGCTCCCAACGCAAAGGTTCCATTTTCCTATTCCTCTCTCTATGCCTAATATTTGTTACAGTTGCCTTTTTCAAACCATTTACTGTCTGAAGGGTAAGTAGAATGACACTGCTCATAATGTGCAAATAAATGTGAAATAAGCTAGTCAGCTCAAGTGGAATGAATTACTGTCACTGGTAAAATAAGGCAAGAGGGAACGGCTGCCTTGGGAGCTAAAAAAGACTCTAGCAGGTACTGCTATTGAGCGACTGGAATAACACTATGATTTATCAAAGACCACTTGAAAGCACTTCTGAGGCATTAAATAGGCATGAAAAGAGGCTTTAGTGGCAACGGGACTACGCCAGAACTGAGTGATTAGGATACTCAGAAGCTTGACCCTAACATGCAGCCTACGAACAAGAGATGCCAAAAATCTTCAAAGACCTGGGGAAGAGTACAGAGCACGGTCCGTTTTGGAGAGCAGAGCTGACCACAGAGCTATTGGGTCCCCATTACGAAAAGCTGATAGAGTAACTATGGAGGAAGGAAAAAAAAACCAGCAGTCCGTGATTACTACCACAGCCACGCACCAGACCACCAGAAAACAGCTTTGTGTGGGAATAATCACAACAGTGAAAGAAAACACTGAAAATATTTTCAGTTGCAACATCACTGTGGTTTTACAAAGACAATTTGCTGCGCCCACGGTTTTCACTGCCCATCTGCAATCCCGGGAAGGCCTCGGCAGCAGGGGCTGGAGCGGAGGGGCCGGGAAACGCGCGGCCTCTGCCAGGCCCCCGCTCCGCCCGCAGCGGCTCGCAGCCTCGCTCTGCGCAGGAAACCGTCCTTCCACATCTCTCCTGTCTAATCACTGCCGAGTCTGCTGACGAGAAGGCGGCATTTTCATGTTGGGCAAGCTCTTAAAGGCGGTCCCACTGCACAACGCAGATCTCACTGCCTGCGTGGTACGGAAATACGGGCCGGGGGGATGTAGCAGCCCGCCAACTGTGCTGCCAGTGGCAAACAGCGTTTCCCTCCACTCCAGCGGATCTCAAGCAAGGGCGTGCTCAGCTGCTCCCAGCCAGCACACGTGTTTCCCAGGAAGGGAACGCGCCCGTCTGCCCAGGAGCACAACAAGGACTTCTCTGCTCAACACGAGGCAGCACTCTGCAAGCCACGCCAGTCACCGCTACTGCTGACGTCTTGCAGCGCCTGGTGTTCCAGCCCTTGACTACTCTGGAAGGAGGCAACCTCACCCATTTAACTTTGCTTTCCAGGATTATTTTCTTCATAAGAAAATGAGCCATTAAGCGAATTACTAAAGTGAAAACCCTAGCGTGAGCTGGAGTGCGTGGCAGAGTTCCCAGCTCCCCGTCTCATCTTCAGAAGAATGGTTACCTAGAGACTGCCTTGCGTGGGGAAAGGCCTTAATGGAGAACTGAGAAGTGGATGAGGGAGTATGGTTTTTCTTTTTAGACTGCCTAATAAACTACATTTCACCATTCCACTTTATGATTTTCTGCAAAAAATAGACATCTCCATACTTCTCAGCAAAGATTTAATAGCACCGAGCTGTAAAGTGATCTGACGTTACTAAGACTTCATTATTTTCACAAAATATACTAGTGTCATTTACTTGCACATTATGAAGTATTATCATAAAACAAATCTCTTACAGTCATTAGTGTGAATTAGTGAAGTTCTACCGTCTGTCCACAGACAATTGTTGCTGTTCTGGGTCTTTTAAAGAACTAAATCCTGTTATTGTGCCTGAAACCAAATAATGCTTGAAAAATACATCAAACAAATGCTGATATTGTGATGCACAAGGCCCATAGCACTTCCTTATATTCCCAGGAAGCTCTTGAAGAAAGTCATCCGTTATAATACCATAATAATGGCACTGAAGATTTATCACAGCTTTATCTGTAAGTAGTCCTAAACAGGACAAATCAAACGGCCATAAGGCCATCTCTCCACAGCTGGTATAACAGAGGTAAAACAAAATAACCTCTCTCCAGTTATTTTAACAGGAGGAAAGGGATCAAGACCGGGCAGGAGACTCTCCGTGAGCTTCTCCCACCCATGAGCTTGCTGCCTGAATGCAAACTGGTCAGCATCAAGAGGCGGGCAATGTCCTGAAGTTGCAATGTGCTGCAAGGTCCCATTGGCACCGAAAGAGGCAATAGATGTGGGAGGTTGGGACAGCCCTGAGGCAAGAGATGCAGCAGAACTTAGTTTCTCCACTTGGAAAAATCTCTTCTAAGATTTCCCGTAAGTGTCCAACTTCAGAAACATGAGCCAGCAGTTCCATAGCGTAGGCAAGTTTTGTTTCCTCAGATGAGATGTGTCCATACAATTGCATGTGCACAGACAGAACACAGTAAAGCCATAGAGAAGTCATAGAAAAAGCAAGGATGGACCTCACTCTCCTTGAACAGCTGCTGAACCTTAAAACCCCTTTAATTTCAGTATACCTTAGACAGCGCTGCTATTTAGTTTTTCTTCTCCTAAGTAAAAATACTTCTAGTGTGCCACTAAGCAGGCCATCTCAGAATACAAGCCTTCTCCTATGGCACTAGCAGGACTCCCAGAGCTTCAACTAAACCAATTAGAGCCCAAATCACCGTTAGTATCAAAATGGTGCCAGCGTGGGTTGCCAGCCGTTTCAGGGGCCATGTTTTCTGGGGATGTCCTAGGAGCCCACTAGCTCCCTTGTGCTGCTGCGGGGGAGCAGACGGGTTTCTCTGGAGGAGGAGCAGCACCACAGAGCTGCCCTGTGGCATCGCTCTCCCCAAGCACTCCACAGAACAGCTTCAAGGAAGGGAACTTCTCTTTCAGCACTTCTTATTGTGGCATCTGCTTGCTAACCACAGCGCAGCTCAAAGGCCAGGCCAGCGCTGCTGGACACCATAGCTGCTTTAAACCACTGCATGTCTGCCTGCTAGACATATCTGAAAACCCCATACTATCTATCCAATGACAACCGAGCTTTTTCAAAGGTAATTACATTACTCCTTGAGAGGTTAACTAAAACAGGTAAATTAGTTGTATCTGCAGCTGATAGTGACAGGTAGGGAGAGCTTCACAACACGCACAGCTTTAGTTACAACATCTCTGGAAAAGTCCTCGGGGATTTGCAACAATGAAACTGTAATTTAGCCAGTCAGTCAAAAAAAGCCATAAGCAGATTCATGGAGACACTTGTGTACGCACAGCTCCTTGTATATTTTATGAGGGAAGCACTATCTGCCTTCCCTCTCCCTGTCTTCCCTATGCATCAAGCTCACAAACAAAACAATGCAAGTGCTAAGAGAGAGGAAAAAAAAAGATACTTTATCTTCATGGCATTGCTCAGATCTTTTAATAAATATAATTCTCCATGCAATTATTTATTTTCAAAGAAAAGCCTTGTTTTCGAAAACACCAAAAATACCATCAGTTGTTCTGTAACAGAAGGTTCAACTAACAAAACTAAACGAAGATACAAAGTCTTTGAAGACAGCGCTTTGGTTTCCTTGCTATAGTTTCATTTGATAGCACAGGAGCCAATTTATATAACATGAGGCATTGTTTATGTGCAACTGCATTCATTATGTTATGGCAAATGGGTCTCTCCCTCCCTCACCTCTCAAAAGGCAAAGCTCCCAAGAACATGCACTGATTTTTTTGGACTCGCTGGATGAGGATTAGCCAAGAGACCCGCCTGTGGAAATCTTTACCCCCAGACCCCTGCAGAGGTTTACTTGAGTACTGGCTTAGTTGAGCAGCAGTACCAATTAAAATGGGTCTGAACTGGTGAGACAAACTTGAAATGATTCTCTGCAAACCCCTGTAATTAGATCACCAACAGCTGTTTAGCCTCGCTGACCCTTAGCCAAAATAATAATTATTTCAACTGAAAAGGCTTCAGTCCCAGAAGAAATATGACAAGAAGCACATCATCGAGTATCAACATCAGGGAATTAAGCATTATTTGACTATTATTCCAAGTCCTCCCTTGGCAAGGCTGAACGATAGAAAAAAAAAAATAAAAAATGTGCCAACCATAAAAAGTTTTGGTTGGAGAAAAAAAGAATATCCCGGGTGATTGAAGAGCGAGATTTTCCCTGAATGTCCTTCCTGTTCCTAACCATGGCACGGCCATGCATCTGCAGCGGTCTGTCACAGCTGGCAGAATTACCATGATACAAAATCCACAACTGAGAAACACTGTTCAAAATTAAGCAAATATCCCATTTTTCTTCCCCCTTCTCAGAACTTATAACTTAGAAGTTTCAGTGCCACCTGAAAGTTAAACACGCCTTGCATGAACACTTGAAAAAAACAAAAGGGAAAGCCAGCTCCCAGACCCGATGGAAAAGGTGCTGCTGCTGACGCACCTCTTGCCAAGGCTGCATGTGTGCCTTGGAAGCACATTTGCAAACGTGGCTGAACCAGGCTCAACTGAGCCAGCCCTGTAAGTGTTCAGTAAAACCAGTGTCAGGTCTGACTAGACTGTAATCCTTACAAAAGCTTAAGCCCAACTCCTGGATCCTGGTGAAAAGGAAAAGCTATGCTGCTGACAAACCAGCATGATGTGGAAGAAGCGTGGAGGAAGGAAGCCACCTATGATTGAAAAACATTATAGAACACGTACAGAATTCATTTCAAGCATGGAAATAGAGCCAAGATTTAGAGCTAACATAACAATACAATAGAATTACACCTCAAATGATAGGAATAGAGAAAGCCACTGGGCTCCAAGTGTAACAGTAAATCATTGCCCTCCACCCAGGAGCTGCCAGAACAGGCTGGTGCTGCACACCAGCAGCGATGTGAAGAAGCTGCCCTCGCCGGGGCTGTTTGCTGGTGCTTGCCCATGTAGCAGGAGAAGGCTGTCAGAATACAAAGTCCTACGAAAACAGGAGGTTCAGGGTGTTACCTTTCTCAGCCCACTGAGCCAGACAAAGGACGCTGATCTGTTGCATGACTCCCTCCATCTTTCTGATGAAGTTGTCTGAGCTGCATTCAACCCAAATTCCTGAAAAGCTTTGGAATTATTAGAATATTTCGCTTATTGGGTTTGCTTGATATTTTTATGAGTTTCCCATTCACTAAACTTTCCTCACTCCACTTATGGAGCAATATGTACTGCTTGAATTTCCTCCCAAAGGAAAAAGCAAATGATTTTTATTAAGCTGACAAATCAGCTATGCTCAAATATGTGAGACATGTTTAGTTGTGGCAGTCAACGGTATCTTCTGGGAACTCTGAAGGGCCAAATGCAAGTTCTTCACAACTAGAGCTAAAATCCTCTTTTCCCGTTTGTTATGTATTTTAGATTGAGCAACTGAAATATTCTCCTTAGTCACACTGTGTAATATTTGAGGGAAAAAAAAAAATAAAAAAGAAAGGGTCTGTGTGGAGAAGGCGATGCCCAGGAGTGTTAACAGACACCACTGCCCACCCCGCTTTAGCCACAGCCCGCGGTGCTGCTCCCCCCAGCAGCCCGGGACTGCCAAACGACCCCGAGGCTCCCGTCCATGTGGCAAAGCCAACCTAGCCCAGGTCCCCGTTCTCGAGACTGCCCAGATGCAACGTGAGAATCGGTACGTCACCATTAAGATGATTTTAATGGGCTTTGGAGACATGTGATACTATTTATAATCAGCCCTCCTAGACAGTTGTTTGCATACTCCTCCCTGATGCAGCTTCCCTTGAAGAGAGTTGCTACACAATCATTACAAATTGATTGCAAAAGAGCTAACAATCATGATTAAATCATTAAATTCTTGTCTACGCTTCAGAGAGCGGAGAGAAAATTAACTTCCCACCAACCTAATTTTTTCCTGAACATGAAATAATGATTTTCTGCCCGTCTAATTACAAAGCCAACATCTGATCAAGCCGGCATCCAGAGGGGATTATCACATGCACAAGTATTAGACCTCATTACCAGCTTGAGTGCAAAATTATTACATCTTGTAATTGGATGGTGAGATTTATATACAGATCGGCCCGGTTTCTGTAAGATTGTAATTACAAGCTTCGTTGGTTAGCTACTTATCACTCAGCACAGAAGAGAGGAAAATAAGCAACAGAAAAAGCATTTCATTAACCCATAACCCTATCAAGGGAGAACCACTGTAACATCCATGTCTGCATTAGGGAGAACAGCTAAATTCACAGATGAAACAATTTATTATACTCTTTGCAAATGGGATTTCATTTTGTTTAACCCCTAATGAACTATTTTGGTAAACTGCATAAGCAAACCATCCATTTTATAGACAACTAGGTTCAATATAGTAATTATAAGGGGTAACTGACTGAAATAAATACTCATCTGCTTAGGGGCAAGGTTATTTGATATACAATTGCACATAGATCTGAGCATTCACAAAAGGCAGAGTAAATAGGGAGCTCGCCTTGGCTTGTTACAGAGGCTGGAAACCCCTCGCACACAATCAGAACCGGGAGAGCATAAGAAATCCTGCTGGTGAGAGTAAGACATACACACACAGATTACCAAAAAGCTAGGATGGCCAGGCTCTGCGAGGGCAGGCCTGCACAGAAACACAGAAACACCCTGCGCTGCTGCTCTGGGGACCTAGAGGTGCACATATGTACAAACATCTGACTGGAGAGACGCAGGACGGACAGACGTGCAACCTTGTTCCAGTAGTAATATTTAAAGCATGTTTCTAGGCTTTTTAAGCAGAAAAACCAAATTTAAAGTAGTAAACACCCATATTATAGACACGTTTGCGCCCATGTTCTGTTCCACCTTTACCATCCAACTCTGATGGCAGGATATCAATGGACGCTTTATCACTGCCTTCAATTCCGACTCTGAATCAGCCCTGACCTCTTCGGGTGTTTATTAAGGCAGCCTGACCTTAAATAGATTATTGCAGAATCACCACATTCTTTGTTTTTTCTTCTTTTTCCCAATCAATATTCCTTACCTAACTGATAACAGCAAGTCCAAACACTCATCCTCTTACACACCTAGAGGAGAAAAAATCATGACATTCTGCACAGAAGCCATTATGGCAGACTTTGGGGCACCTCATTCTCTTTTCTTGTATCCAGTAAGAAGCTCCAGGAAGGCAAAAACTTTCCTCTTCTGTTGAGCTAGAAGCTATTTATTTAACTAGTACCAAGTGAAGAAACCAAAGCTGGATTCAAATTAAAGAAACCAGCAAAGCCCAGAACAACCCACCACCAGAGAAAGGGATGCTTTGATGATCTAACTAAATGGGAAGGTATCCTGGGAATGAAGAAATGTTCTGCGTAATACCTCACATTTTCTACCCCACACCAAAACCCCGCACAGTAAGGTTTTGTTGCAAATTGGTGGTGATTATGTGTTACAACGCAGAAATGCAGAGTGATTCAAAAGGACACAGGTTTTAAACGGTTAATGGAATATTTCCCAGTTCAGTTTGGGAAAGCAACCTTAATTTCAAAGATCATTTTTATCACAAACCTAATTACCGTGGATTTTAATCTCATGTCAGCTGTTAAACGTTCATAGATTTCAGTAGCACGGGGTAAACCCGTAAGCAGCATATCAAGATTCTCTGCAGAGAGGGATGATTCCCTACTACTATTTCTAGTTGTAGCACCCACAGATCACATCTGGGCTCCGTACCGTTCTGGATACTCATCACACACAGATAACAAAAAATATCTACTCCAGAGGTCTTGCAATTGGAGGCAACTGATACAGAAGAGAATGAGAGTGAACTGCTACCTCGAGGGGGTCTCAGCACTATAATTCTTCTCAACACAAGCTGTTTGCCTGACAGATCCTTTCTTTGTTATTACCCTCAGCCTGTATATTAAATATTTCTATGTCCTTCTAAACTCTACTTGCTTTTTCTGTACCCTTAGTCTCTCCTGTCAACCCAAAAGTCTAAACAGACACATACACAAACAAGAGGCGAATTCAAGCATGCTTTCAATAGCGAATACAAATAAAAATACTGAGGTTATACTTGTACTTCAAGAAAATAAAATGTTTTACAGAGAACAAAGATATTTAGGAATAAACAGGGGAGCAGTATAGTTATTGAGTGTTGTGGAAGAAAAAAAATCCAGAAAACAATTGAATGAAGAAAATACTGCAAGTTCAAAATACTTGTGTTGAAATGAAGTCTACCAAACACAGCAAGTCAGGTGGCATGACTGGAGACAGCAGCAGCTTGGACCACAAGAAAGGTGCTCTGAATCATAGCAGAGTAAATAATTCAATTCAATTCTTTGTCCAGTAACAACTTGTCCTCGGAGCAGTCTGAAAATACCCTAGTTTACCTTCTGGGTCCAAACAAGCACACAGTAACAGGGACTGCCACCACCCATGGGCAGCTTCTGCCAGAGGAAGAAAGGCAGACAAAATTTATCTGCTCTGGGGAGTTCCAGAACCTTCTTGTAGACAGAGCATATAGAGAAAGCTTTACATTTACCAGTTCTTACGGACAGAAATGTCAGCATAGAAAAGTCATCATGGAGTAAAAAAAACTAGCTTCAGAAACAGGGAAAATAATAATCTAGGGGTAATATGAAATAATTTCCTTCTTTTTGCATATTACCATCTTACTTCAGGTCTTTCTTTTCTACATGCACAGCGATACCTATTTGCATACGTTCGTACTTCACAGTACTAGAGAACAATGACAAAATCCTGATTTGCAAAGCTTCCTCCCAGCCTTCCTTACTCTGGTGGCAAAGGCTGCAATTGGAATTCAGGCAAGAGGGCTGCACGTGGGTAAAGGAGTATGAGCAAAGCCAGCATCCAGTGTATTGAGTCTACAGCCCAAATACGTACTTGCAATACTATGGGGCTCGGTTTTTTTCCTTTTTGATTGGCAGATTTTATATGCATTATTTATTAAGTTGCACTAAGGTCATGTCCTAGCCTCAATGGTTTTTTCCCCCCATTTATTGTTATTTATTATCTGTACTGTAGTAGCACCAAGTAGTTGCAGCCATTGCCTAGAACTGTGAAGTACTCCATCAGGCAGACCAAAAGATCAGGATGCACATTATCTGGGTAAAAGGCAACAACGCTGAACGCTTCGCACGCCTGGACCCGCTGAGCTTCTTGCATGTTTCTAATGGAGCCATTTTCCCTATAGGAGGGGACATGTCGAAGAGAGTCGGAAGATGAAGAGGTGGTGAAATGAGTCCAAGGAATCACAAGTTTCAATCAATAAGCAGAAAAGAACCTGCACATTTGCACTCACTATTTCTATACATGGCCCCAGCAGACCTTGCCATGCGAACACCCAGACCCCTGAAAAGATGTACCCGTTTCACCAGAACGACACATTTCACAGCCACATTTTAACAGTCATGAACATGGGACCTTGACTTGAAACAGAGCAGACTGATATTCCCAGAACTCAGCAATTTTCTCTAAAGAAATTAAAACAGACAAAGAGAAATACACAAGTACTCTCTACTGGGAAAGATGTTAACTCTAAAGAAAACTGTCAAGACAATTATTGGAGTGATTGTTAACATTTCTCATTGTCCACAAGGGCAGACTGGATACGGAAGCAGGACGAGTCTGTCACAGCTTTGGGGAATCTTTGGTACCATTTGATTGATACTCTCTGAAATCTGAGGAATGGGAAGGAATGAAAGCTGTGTTTGTTTCAATCGCTGGGGAAGAGCAGCCTATGTGAAATTTCTTGTCAATCTGATTTTTCAATCAGACCCCAAGTTAAAAGCTGCAGTAGAAACCGGCCTCCTGCTCAGCAGCACGCAAGGCTGGCACACAGCAGAGCCCAGCGACTCCCCGCACTTCACTCCTCCTGTGCTCCAGAGTTTTCACAAGCTTCTGTGCTGGTGAAGCAGCTTGCTTTCGGTTGGGAAGAGTGGAAAAGAGTAACACAGATGAATTCCCCATCTTCTCCCTCCCTCTCCGGATTTAGCCCCCAATAACTCGTACGCCACACAGCCTGTTACAGCCAAGCTATGGGCAGTCATGGCAAACTGGCAGTCGCTTCCACACTGATCTGCTTCGGTTACACAGACACAGACAACAGGACTCAATTTGCTTTTTTCTCCCAGAGGTTCATGGAAACAGACACAGGAAGGCACCATCTCCAGTGGCAGTTGCTACCGCGCTCATGTGGATGGTCTGCGTGGCTGGATTAAGGTATACATTCAGTCCACAGTCTAGCTTTATGGCACTCGAATGGAAAAGCATTCTGGACTAGTATACATCCTTTTTCTTAGATACACTTGAGAACATAAAAACAACTGCAAACTTTCTTAAAATATTTTGACACAAATTTTATATAAAATGCATTAACATCTGCAGGCAAAACTGGGGATTCACATGTCATGCTGAACCCTAACCCAGACAGAAATAAATGTATTTCCTTCACTTGGGTAATTCTGGTGACATTCAGTGTTTTCTGAAGGACTGATGAGGATTGTGTGCTGTGCTTTGTTTTCTTCTATTTGGCACTGTTTCTAACATCATTTCTTTCTCTGGATGCTTTTCCTCAAGGCTCTGTGGGGAGCCATGGCAAGCTGGCATCAGTGCATCCCACCCCATGCTGGACACCCAGATTCTGTGGTTTGGAGCAACTCCTCCCTCACCCTCAGCTTTACACCGCTTGTTCTTTGATTTCTCTCCTACCTGTGATCTCTTCTACTCTTGTTTAGGATCTTGCTCTAGCCTTGCACAGCTCTTCTGGAAAAACAGAATCATCTGGTTCTATCTCCTTCCTGCTTGAAAAAGTGAAATCCAATAAATCCCAGCAAATCTGGTGCCTTGATTCACACATTTGTATCCCTATTAAATGCTGCCTAAGAAATTCTCTATCATGAAAAATTAAGGTTGGAAAGGGAGGGAAGAGGACCTTACATGGCACTTCTGAAAAATCCAACCAATGCAGCTGGTGGGAAGGCATGATGGAAGAGAAAGCAGGTGAAGACAAACTGCTGCTTCCCTTGAATGTATTGGAAAAGTAACAGCAAAGTCAATTCCAGCAATACTTAGGGATCCACAAGAGGAGCGGCAAGGACGTGCTGTCAAATTTACCAGGTTCAAGCAGGGAGAAATAAATACAATACCACAGTTACAAAAAGTAGCATAACATGTTTAGGAATTGTGTTTAGCTCTTCTTGTCTCCGGAAAAAAATCCCAACTGAAATCAGAGCTCAAGGGAATGGAAAGGCCAACAAAGAGAGGAGCAGAAAGCTATCGGCATGCGAGGAGGTGAGTTTGAACAGGAAGCTACGAATCAAGTGCTGCAGGCAGACAGAACTGAACGATGGCACAGCAAAATCTTGCAGTGCAAAGCTAGCCAGGCCCTGACAACGAGGCGTTTTCTCCCAGGCCTTTGCCCATCTCCGAAGCGCCGTGGCCAGAGCCTCCACGTCGTGCTGCCAAGCAGCAGAGCCCACGGGAGAGCCCATCCCTTCCTCCCTGCGCGCAGAGCTTCCCCCATTTGCTCACAGACAGACACTGCCTGATAACGAAACGGACTCGCGGTGCACTCGCAGTGACTTATTCTTTTTACAATGTCCCTGCGCACGGGCGGCGGCTGTTGCAAATTCAGGCGAGAGGGGCTGAGGGCAGAGCGGCCGGGGTGGCTCGCGCCATCGCTAGCCCAAACAGCCAGCCCCATCCTGCGGGCAGCGATGCCCAGCGCTTCCCAAACGGCCACGTGCCATCCCCTTCCTCTCACCGCCAGCCTGATGGTGCAGCTGGGACCCTCCATGCCCCTGAAACATTATCCACTCTGAATTTTGGGCTGTATTTATGGTGCCTAAAAGAAGGGTCTACCTAAACCACAAGTTTCGAAGACAAACCCTGGCTGAAGGAAACCAACCAACGCACACCTGAGCGTGCCCTGCCATTCATCCACAAAGCAATTAAAAGAAAAAATTACTGCATCTAGCAGTAGCAGAAGCGCTACGAGCCAGGCAGCAGCAGCAAGGAGCTCCCTTTATTCAGCGCAGCCCCTCATTATGTATCACTCGGAGAAATCCTGCTGTTTTCTCTGTTTGCAAGGAAGCCTCAAGCCTTTTCTCAGCAGCTGTCACTTGGTTCGCAAAAAAAAAAAGGCCTCTCAGCACCATGGCGATTAAATACCATTATAACTTTCCTCCTTCTGCATACTACAGTAGGCAATCAATATGGGCTTACATTTTATGAGACAAGGAGTTAACTTGTTCAATTACGGTGCAGACAGCTCTATTCTTTTGTAACAAGTAATCTGGGTAGGGAAATCGATACTGACAGGCCCGATGCACGCCAGCTAATTTCATATTATCCTCAGCCAATCGGGTACCTGCGAATAATAGAGTTGTTGTTACAGTTCATTATGGGGAGGTGGGATCAATATCGGTACAATAAGAGGATTGGCAATGCATCTGCTGCATAAGTAACCCTGAAGGGAAAGAAGGTCCCACCAGTGCAGCCGGCACGCTCGCATTTACATAGCCGGGGAAAACAAAAGTGCCGGAGAGGTCCCTGCTCCCTGACCTACAATTAAAGATGAAAATAGCCCAGAATTGGAGCGGGATAAACAAACCTCCCTCGCCTACTGCCAGGATAAAACAGAGAGGGGGCAAAGTTGAGGAAAATGTTAATAGCAGATTAAAAGACATGCATATGCTTCGTAAAATGAGATAACACATGCACGGCTAAATGAACCAGAAACAATCTATTATTTTTTGAAGCATTACATTAATATACATTGTATGTTTGACAAAATACACGGCAGAAAGGGAGAAAACACGCAGTCATATTCTGATGAAGATTATATATATTTTATACATGTGATATTTCATGAAGCATGTTTTCTTTGATAATGCAAAGCCCTGCCTATGTTAACATTTATTATGCAGGGTGTGCAAATGGGGCACAAGAAAAATGAGATGTTCTGGTATTCAAATTAGGGGTTAGAGAGAATTCTGTGCTGTGTGTTTAAAACAGCTTGAGAAGTAACAATGTACTTGTTATTTAGTTGGTTTAAGAAATACAAGTGGAATAATTTTTTTTTTAAATAGCAGAAGCGCTTTTTTTGAAAGAGAAGGGTTTCTTTAGACAGCAAAAAATTCATTTTTCCCCGT
Organism: Eurystomus gularis; assembly: GCA_013400335.1. NCBI lineage: Eukaryota > Metazoa > Chordata > Aves > Coraciiformes > Coraciidae > Eurystomus > Eurystomus gularis. Next base: position 280,788 of record VZZY01007482.1, read on the forward strand.
CCTCACTCACAGAACTGATACGAGAATTATTCTGGAAGGGAACACTTACGCCCAACATTTTCATCAATTTTTTTTTTTAAAAGTAGCTACCTAATTTGAGACAACACAGGTTTTGGTTTCAGAGCAGTGAAAGCTTGCAGCCTTCACTGACTTAGAGTGGAGCTGCAGCTGTTCATTAAACCCTACCCTTAAATCAAAGGCAAAAGTTTGCTTGGCTTCCCAGGGACAGAAATCCACCGGAGCTGCCTAAAACCACATCCCAACTCAGGAAATGCTTTTCAAAACAAAGGGAAAAATACCACCTTCCACGATGCGCAGGTACCGGCTTTCTCACTTCAAAAGTGTGCTCTGAGGATCAAGATATGAAGGCTGAAGTGTCAAAACATCCCCCAAATGGAACATAAAAAAAGAAGGCATCTAGGATATGCAGATTTAAAAAAATCCTGTTCCAAGGACTTTCCCCTGTATATTAATTAGTCATTTGTTCTTTATCATCCACATTGCTCTAAGCTTCTCAGCTTTCCCCATCTGAAACTCTAACTGCTCCATACCCGGATTTTTCCGATTATTTTCAAGAGAATTGTCCTCTGTGCAGGAGAGAGCCCCATCACTCCAGGGTGAGCCTCTACAGTTCACCAGAAGCCAAATCAGCAGCAACTGAGGACTGAGAAACTCATTCTTCTGTCTTAAAGCAATCGATATTCTGTATTTTGATCCTCACAGGTCTCTTACATCTCAGGATATTCTATGATTTTCTTCTTAAAAGTTCTCTTCTACCTGCTTTCAAATAGCAGTGTGAGCACGGAAGAAAAATTCACTCCAAATTTTGGAAACATTGTAATCACAAGGTACCCAAATTTTTAAATAGATTTATCACATACTTCATAAATGTGAATTTTCATCAATGGCCAATTTCAACTTGGAGGCACAGTATATCTATTTTAAAGCTGTTGGTTTTTAAGACTATTCATTCTTTTCTTGCATATCTTAGTCACGAACCCTTGAAAAGTCTGCAGTAGTGGCAATACATAAAATTGGCTCAAAATTTCAGATCTTTTCACGTATTCTATCAATTTGCATTCAGAGAAACCGATCAAAAGAAAATGCAGCGCGACTTCCCTACGCGATCTACCGTTCTGGAGATAAGGAAGAGGGCCTAATCCCAGACAGAAGTGACTCACACGGCTTGGAAATCCAGCATATCTTGGTTCAGTATGGATATATTTTCGGGAAGATCTGAGTGGAGCCATCTGAACGGCCTCAGGAAACCGAAGTTGAAGTCTGCCTTAGGGTCTCACGTGTAAATGGCTCCCACAATCTCCACTGGACATTTATCCCCCAAAACCCCAAACAAACCACCACGTAATTGAGTACATTTCAACCTGACCATCCATTTTGACTCCTGAAAGGCTCATGGGCAGGGATATTCGCACAACAGGATCAGGCTGTGTTGGCAGGGCTGGGCAGAGCAGCTTGTCCAGCCCTCGTTTGGTGCTCTAGTACCCTCATCAATTTCTAAAAACCAAAATATCCATCAGCTCAACCCCTCCCTTCTGCTTGTACTCCCTCCAGAATTGTGGATGGGATGCAAAAGTGTTGTTAGTATTAATGGCCCTTTCAAGCCAGCCTTAAAAGAAGAGATTTTTGTTAACTCTGCAGTTCCTTTTAACACATTATAGCCTTTGGAATAGATTACTGGTAGCCTAATTTCATTCATTATTTATCCTGGGCATTTTTGAAGTCCATTAATTATTTTTTATCAAACTGCAAAATCAGGCATAGTTGAAGAGGGTGCAGGCACTCGCGTACACGCTGGACTCACACTCCATCCACTTGTAACTCTCACCAGCTCAACTTATGCAATAAATACAAACTACAGGAAAAATTGTATGCGTCTGTCACTAACACCCATCAAAAGCGGAGTGTGGAGATGCCTCACTCCTAACAGAACTGACTTTACTTATGTTAGAGTAAACAACTACTTTGTTTGTGCCATGGGCATGAAATAGTTGCCACCAGACTTCATGGATGCAAAATAATATGGTCTAAAAGACGCCTTAGATGGAGGTTACATTTAAACATCAGCAAAACCAGTCCTCAACCGTGCGACACCTTCATCCACTGCCCACATCGAGTAATTGGTATTTCGTTTCCCTCACACATCAAAATACTGGACAAAATACAACGTAACCTGCATGGAAATACACCCAAATGTTTGCAAACTCCATCTCATTAACGTGGAAAAACAGCATCCAGTTGCTAAAGAGGAGAAAGGACTTAGATGCACTCTAAATGTTAAGCAAGGTACACACACAGCAGAGAACACAGAGGACCGATCAACAGATTCCCATCTATCCTCGTGTACCCTGCAGTGAAAGTAAATCAGTGTGTATTAGCTGGGAGCTGCCAGCAGCAGCCAGGCTCTGAGGGTCTCTCCAGGCGCACTACTGAGCATAAGTAAGAAATAACGTGCGCTTCTTGGTAAGGGATAAACGGCTCTAACGTGTCCTCGGAGAGCCCTCCTATGTATCAGCATTACTATTCTCCTGATAGGTGCCTTAGAGTGCCATAAATACGGGCTAACTTTTCTATCACAGCTCCTGAGTGACCATCCTTTTAAATTCCAAACCATCACAGCTCTTCAAAACCTACTTAAATTAATAGAAGAGTGAAACAAGGTTTTGTTTCAAATCCTTAAAACTTGCCCATCTGGAGTACCACAAACATGCCTCCCAGCCCATCATGCTTTGCAGTAAAAATAAATTCAGGTTTTTTAAAAAAGGGCTCAATCTTCAAACCAAATTTATCCACCAGAAGCAGGGACACGGGTCAGTATTGCAGAGCAAGATCCATGTCCCATAACATACTGCTCAGTCACCCAAAATCCAACACAGCTTGAGGCTCAGCACGCCGACATCTCACACCAGCTCATCTGGCAACGACAGTTCCAGAGAAGCCTCTGTGGGTCCAGCTTATCCCTTGGTGAAATCATGATGGTAATCACTCTCCTTTCATTCGATTCTCTTAAAGTTCAGCTTTACAATTGCTCCCAATAAAGACAGCTGGTGTGATTCTTGCCACCAAAGCAACAATTGCTGCATTTGTATAACCATGTGCCATATAAAACATGATGGTGAAGTGATAGCTTCACACCTCCAGCTCTGGGTTCTGGGCGTGAGTATTTCTAACAGGCAGCTATTCCATTTAACAGCTACTAAATCCTTGGATATATTTATTAAAAGGCACCGAGCAATTCATGTTTAATTACTTCATAAAAGAAACAGAAGCAGTGGAGGAAGAGTTAAATCCTGTACTAAAAGGAAAAAGCTACAACTAATCACAATTAAGAGGAAGTCCCAGGCTATTTAAATGCTACAATCCAATTATATCAGGTAAAATGAATTACTCCTTTAATGCTGACTTTATATGAAGATACCTTCTTATTGCTCTCATTAATAATCATCAGACATCATTTTAGCCCATATTGGCTGCAATAACATTTCTATTAGCATCATGGTGTAGCAGGGCTGACAATTAAAATAAAAAATAAATCAAACCCAGAACTGAATAAATGTAATTATAGTTCAGAAAAGAGCTTTTATGACTATTTGATTAGTCAACTGAACAGTACTTATCTTTTAAATCTTAAACTTCAGTTAAATGAAATTTTAGGCTTCTTATTACAGTAGTCCCTGAAAAAGTCAGATACAGGCAGGAGATGTTTTCAGGAGCTCTCCAGCTGCCCTAAAAGCAGTGTGTAATACGCTGTTTTAGAAGCATCAACTAAAACGGACTTAACAGGGCTGTGTATCATGCAAACATGGAATTAAAGAGGCATCAAAAATAAAACCCGAAAAGCCAACAAAAGCAAAATAAACCAAAAAACCTGCTACTGAAGCCACACGCGAGTAGGCTCCCTTGGCTGCACCCCCTCGGGACTCCACGCACCCTTTTCTGCCTGGAAACCTCAGCACGGGACAACACGAAGTTACAGATACGAGAAGAGCACGCCTCACTATCGATACTGCCATAGCAACGAAGGGAGCACTCCAATTCTGCAGGCTCCTAAGATTTCCATGGGATACCAAGAGAGGCTACAGAAGTGGAGCCCACAAGCGGAGGGACACCACGACCAGCCAGCTCCCACCAGGTACCAACACGGTCCATGCCAAAACCAACAGTGCTTACAAAGAGCCAGGACTGGCTGTTCCGGAAAGGTGAGCATTTATGGGCAAAGACAAACAATTGTGGTGCTTACCTATGGCGGTGCATGGCACGCTGCCAGCCCCCGCCAGCTCAAAGGGACCTGGGAACGTCTGGAAACTTATAAAACAAATACTTGATCAAATGTGCATCACTATCAAATTTTCTCCAGGAACGTGCAGAATTTTTACTTCCAGCCTTGAATGTTTGATGCTGAGAATTTGTGAGTAACTCATTTACACAACAAAACGTGCAGAACTATTCTTTCCCCTTTTTTAAAAGCGTGGGGGGGGTGTGGGGAGTGTATTTTCATAACAGTTCCTTTATATTCCAGTTCTTAATCTTACACTGAAAACTCTAATTTAAACTCCTTCTAAACTTCAAGACTTTAAACCAGGAATCTCATCTCCATGGCTGCAGAAGACCACTGCAACAATTATATTCTCATATTCTCATTTTTTATATCAAGGTACCTTTACTAAAACCACATTTGGAAGTAAAGTTCCACTCTCCCCCAGGGATAAAAGTAACAACTTCATCTGTAGAAGCATTCATGGTTTTCTTCTCTGAAAAGTTATCAGGCAACTAAAAAATAATCCAAAATCCAACCACAAAACTTTTCATGTGTTTTCAGGAAACTCAAGTGCAATTCAGCGTAAGGAGATGCTACAATATTGTCATAAGAATTTACCATCAAAAGAGAGAACAGAACTTTTTGAGAGAAATGGCCAACAGGTCATATTGTCCCCCAACTCCCACAGATTTTTCAACCAAAACTGGGCATCATGAACCCCCTCTCTACAACTCTAGCAGCCCTCCTTCAGTCACGAGACCCAGCAACAAGAGGCACTTGTTTGTCATACAAGTTACTCATCTCATTACAACAAAGCAGTTTTATAATGAGAACTCACGTAGAAGCATCTGTATTGCTACAGGATGACAGGTGTATCCAACCTGAAAATGTTGGATCTACAGCTGCCTTTGGAAAAGATTTCCTTTAAATTCAGAAAATTGTTCTTGCAGCACAATTCCATACCGAGAATGGTGTTTTAATACATTAACCCTTCCTGCGATGGACAATGAAGACTAAGAGGTTGAATGTAAGAGCAACCAAAACTGACCAAGTACATGCAAGCTGCTGGTGAAGTATAAACCTTGCCCAGTTTTAGTGGAGTTTGTTACTCACGCAGCAAGATAAGCTGCAAGTGAAAACTCTTCCAGCTGTGAAAACACTTCGGTTCAATCCAATGGCTTCAGAGAGAAAATGCTCCAGCATAGTTCTCTTTAAAGCCCAACAAAATTTATGCCCCCAAAAGTTGCAAAGACAGATAAACCTGACACCGAGAGCTCTGTAAGCGGCGAGAGAGCCACTCTCTCTGCAAAGGCAGAGCTTCAGAAGTCTTTTCAAGCATCACAAGACAACTTTGGACTTGATCCCACTCAAGCAACCTGGCTCTCCTTTCCTGCCTTTGTGATTCCAGTGCTTACCAGCTTCTGAACTACCAAAACATTCCTTCAGCTGATGAGCTGTCACTGGGCATTTCAGCTGTCACCATCAAATCAAAGGGAATTAGAAGAGACCAAGGAAGCCTGGACCATGCGGGTGGAGTTTCCATGTGCCTGTTCTACCATCAGCTGACAGGGAAAGCTGTGCTGCTGACTGGAGGGAGCTTTGTACCAAGTCCAAAATGAACACAATAACTTGCTCTTTTTTAAAAGCAAAATAGCATTTCTAGAACTGCCTGCCTTTAGCTCATCAACACTGCACTTCACCTTCTTCATTACAACAAAAAAAGGCAAGCACTTTGTCACTGAGCTAAAAACCACTTCAGAACCGTGCGGTACCCAGCTCGGCCACCCACACTCCCCCAGATTAGATCAGAAAAATCACTAGTCGTGATTTCACGACAGTTCTCTTCAGGCCCGAGAACTGAACAACCTGTTGGAAGTTTCAGTTCGCAGTAGCTCCAGATGTGCTGACAAAGCCTCAGCGTGTCCGTCGGCAGGGCTGCTGCGGGGCCGCAGTCCTGGCCCCTTATTGCTTTAGGTCCCTTTGAAAAGCCCAGGGCGGAACCATTTCTCGTGGTCCGTAACACATTTTCACATGGTAGCGCTCTGGTTTTCAAAGTCCCGCTACCTTGGCTTCTAAAAACCTTTACTGTAAGCCCTGATCCCTCTGTAATACAAATATGAGTAATAAATACCCAATATAGTAAGTTCTGGACTAGTCATGCATTGATTTGAAACACCTCTAGACGATTTACTTTGTATTCTACTGTTCTCCAGTGTCTTTTAGAGAGAGAAAAAAAAACAGGTTTTAGTTTCAATATAGAGAATTCTTTAAATCCTTGCAGCTTTGACTGTTGATTATTTTATAAAGCCACAGAGAACAGTTTACAAGGAGCCAAATGGGTAATCATTATTCCCCATCAGCAATGAGCTGTGACTTGTGTAAATTGCATAATAAATTAGGTATTTTGAGATAAGTGAATTTACAATAAACAATCACAGACTGAAAAGCTCTACTTCTTGTCTCCAAAGGCACAAGCTCTGGTTAAAATCAGCCACAGGTAGTTAAGTGATTATAAACTGTAAAAATAAATCAACCTGATATAATTGCTCCAAGGAAAAAATTACCAACATATTTAAAATTTCAGCAGTGCACCTTTTCCCATATCCATTTGGCATTATCTAATTACCTTCACATTTCATTTCCATCAATGATATGACCTGTATTTTCCTTTTATAACTGTCAGGGAGGGGGCTGGAGGGTGGACTCGAGGACCACAGTGATAAATCAACCTCACCATTAGGACCGAAATGGCTCATCGCTGCAGCTCTAAATCCAGGATTTATAAAGATGTCTAGGCCATATAGCACACTTGTGGACACCATAATAAATTCATGAGCACATTGCCAAGGCAAACTACTTCATTATGTGGCAGGCTGCTGGCCATTAATCTAGCAGAGAGAGATTCCTGGGAAACTGAGACTGCTTGGAAATTTATGCAGGCCTAAAGTTACCCATTTCATTATGGATTTAATCTGCTCTTTCTGCCAGAGTGCATGAAAGGTTTTTACAGTTTAGATCAAGTGCTTGTAACTCCCTATTTTATATTATTTCTTCAACAATAATGTCCTAATTTTCCTCTCAAAAACTATTCAAACTCAATGCCTTCACGCTTGCCTTCCTCTAATATTACACTAGATAAAATATTTATACAATCAATTGACAAAGAGCAATTTTTTCCCTTAAATGTTCCATTAACATGTAAATTTTCACATGATCTTTATCTCATAGGCAAAATGTGCCTCGAAATGTCCACCTTCTTCCAGGCAGTTAACCCTTTTGTTGGCTGTAAAGAATCCAGATCAAAACAGATTCAGGGGCCTCATTTCCAAAGCCCCTAAAGAGGTCCTGTATTTAAATTACTATTCATTGAAAGGAGATGTAGCTCCTCAAGTCATTTGCTGTCCTTTCTTGATGGCTTATTCTCTCCTCCTCACACACATGCACAAAGACAGACAGACACGCATTTTAAATCCGATTCCTATAAATAAGGTTATTTCAAATTACTATTTTCAGCTCTATTATAGAGTTTCATAAAATGTCACTAATAATGCACAATATTCTAGATGACGCTGTGACTCTGACATGGGGAATCAGATTAACGAGACCAGCTACTAAAATAAAACTTATTTATGTTGAACTGAGTAATTGCAGATCACCATCTTTTATAAATAAAGATTTCTCACATTCCAGGTGGCCCTGATAATTTACGGTCATTGTATTTACATTACTAAGTGAGAAACTTTGGGCAAAACATTTTCAGTGACTTGATTCTTATAATGACACACAATGGGAAGACCAAAACCAGAAGCTGGAATAACAAATATCTAAAAAAAATATTGAAATATCCGAACTACTCCATTTTCTTTAATGTTCAATATTCTTTCCTGTTGTTATCTCACTAGAAGTGGCAGCCATACATTTAGAAAACACTCCAATGCCTTGCTGGAAATGGATCTAAAAGGTTCCATTTGCATGTTAGGGTGGTTCTCATGAAATGCCTGAAGCTGATTTTGAGGCACAAGGTGCTTCACGTGGATGCCTTTGAACCTGTGACTGCAAACACCCTCTGCATCATTCTCCTTACTAGTCCTAGTAACCTACTATGTGAGCATGCACACAAGATGTACAGGTTAATACATGCATCTCCAGCTGAGGGCCAACCTCGAGCCAGGAGTTTAGTAACACATCTTTATCTTTCACATCAGTCTTAATATTAAAAGATGATCATGGAGCAAGAAGACACATGAAAACAAGTTATATATGTAATGTCCTCTTTTTAATGAAACTCTTCATTTTTCCCTCCTCTTAGCTAAGAAGTGTGGCAGGTTGTCTCGCCTACTTCAGTAAAACAGATTTTTCCCTGTCAGAAGCATCTGGGTTATAGGACAATTGCAGCTCCAGTATAGAACAGGTGTATTTTGGTGATAACTCATCACCTAGTCTTTCAGATATGCAAACTTCATGAATAAAACTTCTACCCACACTAAAGTAGCTCTCTGAGAAGATTTAGCATCTTTGGGATAAAACTTACACTCTGAAGAGAAAACCTGTGAACCATCTATTTGAAAAAAAAACAAAATCCAAACCAAAACCAAAGGCCTTCCTTTACTTTGCAGATGAAGTCTATGCTGCAGAAGGCAGCCTGGATCCAATTTTATTTTTCTTTTTACACCTAATAAAGGGAAACTACCTTTTATATAATTCATTATTCTACTACCAAAGAGAATACTGAACTCGGAAAGTGCATGATCTCCATATCACAGTGGGAAAAAGATTCATGTGCAAAGAGATAGAGGTTCAGATTCAATAGCTCTTCACATCTCTCCAGCTTGCAAAGACATCACAGTCCACCCGAGCTTTGTGCCCATGCTGCCGATTCCTTTTCCCCCTTCTTTCCCCCAAATATTACCTACTTGCTTCTAACAATGGAGGAGACAACTTCAACACGGGGACCGACTCTATTATAAACTCTGATATGAAACACTTTTGTGGAATTAAACTGATCATAAAAATACTTAAGTCAGCATTAGTCAGTCATTAATTATTACAGTTGGAATTACATAGCAGAGACATGCTGTAGAAGGTTCATCTGAACACAAGAAACAGGAACGTGCAAGGGACTAAATGAATCTGAACACGTTCTGCAAAATTTCAGCCTTCTCCAGCAGAAAGAGAGACTCTGCATCAACCCATGGGTTAGGCATAAAACTATTTTTAATAATATGGTTAGTTTGCTAAAAGTGAAGTAAGGTATCTTTTATACAGCCTCAATCCGAACCAAAAAACCATAGGCATTGGCTACACAGGCCTTAACTATGGACTCTTAGATTCATCATCCCAAAATCACCCTGTTAGTGCTTCACAGACCTTTGCAGTTTCAGTTTCAAAATTTTAGACCTCTGAGAATGGCCACAACCATCTCCAAATGTTACTGGAGGTGCTCTTGGTATTGCTGACGTATTTTAGGAATGAACAATAATGACATCTTTCTAGATAAGAAAATTACTTTTTGTACTGCAGTCAGATCTTTCTCCAGCTAATCCATCTACCTCGTACCTTGGGAAACATTTCATATAAGCAGCTGGGATGCATCAAGCATGAAGGAAATGACTCCTCAGAACTTCACTGCCAGTGAAAACAAAGCTACAATAAACACACAGCCACACACAAAAGTCCCTCCTGGAGACAGACACTTTGAAAACAAGAAGTTGGAAGAAGTTAAATTTAGTGCATCTGATGAGTTCTACATAACTGGATGAAGTAACTCTTCTCAAATAGGTCCTAAGATGGAAGACAAGGGTTCTCAAAGTGTGAAGGAAGACACTTTACCTCTTCAAGAACAAAAATCTTAAGAAAACCCCCAAATCAAGCAACTTTAAAATATCTTACCGAAGAAAATTACACTTTGCTTAGAAGTCGCTAAAGACTGTCTCTGGCATCACTAACTTTCCAAGTATCCTCATCTTTCACCACTCTAAATTTTCTCCTTTTATTTTTCAATAGGGTTTTTCTAATATGCTGAATCTTTATCCTTCTCTCTCTTTTTTTTTAATACAGCATTTCCTTTATCAAACTTGTCACTAAGACCTAGACTCTCAAACATTTTGAGGGCCTTGACCTGAGACCCACCCCAAATCCAGGAGTCTCCCAGTTCGTTTCAGTCAAGTTTGAACGTTTCTCTGAGTCAGAGTGAGCCCACCCATCGGACTTTGGAAACACCCTCAGCAGTGAGCAAGTCCTCACAGCTCTCTGTGCTCCAGTGGGATTTGCAGTCAGGATCCACCAACGTGTCTTTACAGCCATGGCCCATTGAATTCACCCTGGTTTGAGGCTTGTCACACAAATGGCAAACGTGTCAGAACTTCAAGCCCAAGTTCAGCAGAAAGTCTGCCTTACAAGACCCACAGTTCTCTCCCTCAGTACCTGTATGGCTTTGGGCCTAAGCTATGACAAAGCCCAGCAACGCTGTGCTCTTCCTGGGATACTCTTAAGAAAACAAGCAACTGATTCTCCACACCCTCTGTCTTTCAGGACTTTGTCTATCTGGCTATACAATAAAAACAAATTTCCACCAGTGAGCTGAACAAAATCCCAGGTTTTAGTGAAATTCAATCCACTTAGGCCAAGGCAAATACAGGAAATCGAATACAGCCTAGCAGTGTAAAAGCACATAAAACCTACAAACTGTTTCTGGAGGCAGTGATCCATGCCGAAACGCCAAGAATAATACATCCACACATACAATCTTTTTATGTAGACAACACAACCCACAAGAGTCACATTTGTATATCTAAATTGGTATCACCAGCACCGCCTATTCCAGAGCACAAAGGAGATTAGTTAGATGCTATAACATCCACATACATCAACAGCGAATTACAGCCGAGTACAAGCGAAGTGCTTGGCAAAAAGATATGCTTTAAGGCAGCCAACTCGATCAAAGTCATGGGCCCAGCTAGCCAGGGCCCTGGCTAATTTCTTCAGTCTCACAACTTGAGGAACATACCAGTCACAATCAGGCTGCTGCCTCTGTACCTCGAGCAATCAAGTCCCCAGCAACTTCATGGGCTTAAGTAAATGGATGGGTCAATTATTTTAACATTTTAGTTTGTGCCTGCCTTGCTCCTTGCTTACCCACTGGCTAGTACCATCCACCTGGGCTGTGCCGGGCAGTCAGCGGGTGCCTGTGACAGGAGAGCAGCCTCGCTGGGCACAGCGGTGCGCAGTGCTTGCCTGCGGCATGCTGAGCGTGCTCAGAACTCCCGGGATCAGGCCTACATTCTTTCGGCCAGTGCTTTATGGAGGAAACTTAACCAAATCTCTCTGGCACACCGAGATGGGCTAAGCTTAACGAGCCCAGCAGTTTTGAGAGTTGTGGCTCTTGGCTAAGACCTCAGCAGAGCTGCGTGCTCAATCCCACGTGGTACCTGCATGCAGAACACAAGCCCAGTTGATGCTGACTGGTACCATGGGTTCCATTGCTAAATATTGGCTGCAATTCCATTGGGATTCAAAAGAACTGCAAAAAAACACAGACTTCCAAAACAAATAAGCAAAGTTAACTTAAAGTAGTTTCCTGATAGCAGCGTCTTAATTGCAGTTATCCCATCTCAACTGCTCCAGACTGCCAAAAAGCTGTTTATGGAGACTGACTACATAAACCAAGAAGTAATAGAATTCCCTTTCCAGAAGCCCTATCATCTGGCAAGAAGTGACTCTGAGCAGCTCCATGAAGAAGGCACCTCAGGCACTGTTCACTTAGCCTGTGCAAACTTTGGGAAAAAAAAAAAAAAAGCAAAGAAAACGAGTAGCTGATCAGAGCTCCGAGGTAAAATCTGCCAACACTTTCTTACCAGGGGGTAGAAAGCCATACGAGTTTAAATACTTCATGTTCAATGAGAGCTATGCCTTAAACTGTTGGCACCACCGGTCCTTCAGGTTGCTGAAGTTAAACTGCACTGGCATTGCCAAAAAGCAGCCGCAGCGCCTGCCAACCAGTCGGTCCCCAAGTAGGCTGATGAAACCCGGCGCACGCAGACAACACCACCGGCAGGAGCGAGGCTACGGAATGGATGTGCCCCTACGAAGAAGGCTAGAAAGGGTGATTCCTCCTGTAAGTTTAGGTAAATCCTTGAACAGAAGAAACAATTGACATATGCAATAGACATATGTAATGTGATTGAATAGCCTCAGTGAGCTGCAAAGCTTGCACGCCAAAGGGATTTGAGATTTGCACCAGATGACTCCCCAACCACAAATCCTACTGTGTATTTGGCCCCTCACAGTTAAATCAGAATGTTTACTGCATTATCATCTGCTTTCTCCTGTTCACATTATCATTAGAGAGAAATGTTTTCTCAAAAGTATCTTCTAAAGTTAAAAAAACCAACTCATTTAAAGGGCACAATCTAGCCTGCAAATATCTTCAGGTGTCTCCCACCCAAGTCAGAATCAAACCAAGCAAGCTGAGCAAGAAACAAACGAGTTCCTGCTTTACAACACTCACTGTATTTATTTTTGTCTATTACATTGCTCTTTGGTCATCTTTAAAAGATAAGTATAATATTAACCTTCATAAATGTAGATTATCCCATTTTGATCTGAAAGACTCCACGCTTACAAACCTGCCTCTGAGACACTCCCACATTTTGCTTTCAATGCAGAAGTTCATTACATGGCAGAACTCTTTCAGTAGAGGAAATAAAAGATATCAGCAGTCAGTGGAAGATGGGGATGCTCAGGGATGATTTCCTAACAGAACTGCACTGCCTGCAAGAGCCACCCAAAACACTGACCCATGCTGAAATAAGGGCAGGATCCTGGAGTAACCGATATGTTAACCCTGAAGTAATGATCCAGGAACTTCATCAGGGAAGGGAAGAGCAAGAAAAAAATCATTACTGGGCTCATCAGAATAAAAATATATCAGAATAAAAATATATTCAGAAACAGAGTAAGTTCTAAAAAGTGAGGAAATTGATTTGTATTTTAATGTATTTATAGTATTAAATACACAAAATACATATCCCCTTTTTTTATCCGAGGTTTAAAAAAGTCTTCTGTCCTGCTGCAGTCAAAGACTTATTTTACATCTTGTCTAGAAGGTAGTAAGGCTACTGTACACACTCGTGTACCAGGCTGTATCGCAGGCTCTGCTCACAAGGAGAACCCTTAACCTTACTTACTGGAGCACCCCTGGGAATATTTTATTAGCCCTAGCATAGAATTATTAACTGTTCAGCTATATCCTTGCACTATCCTGAAAAATTTTTCCAGAGAATATGGAAGTCCAATCCTTCACCATGGGATTTTTTTTGATGCAGAAAGACTATTTCAATTCACCCTGGTACCACCTTCTAATTGCATCAGAGGCCCTGGAAGAGCCTTCTCTAAGTCATACAGGGAAAACTGCCAGGAATTCACCAGCCCAAAACCAGTCCTTTTTTCCTCAATAAATGTTTTCCACATCAGACAAATCAAAGCATCATTATCAGTACAGTCTGTGGACGAGACTGTTACTAAATCCCTAAATCCCTTTCTCCTTGACTGGAAAGAGACCCATCCCCCTAAAGATCTTCCTCTCTCCCCAGCCCTCTCTGTCTTCATCCCTGATTTTTTCTGGGTAAGTTTTCCACTCTGTGCTTGAACTTGAATGCCAAGGATGGTGCAAAGGCTGTGTTTTCTTTTCCAAGGCCACGGTGCCAGGAACTAACGATATGTGAAATGTTCCATCCCTGCAGGTTTTCCTGCTCAAACATTTTCTAAATAAATAAATAATTAAAAACAATGGCGTACGCCACGTTCCAGCCCTGAATTCCCGGAGCAGCTCAGGTCCTTAAACTGAATAATTTGCCTCAGCTTGCGTATTGCAAAACCCATTCAGCAAAAGATTATGGGCCTTTAAGTGCCATCCAGGCCTGAAATATGACTCTAGGGCTTTAGGATGTCAGAATTGAGAATTGCTAGTGAATATTCTGTTCTGGCAATACTAAAACTGCCAGTATTTAGCAATACGGGAGCAGGCAAATGGAGGCAGGGGAGAGAAACAATCTGACAGAAGGGAAAGACTGTAACTTAACAGAAACAGAGGTGCAGTTTTCATGTGGTCACATCAATTCTTTATGGAATAAAATGCATTTGTGAATCAAAAAGCGGATGCAGATTTATATTCTCACTTAAATCTGCCAAAAGCAAGTAAATGAATACTGAGAGCTCATTTTAGTTCAGGAAACAATTTACGAGGATACGTGGGTGGGTGCAGGTACTCTACATGAACAGTCTCAAGAGGAATTAGCAGCTGCTTCTGCTTCTCATAACGAAGAATAAATAGACTAAACTGAAAATTAGTAGCACCTCATTAAATGTAAAACCATCCACATATAAAGCAGCTACAACTCAATCCTTAAAAAATTCAGAAGGTGCAGTGTAACATGAAAGCCAAAGGAGCTTGTGTCATTCCATCACAAATTATTTACACTTAGATCATGGCATCAAGCCAAAGCTCCTGGATGGAGCAGTTGTGTGCCACTTTCCCTGACAAAAGTTGCCTTCTGACCTCAGGATTTTTAGCCTTCTTCAGCACTTCATAACCTCCATGTCACACCCCCAGGTACCTTCTCCCTTCCCTGGTGCATATACTGACAAGAACTGGTCCTGCAGACTGCGTAAAGTCAAGGCTTAGGGATTACTAGTAACTCCCGTTATCTCCAAGAAGGCTTGCAGGCTCCCAGGAAAGTTTGGACAATGCCTTTGAGGTTCCTCCTGTAACAGCTTCTCACTGGAGCTCAGCTCAAGACCTGTAAATGCATCTATGTGACTAACAAACCAAATTCCATGGGTGTTGCAGGCAGAAATTGAAATTTGGTATGAAGAAGTCTGTATCTGCAGCTTCCACACTTCTAGCTCCACCTCATCTTCTCTCACCTTTCTTACACATTGACATGGGCAGAATTATACACAAGCTACGTGGACTTATATGACAAGCAAGATCATCTTTAAAGCTCATTTAGTCCAACCCCCCTGCAGGGAGCAGGAACATCTGCAACTAGAACAGGTTGCTCAGAGCCCCATCCAACCTGACCCAGAATGTTCCACCACCTCTCTGGGCAACCTGGGCCAGGGTCTCACAACCCTCACTGTAAAAAACATCTTCCTTCTATCTAGTCTATATCTACCCTCTTAATTAAAACCATCACCCCATTGCCTATATTGCAACAGGCCCTCCTAAGAAGTCTGTCCCTGCCTTTCCCATGAGCGCCCCTGTGAATGCTTCTCTCATTTTCTCTTTAAGCTCCCTCAGGCACCAGATGAAAGCTTCCACAAAGGAGTGGTGCAATCTTCAGTGCCTCCATTTTGGAGTCTCCAACCTACTGTCTACTCACGGGGCTGACTTGCAGTCATCTTTCAATGCATACTCCTACCATCAGAACTTTTGGGGATGTCTCAGTTTGGGCTTGTGAACTGAACAACTGGGATTAGTGTCCAGTTTGGAACTCCAGGCCTCCTTCAGCTGTTTTCTGTGTCCAAAGTGCAGTGGTTTCATCACACAGGAGATCAAGTAGCAATCACCTAGTTTAGAATTAGACATGACAATAGGGACCATATATTTGTTTTACAAAAGAAGAACCCTTCTTAAATCCTTGCCACAGCAGAGATTGCTCTCTAGTCCGAAAGAGCTCGGCCAATCCATTGTTAGCTAAGAACAAGCTCTGATCTACGGTCCGTGCCAGAGGAAGGGCGGGGCCAGGTAACTCAGCGTTGGTACTGTGCCATTGAGGTTTTCCTTGGAGAACCAACATCCAATCACTCTGCCAAGCTTATGAGATTGGATAGGAATTACAACACAAAGTGAGGCTTGATCTACTCACAATTAAAAGACTTACTCAGAAAAGGCAGAAATACATAAAACTATCAAGAAAAGCCAACAAGGAGAATACACTAGGGTTTACATCTGATATTAAGTTAATCTTCACAAGTAAGAGAACCAGTAACTCTTAATTTTATATGCTTATAAACAAGAAAGTCATTAAATGGGCTCAGTTCTGACTGCACATTAAATTGCATGAGGAGAAAGATAAGATCTTTTACTCAACTTTTCCATATTACTGTTGGTTTGAGTTTTCTTTCAACTCCCTACAACAGGCTTTTAAGAAGATTGGGTTTTGACATTATTTCCTGACACTGATGCATCAAAGCAGTTAATAACCTAGGAGAGGCATCAAGGAGAAGGTGCATCTTACAACCTCCTAGTCATTAGCAGCATCCTGAGGCGACAGAGGAAGCTAAAACAGTGTCAGCTCCGTCATGGAGCAGATCCACGACAGGCAAGTGAAATGTCCTTACTAGTCCAAGTCTCATGGTTTTATTGAGATGGGAGCAGCAGGATTAATGTGAAAGAAAGATACTATCAAAACCACCTCTTCTGTAGCAGCCCTTGGAAGTAGCAGATACAGTGTGAGATGATAGAGTATGAACGCATCTGCTAATGGGCCATACGAGATGGGAGCTGGTGATTTGCATTGTAGCAGAAGTAACGTTTCTCTACAGTCCAAAGACACCTTCATTGCATAGATTCATGCTGCATTAACAGCGCATGTCTAAACAGACATGGTCAGAGCAGAGTAACTCAAACCATCCCTCACATAAAACATATGTAAAAAATTTTGCAGTTTGTATTTTAGCAGTAAATATTTCACTTTAAGGAAATAGTGATAGATACTTTGGGTTTGAATTTCCAAATATTTAGAGATCTAACTTTACTGAGCCCTGCAGTTCATGTTACTGAAGTCACCTACTGTATGCTCACATGCTCAGCTGCCCGAGTGTTTGCAGGATGAGACCCTGGACTCATTACATTCATAAATATGCAGGCCAGCAGGGACCATTACAGGCTGGGCTGACCTCCTGCATAAAACAGGCCATCAAATTTCAAATGTAATATAATTAGGGTTCTCAGGTTTAACTGATAACAGCAGCAAATACCCCACGGAGACTTTAAAAATGTGTCAGGCAAATTTACACATAGAAGGTATGCTTTGATGTGTGTCACTGAAACATCACCAGAGCTAAGCTCATTCATGCCCAGAAGTTCCTGGATGTTTTTTTTAAAGCTATTCCTGACAGTCTTCCTGCTTCAGGGAAAGCTGCAAGGACTGTTTATTGTTCTTGTCTTCTTTCTTAATATTTTTAAGCCCCTCTCCAGGCAACGGCCTAAGATATTTTTCTCTTTTTGTTATTTACTTGCCTGAAATGACTGAATACAGTGCCTGAGGGTGCTGCAGACTCTCCGAGGACAGAAACTGACACAGCATTTTTTATTTTTTAACCCTCACCAATATCAATAGCCTCAATTACGTTGGTTTTTCTCTCCTTTTTAATTACTTCAGCTAAGTGGGCTTGAAAAAAAAGCCCTCCAATTAACCCTTGCTAAGATATTTCCATTTTTGTTAGTATTTAAACCACTGAATCATTTATGCCATCACCCAAATTGGCTGTGCTACATTTTTCTCCCCAGTGAAAAAAATATTCCTGGATAATTGTTAGTGTCATCAAATTACAGTTCCATGGAGAGCCTGATCATACGAATGTGCCATTGAACACGAACATGTAATTGCAGAAGATGAATGGCAAGCTGCTGTGGACTTGCTGGGGTTTGAGTTTCTTACCCTTTTTGGTATTTTTGAGGCTTTCAGTAATATTTGGTGGTCATTTATAGGAAGGTTGAAACTTACGGAATCAATAACAGGGAAACAAAAGTCTCACTTTTTTTGGTACAAGCTCCACAGTGATACTACTGCTGTGCAACTGCAACCAAAATCTTCCCTCATGTACAAGCAGGGATCAAGTCACAGCCTGAGCTCAGCCTAACCCCACCCCGCATCAGTGAACAGATACTCAAAACCATTTTTCAGGCTAATCAGAAGTTTGTGTAATAGCGAGTGGTAAGTGTGATATTTCGGCAAGCGATATATGCGATAGCATCGCGAGACACGAGATACATATTTCCTCTGTGGAGGCACTGATGTTTTGGGCAAGAATTTGGAAGCTGGTACAGAGAGCTGAAAGCAGCAAAGGTATGTGAATTATATTAGCTCCCGTCCATTAAATATTCATGATCATAGGCTGATACTCATTAATTTGGCTCAGATCAAGCGACCCTGACTGACTGGCTTTGGCCTTCTAGCCAAACAATTCTTACAGCTAAACATCTTCCTAAATGTGACATGATTTACTTAAGGAGATGTTTTCCCAATGATGCCGTTACTGAGACTTTATGTATCATATTGCAGCTTTAAAAACTCGGCCCCCTCCCTTTCCCTCTCCAAATCTGCCCTGGTTATGAACTCAAGGAGTGTGGTTTATGGTGGCACTGCTGAGACACAGCTTCAATTAGGCTGCAGTGGTGCTGGCAGGTGCTGCAGCCAATTACCTAACATGGAAATGTGTTAAGGCAGGCAGCACTTTTTGTCAGGACCAAAATGATTTCCAGTCTCCAGTTCATTGTTTCAGAACCAGAAGTGCATAACTCAGGAACGTTAAGCGTACAGTAAAAACATCACGTGTTGATTTACACATACATATTGACTGATGCTATCAGTGGAGTATTTACCTTAATCAATATTAAAAGATGCTACTAGTGATTTAAATGTTGAGCTGTCTCAAACTAGTCAATAAATGTTTCTATCCATAACCCTATGCCTATCTGTTAGCTGCTCATTTCCTCTGCCCCCGTGACTGGATTTGGTAGCAACATTTTGCTACCAAACATCTCCCTATTTCCATTTATATTCAAGAACCCATCTCTCAAACGAATTCCTTAAAATTTTAGAATCTGTGTGTACAGTCACCTGTGCAAGTTTCACACAAAAATGTTTTAGGGAATGAATTACCACAATGGGATTGACCTGGATCCTTGGTGCTAACAATGAAGAAACATAGAAGTCGCAACAAGTATCTAAGGCCACTTCCTTTTCTGACCCGAGCTGAGCAGGGATTTCTCTCTGTTACTAATACACCCCATCTACAAAACCACTGCAATAAGCCGCAACTCCCAAATTGCAGTAACTGATTTCAAGCATACCTTTTCCTTTCCTTCATGGAAAACTCCCTACAATTCACTACTTAATATCATCCCTCCTTCGGTAATGCTGTTTCCCCTTCATCAAAAGTGTTACCTGGGCCACCAGACAGCAGATTATTTGGAACATGTTGGAAGAGAAGGAAGAGATTTGTGCTTGTACAGGCTGCACCCTCTAGTCAGCAAAACCAATTTTTTCTTCTAAATCCAAACAGCACTTAGCACACAGCAGCTTCAGTTGCTGCACTGGACTATGAAAGTTACAGCCAGGTTACTTCGCCTCCAGCAATTTACCAGGCAAATTACACTGCTATTATTTACAAGTGCCTAATAGATAAATTACAGTATTTCTGAAGAGAAATATTTGCTTACTTCATGCATCTTCGTATACTCAAACATAGCCAGTCTAAAGGCAAACAATTCCAAACCGAACAGGGTCACTTCACACTTTTAATAGAGCTCTTTGTCTTGCTGCAGACTTGGCCCAAGCGTTAAGGCTGCACACCCAGGCAATCCCATGGCTAACAGAGGTAGGTTTTATGGCCAGCGTGTACTAATGCAGTTGACTCACCATGGGAATTTGAAGTCGTCTTGCTAAACCCCATCACAAAGCCATGTCTGCGCTTTGCTTCGACACCTATAGAAAACCGATTTTGCTTTTGCACAAGCTCATGCAAGTCAGGCAGAAATTGAACAGGCTACTCCCCTCAACAACTGTGCAGTTTCTTCTACTGATAACAAGCACGGAGATTAACAACCTATCTACCTTATGCCTAATTTTTGAATCCTGCTACTCCCACTGATGTTCCCAGGAAGAATTCCTTAGCAGCCCGTATGCTTTGCAGAGTTGGTCGGCAGCTGGGGCTCTCCCAGGCAATAGCTGTGTATTCCTGCCTCCCCTTCACAGGCAGACGCTCCGGTCCTTGCCCTTGTGCCACAAAGGCTCTCCAGGCCTTCAGGCTAAGGCTTCTCACCAGAGATTCCTGACCTTGACAGCTGCCCTATTTCAGAAGGGCTTGGAAAAAGTAAGTCCCCTCTGTCTTTTCTCCCCAGCTTGGCCTTATTGGTGATAATTCTTGATAGCCTTTTTTTTTTAAATCAGCCTGACCTGGAATGTCTTTCCAGGTGCTACCAGGGAAATTGCTCTGTCAGTATTCCAGAAAAAACACCCAAGGAATACTGACTGTTCCAGTGTTATGCCTAAGTTGCCATCGTGAAGTTACGGTCTCTCCTGGAGCTCTAGCCAGACAGGGAGCCGCTGCCTCTGAAAGCATTTACTCTGTGAGTGTGACCTGGGAGTTGTGACAAGACCCAGCCAGGAAACTGAAGCTTAAACAAAACTATGTGGGATCATAAAGCTTTTTCTTTTTTTGAAGGCTTAGACACTATGTGCATCAAAATGACAAGATATCACATTTCTACGAAGTATGCCACACCGCTGTTCTTGTGCGAGCTCACTTTGAAGCTGTATGAACACACATCTCCTTTGTGGGGGGTTTTTGTTTCGGTTTTTGTTGCTGTTGTTTCTGACAGGCAAGAAACAGTTTTCGTAGACAATCAGTCTTAAACTGCATCGTTTTCCTCCTCAAACTTTTTCTCCTGATCCTACTTTCTTCTCACCTGAGAACTGGCTGCTTTCCCAGCCTCCTGTCCGGATCAGGGGACGGCCTCGACTGGAGCTCTTGGAAGCGGCGAGGACACCGACATGAGTAGTGGTTTGTGGAGCTGCCCCCTTCAGCTTCTTCTTAATCTACTCTAACAAATGTCCTTATTTCCCCTTGATTTAAGGGACAGTTATGCACTGTAGCTCTCAGATACATTAGCCTGCAAGCGAGGGTAGAGCGGATTGATAAATCACAAAAATGGATTTCAGGAGGGATAATTTACATGGGCGGGGGAAGCACGTTCCTTGTGTATCATGAGGTGAGCACAAAGGGAATGCTTCACATACCTTAAAAATGTTTGTTTATGAATTAGGTTCTAACTTCAGCTGATTTTACAACTGTAGAATGAAAAGTATTTCTACATAATGGAATTAACTTGTAAAAGTAAGATTTACTTGTTCATAAATCAGAGTATCCTTTCACTTCACATCACATTACTTGCAAATAAAAACAATTTCCTGCTCAACTACTGTGCAGCAGCAGTGCCTGAAAAGATCGTGTATTTATTACACACAGCAGTTGTGTATATTATATAGCATATGCAGCAACACAAATCGTCTGGCTGAAATCTCAGCAAGACCTTCAGCTTAACTTTGGTAGAGAAAATAGTGTTTGCAGTTTTAAATGAGTAAACTTCAGTCAGATCTCCTTGCCAGAGACTTGTCACTTGACTATCTTGGGATCTTTCCTCACTTTTGAGCTAAAAGCAGAAAGATCATCCAGATTTAACAAAGCACAAACCAAGAAAAACTAAATTACAGTTTAATTGGGTGCCTGTGCTAGATATTTGGCAACCAACCAACAAATCTGAGGTCTGAATCTTCAACATCTACACACATCATGAAATCATTCTGCTAGCCGTACAGAATGAGAAGTGGCTATAAAACGCTCCCATATCACAAAGGTAATAGCTCACAGCACAGAGGTACTAAATCCAGTATTAACTACCTATTGCTCAGGGGGGAAGGGGCTAAAAATACCTTTTGAGGAGGAACAGCAAGTTCCAAACGCCTTATTGGGACTTGACTACAAGTCTGCTCACAATTACAAGTCAGAGGACAACCAGGAATGAATGGGGCCAAGAATTAAGCTTACTCTGGTCATAAAGATCAAGCCCAGAAATAAATTTTGAGGAAGGAAACCTAAGGTAATCTTCCAGGTGATTGGGAAGAGCATCTCTTCCCCTTCAGCACAGAGAAGCAGTGCAGGCACATGAACTAGGTGGAAGGATGTATTCTCACAAACCCCCTCAGGTACTACTACAATACGACTATGTGTGTACATACAGGAATACGCTCTCCTGTATTTGGAACCTGGCCCCACACAGACTCAGCCACATGCTTGCAGTTAGACACTGGAAACAATCATGTTCGATCTCAGTGAAGCTACACCATGTGTAAATCTTTGGGGCTAGGCTTGCTGGCTTGCTTATCCTCCTTCCTGGAGATGTGGGAGTGGGAACCAGAAGGCTTGAAAAGAATTAAAATTCTCAATAGTCAAGAGGTCCACTCTGTTGTTTTCAGTTGCCATAATTACTGTGGAAACATCTTCAGTAAATAAGTCAGATCCACAGCAACTGGCCTTCGCACACAATGAGGTTATGAATCCCATGGCACATTCTGGAGCACCAACACAGCTTTGCTGGAGTGCTGCTGAGCCATCTCTTGTGGCTGCAGCTGCACATACCCTCCTACTTCTGCCCCTAGTCAAAGTAAGGCAACATTTGCCCCAGATATCAGGTAATGCCTCAAATTAGGAGGAAGATCTGTCCTCCAGACAGATGACTCCTCAATACAAAAGTATGTGCACCCATTTATAACAGGTGTTCCATCTGTGACAGCTTTTCTAGGCAGTGGAAATTCTATAGCATTCTTTCTTCCTTGTCACCGTTATAATACTTTTAAATGTTGTTTTTCTTTCCCCCATTAAGAGGAAAACATTTCTCAGAAGCAGTAGTGGGCTGTTAAGGCTATAAAACACGTTTGCACAGACATGTAACACGTTGAGCCGCAAGACACGACAGAGCGTGTTTTATGGGGCAATTAATACTTGCCTTGGGAGCACTGTGAGGTATGAAGCACTGTCAAACACACCCTGCTATATCCGAATGCAACTTGTAAAGCTGAATTTTGCTTCTTGAAAAATAATTATGGAATTAGCTTGCCGATTTTTAACTTGCACCAGTAAAAGAACAGGAGCCTTCCCACCAGGAGCCAAGCTCAGAAGGGAAGAACAGCAGGAAGGAGCACTAGCAGCACAAGACACCAACTTCACACGTTCACATCTGTGGTCTTGATTTCTGGGTTAACATGGCTTTGTTTGCTGGTACACCCTTGTTTCCCTAACCTCTTCTGTTGTGGATTTTATTCCTCAGTTCTGAGCTGCTCCTGTTTCCAGAGCATTTCCTACACGCGCCCCAGTGCTGCCATTTGTGCACGTGCAGGGCACAGGGAAGTCACATTATCTGCAGTAGTTACAGCCCTGTTAAAGTAGGGGCCGCGGTGCACATTCATATTTTATAGTCCTTACTTGAACATGGGCCTTAGCTGTTTCAGGGTTTGGAGCAGGCAGCTGCAGTTTGGCAGGGGTAGTCCTAGAGACACAGGGAGAGTCCTCTCCCTGTGAAGGGCAGCCAAGCCATCACATTTATAAGCCACTGCAAGTCACACTGTGCACAGCCACAGCAGTTTCCACAATGGCTTCAAGTTTCCAGCAACAGTCTGACTCCCGGCATGCTGCACAGTGCCAGCTCTTACCACTCCTGAGGAACTTCAGAGAGCCCAGCAGGTCTGAAGAGACCTGGGGCAACCACAGCCAGCATCACCTTCCCACGCCACCGCTGCCCTGCAAGGGTGCCAAGCAGGCAGCAGCTGGGATTACAGGGACAGATTCGTTACACTTCTAAACTACACAACTACAACATGCAAAACATACATATTATGCTTTCTCTGTTCCTTCCTACTATTTGCTTTGCTACAGTAAGTTTTATCTTTACCCTATCTGGGTCCCCCTTGAGCCGTGTGTCTGTGGCCAGCCTAACCAGGCAGTAGGTGCTCACCACGGCAGGGAAGCACAGGAGGCTCCCGGTGAACAGCACCGGTATCTCTGCCCTCCTGAGCCCACATTGTGCCAAATCCCTGTCCCAGGAGAGGTGAGCACTACTGCACCCAGCCTCCTGTCCGAGACTAGGACACGGCTGCCAGGGCTGGGAGAAGCAGCCGTCACAAAGCTGGCCAGGTGGCCTTGTGGCACATGAGCAGGTTGTCTCCCTGCGTACACACACAGACACACAACTGGAGCTTCCTCCAGGTACCATTTTCTGATGGGCTTCATGCAAATCCATGTACAGCCGCTGCTACACAAAAAAAGCCCAGAATTAGAAACACTACACCAAAGACAGGAAAGATGGAACAGGGACTTCAGGAAAAACAAGGGGAGATGAGGAATGTTCCTGAACACAAACGCACTCTGAAAGCACTCCAGTGCAGGGCAAACCCACCAGTCAAAAGCTCAGACATGCAACCAAAAAGGCAACATTGCAATGCAAAAACCACTGAAGTTGTAACAGAGCACTACCAGGCAAAGCACAAGTAATTTGTTCCTCGTTGCATGTATTACAATGGAAGGAAGACTGAAGTTATAAAACTCTCAAGAGTCACGAGGGATGTCAGGTCTCCACAAGCCATTCAGAACCAGATCCTCAACTGCTATAAATCAGCGCTGCTCTGCGAAGCTCATAATTGTATCAAAACCAAGGCCTTGGGCTCTCCTGCCTCCAGTCATGATCTTCAAATGCTTGTGTTTTGCAGATTAAACCTCTAAAGCTGTGAAAAACACTGTTTTCTCTGGAATGTCATGTAGATTCATTTGTTGGTCTTATTGTTTGAGATCTAAAACTTTTTTTTTAAAATGTACTTCAAATACAAGGTTCTTTTAAAAGCATTAGAAATAAACGTTAGAAGAAATAGCCTTTGATATGAGGAAGCAAGCTACACTGTCTCCCACATTTCATTAACCACAAAATAAATTTCAATTATTTGATGGGCATGTGGGAGAATAAAAAAAAAAAAGAGTTTGGGTAGCAATTGTAGCCATATTTCCTAGATTTTAAGTTTGCCAAGTGCTTCACTAATTTCCCATTTTAGCAGAGACCTCATATTTCACGTCTGCATTGGGGGTCTGTCACACCCTCTCTGGTTCTGATTTCTGGGCTCCTAAAGCATATACCAGTGCAAATGCTCTTATGTCAGAAGAAACATGGAGGGTCTGCATATAAGAACACACTACTCTGTTTCTCTCACAATGGAGACTAATCTTAATGCAATGTAGGTGTCAGTATCTTTACACATACATTTCAATGATCCTCCAAAATAATATCTAAGTGTCATGTTATAAACTGAAGTGGTGGAGAAAGCAAATATTCTAGAGAAAAAAAAATAATCAGAGTTTTAGCACATTAAAACTATTTTCTTGCAATGTGTTCCACTGTCCTACAAAACAGGTACATTTGAAAGAGATGCTTGGAAAAAGTTCCTAATAAAATCTCTCCCTGTTCTTAGTGAAAAAAGCCTTAAAAATAGGGACCACTGAGTTTCTTCATAGCTGAATTCCCAATGCAGTTTGAGAAGACTGGCACATACTTAAGAAAAGTTTCCAAAGAGCTGCTCACGGCTCAGACCTGCTGTGGTACACGCAAGTAACTACGTCCAGTTAGCACACAGGAAAGCAGACAAAAAAGTGTATTTTGTGCTACCCTTTCACATAAGTGAGTTCTTGCTCCATATTTCCAAAGAGCGTAAAGTCAGGGTTTGGAGACAGCAGCACCTTCCAGTCTCTTCGCAAGGAGCTCTCTCCCAAGCCTAGGCTATGAACTCAACACTGAAATGCCAGGGAAGCCTCCAACATCTGGCCCATACATCTGTCCTGGGGGAGGCGAAATTCCCGTTATCACCCACAAGGCTGGCACAAATTTCCGGGCTCTGCAGAAACAATATCAGAGATACTTCACCCACTTCTGAATTGCTGGGACAAAACACTACTGAGCAATTCAGCAGCCCTGCATTGCAGATGCTCGTTTAACAGTGACTCCCTACAGCTATGAACAACCATCTCCACTGGGTTACCTACACCCCTATCCTCCGTCCTTAAATTCAGTGCAAGCTTTACTTGAGGTGCAGAATTAGGCATTAACGTCACAATTCAATAGTGCTAATGCTTTTAAATAACGCCCACACAAACAACCTCCACTGAGGCTCAAAAACTAAGACTTAATTGAGAAATCCAGAGGAACACCAAAGTCTTTCCAAATTAGTATGTAACTTAAAACCTGGAGGTTTCCATTGTTTCATTTTTTGGACTGCTATCATCCAGAAAAAGAGGACTACATACTAGCATCGACTAGCTGTTCTTGGTCATTTCTACTGACCTTTTACTAAAGTCTGACACGTTTTCTTTATAAAACACTAAGGGGTCACATTACAGCGGCCCAGGCAGAATCTCCAGCAAGGCAGAACTTGTGCTAGGCTCTATCCATATTCATTTTGTGATGGGATGCAGAAAATTGTATCATTCATCCATGGTAAGGGGACCTTGTATGCCAGACTGGGGATTGAAACCAGGTCTGAAATACCAGTTACCTGCTTGAGCCACAAACTCTGTCCTGATCTCAGGAGCAGCGCTTACCAACAAGGCATCAGATCTGCTCCTGCGATAGCCACGGGACCACTGCTCTGTGCTTCAACAAGCGAGAATCTTCCATCTCAATTCCATTTCAGGAATGGTTTCTTTCAGAACAGCCCCAGGACCGGGAGTGAGGAAGCCAAGTGCCATGCTTGCAGTCTGGGACTGCTGGGGGTGTTTGCTTTTAGTCTCTTCAGTTTATTTGACCAATGCTCATCTTTACATTATCTGGGGCTTTCACGTACAGACAGGAGCCTGTACGCCGACCTCTACTGGTAACAGCAACGTTACAAAGACAGTGCGAGTTTCCAGATATAGGTATTTGTCTCCATTCATCTGCCACCACTGCTCACTAATCACAGTCACATTAAATAGAAGCCAAGGAATATCAATTTCTTTGGTTTCTGAGGTCCAATTAAGACATAAGATGCAGGCATCAAGCAACTCCAGTACTTTTTCATAAGAAGTTAACATCTACATTCCTCCCGCATCCCATTAGACATTTTCACACATTAGAGATGACACTGCGTACTAAGGAGGTCAAAAACTTAAAAGAAAACTGTCCACAAGTCCCAGAACACTGAAAACACTGGTGGCATTTGACATAATTTATAGCGCTAAAGAGCTGGGGAACAGGAAAAGGTTGATGTAGTAATAACATTAGCAGGAACTATAGTCCATGCAAGCCAGTGCTAAATAAAGTGCCAATCAATAGCTCTTTTATTAGTAGGTACAATCAATGTACAGCAGGCAGGCCTGGCCAATTAAGCTTATCGACTGACCCAAGAGTAGCAGGAAACATTCTTTCCTCAGTTTTGTTTTCCTTTCTGTAAGTGAGAAATGAGCTCCAGTTTTATCACTGGATTCCCACCAAGGCATCTCCAGGAGTTCCTGTAGAGTGGAAACGCTGACAAAAAGCAGGCTTGAGCTATCTCGGTATCCTTTAACCCGGGGTCAGCCACAAGAGCCAATATAGTCAAGGGTCACTTACAAAGTAACTTTTATTTTTTTTTCTAGTGACTGTATGAAGTAAAAATGTTGTTGTTCTAGATGAAGGGGAGAGAACTGGTAAAGGAAGAAAGCACAATCCCTTAGCAAGGCTTAACCATTAACAGTCCTGTAAGACCATAGGAAATGAAGGCTATTTGATTCCAATTCACGTATGCACTGCCTGAACTCCGCAAACCTCCCAGTGTGAAGCTACGTGAGTATCTATCTTGGAGAAAAAAAGTCAAAACAACAGCTCCAGTAAAAACTAAACGGTTTCAGTCTCACATTGTAAAGGCTACTGAAAATAACAGGAGCTTAATATTCAACTAACCATGACTAACCATGCAGACGCAAACAGGGTATTTATCCACAATACTACTTTCCCTCCCCGCTCTGATCCCACCTTCCTCCGTTATCTCTTTCAAAAGGGAAAAAGTTTGAAGACCAGATAAGATGTGGGTTCTCAGCATGATCAAATAAACAGTGTGTGGTGGTCACGAGGAAAGAAAACACATTGTAGGAATGAACGGCAAAGATTACATTTTACAAAGAATCACATACAAAATTAGCAGCCCAGAAGCCGATTTCCCATGGATGTAAGTTAGCTGGGATTTCTGCGGCCTGGCTTCTCAGCAGGCCAGGGCTGCCTCCGCCCCAGCAGCCACTCGTGCTACAGCCATCCGCTGCTTTCAGAGTTTGAGCCTTCAACTTATTCTTGGAGTTTTGTGAATACAGCATAGTTCACCAGGTTTGTGTCCCTTCAGGTCTTGCACATTCAGAGCTTTGAGGCTATTTGACACCTCAAAAAAGTTGGGGGGAGAAGAAGGGAGACTCTCAGGGTGCTTGACTACAGGTATACAGGCACCATGGCACAGGCCAGTCTGCAGCTTCCTATCAGACAGTTCTCCAGCTCTACCCAATTCAGAAAATATTTTAGTACTTTGCAGCAATCACCCTAAGCGTCAGTCAGACAATCCACTACTAAAGCTACAGGTAAGCATCTCGCTTATGTTGTTTGCTGTTTTCTTTTGCTTGCATATGACAATTTAATCTAGAAGACTAAAAGAACAAATAACTTCGCACCCTATCTAAATGTCACAAGGTTCAGTCTTCCCTACTGCAACTCAACACAGCTCTGACAGCATGGACCACTGCTCCACCGGGTGTTGTGTGAGCCTACTTTTAGCACTGTGGCCTTTGCTGAAATTCATCATAGGTCATAAGTTACTTCAATTCACTAGAGAAGAAACAGCTTAACACAGCAACCCATTTACTCACAGTTTTTGCTTGCCTATGTTCTTGAGACATTAAGTACTGTAATTCCTGGCCCACGACATTATGGCAGTTTAAATCGGGGAAAAAAGGCAACAAGGGAGTGGTGGACAAACAGATAAAGCAGATATTTCCATTTGGTTTTTTACATGACAGTTCACAGTAATTTACAGAAGACAGGACAAGAGCTTAGGCTGGACAGCACTAACAACCTTAAAGACTAGTAACCCAATAAATAATAACCCAATAAAAGTAACCCAATTTCTCCAAAGTTTTTATCAGTCAGCCCCTCTGGTTCAGCTTCCCAGGAACTCAGACGTTAGAGAGCTTCTAAAAAAGTCAGACCTTCAATCAAAAGCAAGAGGAAAATGGTTGACTCACTTTCTGGCTTAGACTGAAAAGCAACCTCAGCTACTTTGTCCAAAAGAAAATTTTGTCCAGGTTTTTCCAATTTTGTCCAGTATCCCTTTCTTGAATCAGATCTGGCTCCCAGTCTCAGAGAGATTTCAAAGTATCTTTTGGATAAAGGTAGTTTGCTCTCTTACGTTCTTAAACGGAGAAGTTAGACCTGTAATGTTCTGCCCCAAGATATGAAGAGAATTAATAACCTGGGCTCACTGCTTTCCATCAAGCACATGCCCCTTCCAGGAGAAGGTACTCAGTCCCGATGCAGCACATGACTCCAGCACAGCTTTACTTCAACACTGTGCTGTGCACAACTAAGTGTCACAATAAGCGTCTACGCCAGGTGTAGACAAATCTCTGGAAAGCCACAGTCACGCAGGACAGGCAGTCCCAAGCTTTACTCACCTTTCAGAGTTGCTTAGTGCCTCTCCCTGCACACGCATCACCTCTCTCATGGGGGACATGCAGCAAGGTCAGTTCATGGCTTGGTTTGTCACTGCTGGTCACTGCTGTCCCCACTGCAGGGGCTCACTCCTCTGCAAGCGGCTCTGTAATGCAAGAGATGCCAGCCTTAGCTTGGGCTGACTGTCTAAACTGAGCTAAATAACAGGTCGAAAGTCTTTACTGAAGTAAAGCTTCCCATGATATGCACAGGGACTCGTGTCTTCAGGCGTTTGTAAAGTCAAACCCCGGTCCTAGTGTACTGCTATTCTTCTGAGACTTTGAGAGCAAGAGATCTTTCAACTCCAAATACCAGGATATTCACCCCTGCTGCTCCCCTCTAATTCTCAGGTCAGCCAGGGCTCTCACACATTTCGTGTCTTCTTTTTTTTAGGTTAAAAACGACAGCCTAAACCTTGAAGTCTGACTAAAGGAGCTAACCATGTTACAGCCTGGGAGAAGTCAGCTTTGCCAGCAAACACAAGGGTCATGGATATTGCTGAGCAAGCTCAAGATGAAAATGCACTTCAGGTTGGTTTTTCTGAACTGCTGAGAGCATCCTCAAATACACCTCACATCACATCTTCTGGACTTCCATGTAGAAATCCACCCTTCTGTCAAGAAGCAACATGTTCTGACCAAGATGCAGGACTCTATCTTCACACTCAACACATTGTCAGCTAGAGTCTGTAAAGATACAGCTGGACATGTGCTACAAATCCCACACAGTTGTTCAGAAAAATCCCTGTTGAAATTCCTTCCTTGTGAATCCATTTTAGCATAAAAAAAAAAGCACACACCAAAAAGACAGAGACAAATAGTCAAGAACTTTGCATGGAGGCACTTCTGTGAGCATGGAAGGTGGAACCTGGGAAGGAGCTCATCACTCCTCCTCCTACTGTTTTCCATGCTCTGTGCCTCTTCCACTGTTACGTTCTCTTCTGAACTGCGCAACAGATGGGAGCAGTTGGTTTTTAAAAGGTTTTTATTTTGTGATTTCAATTTTTCATGTGTTGTTCTCTAGTGGAGACATTGCGTTAAACTTAATTATCAAAGGCTGAAACCCAGCAAGCAATCAATCATTTAGTGACACACTCACGCTTTCACTGATTTGAAAAAATATTTTTTTTGTGGCTATTGACAAAAGAAAAACTGTCAGAGACAAAACCAGAATCACTCACTTTGCAGCATATCAAAATATCAAGACTGTGGGGAGATGAGTGAAGAATGTTCTGTTGTTTTTTTTGAAACTAAATCCAACTCTTTTTGGCACGACAGCCCGGAAGTCACGTAAGATGTCTTTTAGTGTAAACACGATCTTTCTGCCGAGGTTTGCCTTATAATTAAGGGTGATTTGAACAGTCACAAAACTTGTTTCTAAACAGCTTTCCTGAAGAGTCAAGGTTGTTCTGTTCTTTAATTTCCTTTAGTTCCCCCCTCCCCCGTTTTTTTACTGCCAGATAAGTGCTGTGGCAGCTGCATTCCTGGGGAACACTGACATCCAGTGGAGAGCTGGGGTCATCCCCAGAGCCAAAGCCAGGGCCCCCCAGTCGGCAGCTCCGGCGAGAGCAACGCCCCAGAAGTCCAAGGGCAGTGGGAGATGCCTTCAGTTACAAACAAACACAGCCTCACTGCGCAGACAGTGGCACCTTCAGTAGCAGCCTGAGTGACCTTGGCCTGTAATAGTCAGTCTTCTAAATTCTTATTCATGATGATCACAACTCTAGCCCTTTTATTACTAGTGGTTTACTCGTGCAGCTTAGATGGGAGGTTTTTTTACAGTGAGACAATGTTGAAAGAAAAACCACTCGTATCCACTGATCAGCAAATACACCATGCTCACTGCTGTTTTTTCAGTGACACAAGATGACATGTCCTGTGCATTTAGACAGCGCTGTATTTCAAATGATAGTGCATGGTCAACAATTAGCATGTTGTCCTTTGGAGAAAAACAGTCTCTGAAAGGTCACTCTGGTGTTATTACTTAGCGTAAAGGCATCTGATATCACTGACTGCAGCCTGACTCCAACCACCACAGATGCTTTTGCAAGCTTATTCCCTCAAACCTACCAAACACAAACATCAGACCAAGCTTGGTCTGCAGAACAGGTTCATCAAACCTACACAGAAGTGTGCTTGTCTTGTTGCTCCTGTGTCATAGATCAACTCTTTGGAGTTCTCATCTTAATACACTGGGTTGTTTAGGAACGCAGTAGATGGTGCAACAGCAGATGACTACAAGAATTACAGCACTGGTAACATAGCCTCAAAACCAGGGTAAACTGGAGTTTGAAGAAAGAACAGTTGTACTGCAAGCTACAAACAAGAGCCCTGTTTCACAAGGAAATGTTTGAGGTTTCTAAGCTGGTTTTCTCTCTGCATTGCATTCCAGTACAAAGCTTCAAAACATTTCATCCTTCCATCCCCATGTGACACGTTCACCCCATTATAACCACAAGGCTAACCACAAGCCTGAGTTGAGAGCCTAGATTTTGCTGAATCCCACAAAGGGAACTTGAACCTGAGACTCCCACATCCCAGGGGCCATCCTTGCAGCTGTTTTGGGTGAACAGCCCCATTTGCTCCGTCCCTGATCTTAGACCCAAGACACTTTCATCAGACAGATCCATTTGCACTAAAACTTCACTTCATTGTGTCAGCATTTCCAAAGAACTCTTGTATCAGAAGTTCCCAGCCAGCTCGAACCAACTGTATGCACTTTCTGGCCAAGAAACAAGCCACACTGTTTCACAACGTGTAGTTCTAAACCAGCTCCAAAAAGGTTGCGGTAGACATCTTCCAGGTTTAGAGCAGTAAAAATGAGATCAAAGGTGTGATGCATGTTTCCTAGCTTGCTACAATGCACAGTACGAGTGCAGTTCTATCTCTGCATCCCGCTCTGGGAAAGCATATGCTCTGAACTGTCTCCTTCAGCGCCTTCCTATCAAGGGCAATACTTCAGGACAGCCTAACCACTATCACATTTGCTTCAGAAGGACTTAAAAATAGCAGCAGGGAGTGGAGACACTTTGGAAGGAAGGATGTAACAAAACCGATGTTAAGCCAAGCCTGTGCTCAAGCGCTTTCCACAGCTGGGACCAGAGAACTTGCCAGAAAAAAAAAAAAAATCAACATTTTTCTTGCAAAAGGAAGATTCCCTGCTCCAGAGGTGAATAGGAGACACCTGTACACTCCTGACGGTATGACAATAAGATTATAAATCTCCCCAAAGATTATTTTAACCTGGTTTTCAAAAGAAGACATAGATTTTTAGTGCTATGACAGTGTTGCTTTTCTCCCTGTAGCAAGCCAGGCCAGTTCGCTCTTACGGCAGGATCTCTCCTTACCGTCTGGTTTTTGATACACAGGTTAAGTAATGAAGAAATACCTTTCTTTTTTTTTTAAAAAAAAAAAAAAAAAATGTTCTCCGTGCATCCTTCCAAATGAAATGATAGGGGATGGCTCTCATTTCTACAGCTAGCAAACTATGTGGCTTCTTTTATGAGGTAAATGAAAGGAACATACAAAATAATCATTACGGATTTGTATGAAATTACTGGGTCTGGAATGCAGTAAATCCCCAAACAAGCTTTAACTATAGCTTGTAAGATATAATAGTCAGGTAAAACTGCAGACTATCTTTTTGTAAGATGCAGCAGAAACCTAATATTTTATCGGAAACCTTGATTTATGTTTAATAGCTCTGCTACCTACTAAAAAAGATCTTGTATTAGCAAATGGGTACAGATCCAGTCCATTAGCTTAGGACAACTGAAAAACTCAAGGGTTTTGTGGACTAATGCAATAAAATATCATTAAACACTGTAGCATGACAAGACAGACAGAAGGTTTGAGTTGAAAGTCAGGAGAAGTGTTTGAAATGAAGTAAAATGTACAATAGATATGTTTAGGTACATCTGGCTTACATTTGCAGTAGGTCGTCAGAGGACCTTAGTGTCTGTGATGTAAATGAATAACAGAGCCCTCAACAATTTAACTGTCATCAGTATAAATGCTTTAACTGGCACAGTAAAGCAAAGCTCTGGGCCTCTTTCTAAATCTCCATAAGCTCCTGGTCTGAATTATAAACTGGGGCTGCATTACCTGAAGATGAAAGCAGCCAGGTCAATTCACTTAAAACCGGAGAATTACCACTGCAAAGCTGTGATGAGCAGCAAAGGAGCATGTGTGCGCCCATGCGCGGCTGTGTTTTTAATGTACAGTTTCGTAGAGACAAGAGGAACATCTGACTGCCCGGTCTGTCAAAATCCAGATTCAAAGGCCTAATGGGAAGGAAGGTAACCATCTGATTTGCAACTAGCTGAAGCTCCCAAACAGTAAGGCTAAAAAAACCACCAGCACTACATCCCTGCTAAAAGGACATCCCCAGCTACGAGGAAAGAGTTGCTTCTGTACGACCTGCTTCAAGCCCACTACTTGCAAATATTTCCCTATCAGGCAGCACCATCACATCCATAGGCCAGGATGAAGAAGTCTGACTACACAAGCTCTGCCACTGATTTAGATGGCTTTAATCAAATCCTTTCTCTCCCCTGATGCGCGTTTCCTCTCTTATTTTCTGTCAGCCTCCAGATCAGTTTTTGGGAGCAGGAATTACCCCCCACGTGCTATAGCACACACGGCACAGTGTTGCTGCAGAATCAACAGCGGCCAAGTATAGCTCCTCTCTGCTCACCTCGCTTACCTTTGTCACTCATTTCAAGGCCACTGATCCCACACAACTGTCCGATATCCAAGAGGTTGAAAAAACTGATCCTAAGACTCCTAAGGCAGACAAACCCCGAACAGATTTCACTTCTCGGAGACGTTGCGAGTTGGATATACTGAATAGAGTTTGGTTGGTTAAGTAAAGGCAACCCAGCTTAGAAGGAGGTGAAGGCAGACTGGTCACATTTCCTGCAATGTGGCCCAGTTAGCATACTGTCACCATAACCTTCTGGGCTCAAGATGAAATTGTTTCCCTCCCCTTCAACAAATGCATAGGATGTTCACTTTTATAATAAATTCCAAACAAATTAATGGAGTCCAACATGCATCATCAAACTTTTATTTCCTCCTCCACAGAGTCCTACCCCTGTAAGTAATCCTTAAAATTCGTCATGAAGCTTTCAAAACAATTTATGCAAACAAACATCAAGCAGAGCTATTTGTATTGGCAGCACATTTCACTTAACAACCTACAACAAGGAACAGATGGTCTGAGCTCTGGAAACAGCTACAAAGAAAACAGTAGGAGCAAGTCCATCAGAAGCACTTTTTTCCCCCAATTTTGTGAAGATTACAGACTTGTTCTTGTTTATTTCTTTGATTAGGCTGTTATTTTATGTACTCATGAATCCTTCCCTTGCATTTCATGGAACAAATCCACCAGAAGCACATTCCCCAACTGTGTATAGTTTACAGAAGCGCTGCTTTATGAACTATCTGTTCCTCACTGATCCAGCACTGAAGCGGTGGGGAAGGAAGCGAAACAACGTGCAGATGTTGTACAAGGCATTGACAAATTTAAGGCAAACCTCTTAACAATTCTTAGTTCTCTTTATCCCTTTGTCCATCCCTTGGTCTCCAATATTAAAACAAGCAAAAGCAGATGATTCAGTGACATCCGTTACACATCGCTTAGTGCTATTACTGGTCTTGTAAAATGGGATGGTCTCCTCCTTCCCCTTTGCTAAGGGGACCTTCATCTGGTGAAGATGGATTACAAGAAGCTCAGCCCGAGCTGGATGCCATGGCACAAGCAAATGATTAATACCTACAGCATCACAAGCAGAGCTGTACACCCACGTACACCCATGTCAGGGCCAGAGGACTCTTCAAGAAAAGAGAGAGCCCCAACTGCTCAGGACAACGTGGGAAGCAATCTAACAAGCAAACATTAGTAACAGTATTTTGAAGTAAATCAGAGAGGTGTAACAAGGAAATGAAGCAAAAATTACCTCAATTACATACTTCCATTGAACTATAACACTTCCCTACTACTTGTTTTGATACAGGGAAAAGTTTTTATAAGAAGTAAAAACAATACTCAGCCGCACAGACCTTTTAAAGAAGTCTATCCCTGATCCCCAGTAATCATACATTTCTTGGAACTACCACCATCATTAAATTCACTGTCAGGTCTACTAGTATCTGTGCTTTCTTTGCAGGAATTCATGACCTGATCTGCACAAAGGCTCTTGCCCAGCCCTGGATTTAATTTGAGTACCATTAGGGAGAGCTAACATGCTGCACAGCTATCTGCCCACCAGCCACACATCCCCTCTTCATCATCAGAAGTCAGACACAAATTAGACCTCTAGAGTTACACAGGGATGAATATGGACTATCATGTTAAGAAAAGGAATAAACAGGAAATGAAGGACTTCTGACCAGAGAGACAATCATGACATCCTGAAGTAACAAGTCTTTCTGAAGGGCATTAACCTGGGTGGAGACAGAGGTCAGCTGAGAAGGGTTTGGCTTTGAGAACTGAAACCATGTTCAATTTTGGTGGAGCAAAATCAAGAACAAAGCAGACCAAACCAACAGCTTAATAGGACCTTTGAGCATCACAGTTGAATAAACTCTGTTCCACACAACACCATGTAATCTCTGTTTCCATACTCTTGTTAGTGGAACAGTTTCATATGAGGATGACTACAAAGCTGTTTTCACTGGCTGCCTTGCGAGCCACAGTAGCCAGTCCTTACACACCACACACATCTTCTGCTGGACCACTTAACAGAGCCAGACAACTACAATACCACCAAGGAACAAGACCAAACACATCAGAACCACTTACTGCCCTACATAGCGTCACAGATGCCAGCTTTTCTTCCAGAGGTGAAATGCAACTAGATGCAGCAGCCAAAGCCCAGGCAGCAAGGTATATACTCTCAATGCAGCTTTTCCTGCTACTCCTCTGGCTGCAGGAAGGGGAAAGCAAACTCAAGCAGATAAAGCTAAACTAACAGTGCTGTTGAACAAAAGATGTCACGGGGAAAACAGCTAGAGAAGAGTACCCAGACAAGCTTTGTCGTGTAGACATCGCTCCTAGGTTATACTTGTAAGTGAAAAGAAAACGTGAAAGTTGATTTTTCAGGCCTTGAACAGTCTGACTGCAGTTTAAACCAATTTGAGAGTAGGTACAACTCCGAGTTCACGATCTGACCCTGTAACGTGATACCCAAACTGAGCAAACAGTTTGAAGTTCACTTCAGATTTCTTCATTTGGAGGATTACGGTGAAGCATTTCCTGAGATGTCACGCTTTAAACAGCTAATGGCATGTGACAACCAAGTGCTTTTACGTTTTACATTCTGAAGTTGCAAACACTTGGCCTCTCCCCCAAGCAGAGAAGTATGTAGCAGCCCTAAGAGCTTGACATCTGGGGCCCCACTGCACTCTCCTTTTAGTTTAGCAGGCACTGGATGCACCCTGGAGCCTGCTCACTGCAAGTGGAAAAAACTTCTCCACAAAAGCCTCTCAGCAAGGGGCCGCGGTGGGACCACGGCACTGGAGGAGGCAGAGAGCCGCTGACTGCCAGCAGCAGGGTTACGCACCAAGCCTGGGCACCGCAGCCCCCCAAAACAAGCTGGCCTATGCCTTGTCCCAGTAACTTTTTTCTTAACGTGCATAGGCAGTGATATGAGAAAACAAGGCACGAGACAATAAAGAGTTTCAAAGGCACAAGTGGAAGTAGATGCCCAGCCCCTCTGGTGATCTCCCCCAAGGGTCTCTTAAGGCTTTTGGAGTCCAGCAAATAAAACAGCATCATCAAAGCACAAAGCTGCAGCTTCACACATTCCTGCCCAGGTTTCCCCAGCACCTCCGCAGGCTGGAGCTCAACAGGGCCGTGATGTTTTACAGAGGACAAACCTTTATGGATCAGAGTCCTTTCTAGGGAAACCCCGAGTTCTGGAAGCATTAAAAAGTGTGTGTATATATTACATATACATCATACGTACAACAACAACAACTAAAAAACCCCAGACTTCACTGATAGCCACTAAAGTTTTTGGTTCAGTTTAATCTGTCTTTTAGTTTACAAATTTGCCAGCGTAGTTCTTTTTAAATCAGCAATATAATTTCTGAACTACTCAAACCCAAAGAATCACCCTCAATTATTACATGATGCTAAG
Source organism: Eurystomus gularis (assembly GCA_013400335.1). NCBI lineage: Eukaryota > Metazoa > Chordata > Aves > Coraciiformes > Coraciidae > Eurystomus > Eurystomus gularis. The sequence goes on from VZZY01007482.1 coordinate 318,735, forward strand.
CAAGAGGCATCAACGCATAGATAACACCAGGACCAGCACTGACCAGCGCCTTGACACTGCTTCTGGGTTTTGCTCCAAATACCAGAACCAAAACTATTCTCAAACACAGTTAAAAAAATCAGGATGCTTGCTATTAAGCTTCAAGCTTTCGTCTACTGGAGAAACGCTGTTTCAGCTGAATTTGGTGGAATTACAGGAGCTGATTAGGGTAACCACTGACTGCGTTTCCTCAAGGGCATCTGAGACTATGCCCTGACCCAAATTATTTCATCTTGATCCAGATTTGAACCTTTTAATTTTAAGCTCCACATTTCTGGGAAGCAAAAAAGGTAATACAAGCTTCAGAGCAGCTTTTAAATTTGAGAGGCAGGGCACAGACAGTTGCTCCCAGCCTTTCAGGGCAGCATGAAACAAAGCCCTGCTGCTCCTGCTCCCAGCAGAAAAACAACTTTGCCAGAGCAGGTTGTGGAGGGAGGGGACGGGGGTTGATGCCAGCTGGGCACACACCAGCTGTTCTGCAGGACATCAGTCAACCCGTTAGCTTGAGGACCTGAGTTAAACTTCTGGCCAAAGGAGGTAAGAGGGGCAAATGAGCCCAGGCAGGCTCAGGAATCACTCCCTGGGCACATGAGCCCCACACACACACAACCTGGTTCCTCCCAGCCCAGGAGAGGGACCAGACTGAGGGTCCCTGCCCTGTCCCACATTATATATACCCAGAGGAATTTAAACATCCCCTCTCCAGCTTCAACCATAAGCTCCAACCTGGCCCTGAAATATTTCCAAATTATAGCTTCACTTTAAAAAAGTCCCAATTACTTTTGTTCAGGACATTATTTGTCAGACTGAAGGAAGCCAGCCTCACCATGTCAATAATCGTGAACTTATTAGCCTGGAAAAGATGAAATATTGATCAACTTGCGCACACCTTTCAACAGCTTGCTCAGTAATGGCATCACGAGATTAAAATACTTCAAGCTTTGCATGAAAGGGATTTTTAAATAGCACACGGAGTGTGCAAGAGTATTCCTAAACAGCACGAGGCAGCAGCATGCTGAACTATGTACTGTACCTTGTAAGACATTCAGCGAGATACTGGAAGCTGCGTAGTTGTGTTAGCAGGATACCCCATACAGCTAATTAGCCCGGGGGAGAAGCAACATTAACTCAGGCCAAATGGCCCTATACCTTGGCTGTAGCCACAGGGGTGTTTCCACAGCAATTTCAGGTATCTTTCAACTGCACAACATTGTGTCACATGTCTTAAGAACTGAATCACTTCATTTATCTCAGGAGTCAGTTTAGCATAGCACAATTTAACCCAGATATTTTGCTACAAGCCACACATGAGAAAAGTCCAGTTAAAATATAACAGTGAGACAGCATAAGCTTACCAGCAATGCAGGAAAAAAAGGGAATTTCATTGGGATGCTACAGCACATCCCAACAAGCTTTAGAGAGGTCTTCTCCTCTGCTCTCAGAGCAACAGGTAGCATTTATGACCTCGGTGAAGAGGGAGAGGGTTCACCTGAGCAGCACCATCCCACCCCAGCCTCCTCTCCCAGCAGGATGGCAAAGCACCCCAGCACCAGGCGCCTGTGCACAGCCTGCCCGCCCTCCCCTGCCCTGCTCCAGTGCAGTTACAGCCTGCTTTTCATTTTACCCACGGCAACACAGCATAAATGCTGAATACACTGCGCCTATTTCAGTAAGGGACAGCAATTTTCAGTCTTCCCTCCAGAGCCCATAACCTCAGCTGAGCAATTCTGAACAAGCCATGTCCTGGTGAAGCAGCCAAGCCCTCTCCCATACACTCCTGACCTACAGATATGCTTAATATGTTAATTTTTGTTTTGGTTTCAGAACAAAACCTGCCTTTTAAAGAAAATTTTAACAGATTCTAAACCAGAAACACTGCACTCCCCTGAGGCATTAAAAAATGCAAACTGAAGACTTCCCATGTGTCGGGGTTATTACTTATTTCCTTCTAAAAACAGAAGAAGTGTTGCAACAGTTGTAATGCTCCAGCTCACTAGGCCAAGAAGATGTTTTCTTTCTACACACTCATTAACCATAGTGTGGAACTCAATAACTGTTCTAATTTCCTACCTTAAATGTTTTTCTTCCCCCCAGTTTTCACTTCATGCTTTCCATTTACATAGGACTACACTCCACCACTTACCTTGAGAGTCTAGGTGCTGTCAAACACAATAAAAGGGAAAGGAAAAGTGTCTGGAATCACAGAAGCTTTAGTGTTGAAAATTGTAATTTAATTTCTAGAAATGAATTTAAGCTCTCAAAGCTTGCTTTGTCAGCCACAGATCAGAAATTGATAGGCTTTGAAGGCAAGCAAATGTTTTTTTAGCCAAATTTCACAAGTAAATATTTATGTTAGATATAATAAGAGATGTTATTTCACACCACAAATTAAATACCTGCTAGTTATTAAATCTCATGCAAGACTAGGAAGCTCTCAGGTACTGTTGCCCACAATAGGTGCACTGTAATTAGGCTGGCTGAGCTCCAGGAGGGCTCCTGAGCCTCATCCCGAAACGAAGAGCATCGGTCAAGCTGCTGCCACAGCCTCAGGAGTCCTCGGTACCAACCCCAGCTCAAGGCAGGATTAGCTCTGTAATACAGGAAGAATCACCTAACCGTGCCACACTTCTGCTGCTTCTGTCTACAGGAGCAAATACAGGTTCTTCTCTAGTTTACAAGGCCACAGAGTCTGTGAAGGGAGAAGAGGGTCCAGCTGGGGAAAGGGAGGGGACAGGATCCTCCATGCTCTGGGTTGCCCATCAGCTTCCCAAGCCAGAAGATGCTGGATTACATCTAGCCCCTCCATGGAGCAACCTTATCTGTGTGAGCACACAGAGCTCCAACCCGTTCTTTAAAGTCTTGGTGCAAAGGACATCTCACATGGAATTTGATTTCTAAGAATAAATACACCAACGTTTACATGCCTGAGGCATAACAGAGACAAAAACTGCATTGTGCAAAGTCATCCCGGAGCTAGCCAAGTCATGCCAGTAGCACAGAGAGCAGCACAAGCTTCCAAGAGCAAGAGGTGGGCTCCATGAGAGGAGATACCCCCTCTCCAGCACCACTGCAGGGCCTGGCAGGCTGGAGCTGCTCTGCCCCACAGCCCAGGCCCAGCACCAGCTCCACAGGTTGCGATACTGAAATATTTTTGCCTGCTGCCTTGGCAGAGCATGGGAGCTGCAAACAAGCAGGGCTGGGCAGTGGGACTCCTCTAGTCCACCTGGAGCTGCTTCGCTGACCAGTTACAGTGCTCTGGTTATGGCACATTGACAAGGTTGTTTTGGACAGGGCACTCAAGCCATTCCAAAACATCAGAAAGGAAAGGGAAGGAAGGACTGGCTGCAACAGCTGAAGGGGGAAGAGGGAAGGGACGAAGGAAACACTCGGGTATCGCCCATAACCCTAGCACGATGCAAATATGGCTGCTGAGTGGAACAGGGGTACACTTCCTAACTGCAGTGGTGGGATTCAGGCAGCCAGCAAGCCTGGAGACACAAAGAAGTCAACGGGAATCAAGTCAGCACATAGCAACACCCTGGCCCAGGCTTGAGCCTGGTGCCCATGAGCAACCCCACCGAACTCAAGGGTAACGCCACATGCTCAAAATCAGGACAGCAGCTTTTAAACACAATTTAACCTGACAGGATGACTACATCCATCTGTCCTTTCCAAACAGGAGGGCAAGTAGCAGTCTTGCTGCTGTTCCTGCTGGAGAGGAGCACAACATCCCACCGGTAAGCAATGCTGTGGTATATAGTCACCAGGCAAGTTAAGTAAAAGATGCTCACACAATCTCTTCTCCCTCCTAAGTGTCACCAAGTTGGGAGCAAGATGATGCAATTTCAGAAGTACATTAGATTACAGAAGCACCAAGGTGCTAAATAAGGCATGTTCTTCCCGCTGGCATACTACCATAGTATTTTCCCCTCTGTTCAGGATAATAAAACAGAGCGAAAAGCTCTGCAGATGCAAAATTAAGCCACAACTCTAGCATAAAGGGGCTAGGAGTAGTGCTGCATTTCACTGTCTACAAAGAATACAAGAATACACTTCTGAAAGAAAGAACACATCCAGAGTATGCTAAATACAATAAGCATTAATTAAATCATTATTAGCAATCAAAATCTAATTTCTTTCTGTCACTTTCTGATATCTTAACTAAAGGCATATTTGCAATACTATTATAACAAGTTACAGTTGGAGCAATGGAACTGCTTGCAATAATTCAGAAACATGTACACTTTCATATGAATATATCATGCCTAACTAATGAGATTGCTCATTTCATAACTTCAGTTCCATTTTTATTATTTCATAAAACTGGAAGTCCTTATCCATTTTATGAAAAACACCAAACCTTTGTGAAATTCATTAAATAAGCATAAAAAATTCATTAAACAAGTGAATTGCATTCATGGCTGCTTTGATGCAAATGCCCTTTAAGCAATGTAAAACTCCATATTGATTTAACCTTTCATGTTCTGATATTTCCATGTGGAGATAGAGATAGATATATATATATATAAAATCTTTATTCAAGGAATGAAATTAAGTGCTGATCCCTTGATCTCCAGCCAGGGTGAGGCAGATTGGTCAATTTAAATAGTCACTGCTGATCAGCAAACAGCTGAGTTTGTATTAAAACAGACCACTAGTATTCCTGTATATCTTTGCTGGCAAATAAATACACATATATAATCTTAGGCCAAATCAAAATGATGCCTGAAGTTTTCTCTTGCAGCAGAAAGTCAACTAAATATTGACTAAGTTCCGTGGGACTAGTTACAGCAAGGCCATGCTGGTTAAGCAAAAGGTAGAAGAGATTCCCCCGAGTACCTAGTGAGGTTTAGCTGCTCATTCCTATTGCCCTCGTTCCCACGGAAAGCTGCTGTAAACAGCAGAGCCCAACGAGCCAGGGTCTGCCAGAACCTACCACCATGTACCACCTGCACCAGGGAGCCACCAAACTGAAGGATCAGGTCAGTTCTCTTGGGGTTACTCTGCATCCTTTCAGCAGCTGCAATATTCACTTGTCTCACTTCCTACATTTAAACTCCACTAAAACCATGGTCCTCTCCCAGTACTTAGAGCAGCGTGAAGAATTAGAGAAATCACTCACCACTAGAGTCTGGTACAGACACCTCCAACAAATACACCTCTGTTACCAAAGATGTGCACCTGATTATATCTGGAATTGTCACGGAATGAAGTGCTCGTACTCCTTCAATCATCCGAAAGCACCCGTTGATGAGAAGCAATCACTTCCTCACAGGTTTAAAATAGTCTGCCTGCAGCAAGCTAAGAGAAACATCCACTGTATCCTACAGCAGCCATGCCTGCCACCGGGGTTCATGCTGGATGTCAGTGACACAAGGCGCTGACTGCTCACCCCACCACAAACGTCATTCCTGTAAGTACCAGTTCAGAGTGTACTGCACAAACCTGCCACGCTGAGCCTTAACACTGGCCCAGGAGGTCAAGGACTGCAATGGCATTTCAAGACCCTCATTGTGGAGTCAGGCCTGAGGCATGACACTGCATGAGCAGTTCTTGGTGCCATCTCTCAGCTGACACCTACATACTGCTGTGCTGTTCATTTCTGCTGTGCTTCATAACCGCCAGTTTTACCTAAATGTAATCCCGCAGGGCATACATGAAGGAGAGCTTTATAGCTTCCCAAGATCCACCTTCCAATGACACTGTTCCTGAACCACCTCCAACAGCCCTTCCGTGCCTCATTTTCCTTGCCCGGTGCCTCTCCTGCACTCTTCCTTCTCCCTCAGCTCATTTGGCTACAGCAAACTGAGCCAGAAACAACTCCATTTCCATTTCTAACCATTTCTAAATTATACACAATGTTTTTTCCGTACCAAAACACATCTTCAGTCCTCATATTTCCCTACAAAAAGCACCTAGTCATCCTCATTCTCAGTAAGTCCAGCCAAACAAAACAAATCAGGTTTCTAGGCCAAGATTTCCAGGAGTCAAAAATAAACCCAGAAGTATTAAAATAGATTTCCAAAAGAAAAATGCCAGCCAACGTCTTTAAAAGTATCATCATTTTTTAAACTCTCCCCAATTTTCACCCAATTTCTCAGAAGGCACTGCTTCAAAATGAAAGACATTGACTTTTTTTTTTCCAGAGAGACTTTTTCCCAGAGAAATAAGAGAGGGAATCACATTGGAAATAAGCTTTCTAATAAATGAGTTTCAGCCTTAATCACAGAACTGTGTAAGCCAGCGGAGCAGCAGGCTACTCCCAGTTCTGTCATCACAACAGCAAACAAAACGACGGATGAAAACATCATCACTTCCCACCTTCATATCTCCCAACCCCCCCCACACTCACCACCCCACAGCTGGCTGGAAACTGTTCCCCTCTGGAAAGGCACCTGTGGTTGAACAAGCCCCAAATAGTACTTGACACCATTTAACTTTATTAATATTAGTGGTTAGTTTAGACCTCCCTTGACACCATCGGCCAACAATAAGGTCCCCAGGTACCCTGCAGATCCTTAAGCACTGACAGTCTTAGAAGGGTACATTTTCTACAGCAATATTTAAAACTGGCTTTGTAGTAATTAAAAAAAGGCGAGGAGGGTGAGTAAAAACTTGGGAGCTTTTTTCACAATTACTTATTTAACAGACAAACTATGTTTTATTGATAGTTCAATAGTAAATTTGCCTTCCATACACACTGCTGCTGATGCCTAAAATAAGATGAGCAAGAAAAGATAATCTTGTGCCTAAGGCTTTTTTGGGATAATACACAGCGCAAGCTTGCAACAATTCAACCGAGAAACATTCAACAGAGCGCCAGTCTGCGGGGGCTGCTCATCCCCCTCCGGACCCGGAGCTTCACCTTTCTGCATGTGTGCTGCTATCTGCCTCCTGCTCGGGCGGGCGCAAACTCACACAAGTGTCCGACCTGCAGGTTTATTCACAAATCAGATTGCCGTTTAAGAACATCCTTGGTGTGGCTGTGCTGCAGCTTTTAAAACGTGACAGTCCACATGCTAGTGGAAGTGGAGGGATAGACACCGAAGAGCCTGCACCACAGACAACTCGCTCATCTGGAGCAATATTACTTGACATGGATATAAAATTACTTCTGTTTATTTGGGGTAAAAACCCCCACATTATACTTAAATTTTGCAGGTGAATGAGCAGATCTGGAATACCTTGAGATCAGCGGGACAATTCCAGCTGCTAGTCTGACATGAGATCTTCCAAGACCCCTGATTCATGCCACGGCCATGCTGAAATGTCACCCCCTGGTCAAACAAGGACGCTGTCACAGATGTCAGCAGCCCTCCCGCATTGCACTCAACAGCACCCACCTTCGCCCTGCTCCTTTCCCAAGTGCACGCTCCCCGCTGAGCTCGCAGTGGGGAAGCTACTGCTGCTACAAATAAGCAGGGTGCTGGTCATCCCCCACCCGGCTTTCTGCAGCCTTGGCCTTGTATTTAAATCAGTTTCACTTGAGGAAAAAAAGAAACCAGTTTGTTTTAGCTAGGCTAACTAGTCAGTGATGTGTTTGGCTGGAAAGTTGTTACGTTTTGCTACTTTATTGTGTTGCTATTTCCATGTTCAAAGGCTAGTTAAATTATTCACGCTACACTTCATATATTGTGTACAACACTCGCCTTGACACAAACAGCAGCAACTGCAGAGCCCGTTTCCTTGAGCCGGTGCCTCAGCAGAACACCGAGTGCCCTGCTTGCAGGGAATGACCCATTCAAAGCCTCAGCTCTCATCCCACCCAAGAAAAATCAAGAGCTATGTGGACATGAATTGGCTTCAAAGTTTCAAATAGCAATGGTGATCTAATTCTGGAGGATATAACAAATTAAAAGGAAAAAAGGAATAAGCTGAGTATTAGCTCAGTGCCTAGCTACATTTAAAATTCACTGTGAATGATAAAATTGCTTTCAGCCAATAACATCCGATGCTATTTTTAAATGTATATTACAGAACATGTACTTCAAGAGGCTCTGAATATTTTATTATACCATCCCAATCATTTACACTGTGTGATATAGGTCTTATTGTAGCTGCACTCCCTTTTAAGGTACAGTTTGATTTCCTCCCCATCTTTTTATTTAATCACAACTCAGTTGAATTACCACTTCCTTGCTCATCAGCAACTAAATTGCACCTAAGAGTTAAGAAGCCCCCACAACTCTGGAAGTACTTCTGTGGCCAGAAAAACAAACCACCTCAGGTATCTCCCAAGCCTGAAATCACACATCACTTGCTAAGGGAGCGCACTCGCCTCCAGTCTTGCTGTTCTGCAACGTTACCCAGCAGCATCTAAAGAAAACGCGAGAAGGCAGCGTTGTGGCAGGACAGCTTTCCTACAGCTCTGCTGCTGAAAAAGCTAACGTATTTCTAAGATTCACTATGGACCATCTAACACAGGACAAGCCCTCACCGCTGCTCTTCCCTTGCTAAAAAACTCCAACCACCCCTGCAAAACAGAGGATGTTTTTCCAGTGCCAACTCTTTTCCTGCTGGATTCCAGCAGGCTCTAGCACTCACCTGCTAAAGCAAGGGCCACGAACAGCAGCACAGGCAAACTCAGCATGGACTCCAGGACAATCCCAAGCCATAGTTATCTACCATGGATCCGACAGTGCCTCCCTGGGATGCCAGTGGAGCTCAGCACAGTGCTGAGTTGTTGTCTAAGGAGTTCTCAGCTTCCTCTCCCTCCTCTGGATTTCAGTATATTGAAAACAGTAGCTTGTACATAAAGCAGAACAAGGGTCAAAGGCTGGGGAAGGAGATTATAAACAAAATCTTATGGTATAAAATACTACCACGCTTCCCATACTGATCAGTAAGCCCAGGTGCTGCTGTGCCTTACTGTGTATTATATTAAAATTCAGTTAAGAGGCATTTTACTGAACGGGGTCAGGGCCTGAGTGCTCCCTCCAGTTCAAGCCTTGATACTGCACAGGTCTTGTGAATTGAGTCATAGTTTTCAAGCAACATTACAAGTCAAATCAATATTTTACAGCCTTTGCACAGATCATAGTCTGAAACTCTATCAGCACAGTGCTCTGAACAGAAGGATTTGCAGGAGCTAAAATAATTGACACTAATAAGGCACTGACCCATGCAGTCCTTAATGATCATTTAGCTTTGGCAATACTTTTTACCGCTATTGAGCTGCTTGGAGTTGTGGGTTTTTTCCAGCAGAAAACTCCTACATCAGATGAAGCAGTAACTGCAGTAAGCAGCAACCTAACCACAAGGCTCGGTTTTGTTCCATGCAGATTCATTACAATTATATAAACTGCTCAATTAAGCAATGAGGTATTTAAAACAAAGGGGTTATAACACAGCCACAAATATACAAACAAACATCACAGAAATTCTTCATTCCGTTTCTTTCCTTGTTTGCTTATTGAAGCGCCATATGTTGCTTCAAGTGCTATGAAAATATCATAAGATCGTAATTATAAGGTTTCTTGAATTAAAGAAGCCACTTATTTACATTTAAATATGAACAGTGGTAATTGAAATGTCACATGCTTCTCTGTTCTTGACTCCAGAAAAATATTTATCTACCAACAGCTTGATGTGCTTTCAACAATGGCCTGGATTACTGAAAGGGACCCTTACTCACATTACTCTCCGCTTTTATTTATTTCTCCCTTCTGATTTACGAACTCAAACGGGGGCTCCTGAAGTGCTCAGGCACTGACATAGCAGTGAAGACGCCAGGATGCAAACAGGATTGTTACTAAGTTGGTGTTCAATAATTCTTTGACCTGTCAATATGGGAAGCCCTGCAATAGCTTTAGGAAATCAATTTTAAACTGACCTCATTGAACCGATGCAAAACCCAACTGCAGGTGCATTTAAACTGATAAGCTCTTGTTACATTCCGATAGCAAGCAAACCCAAGTCAGGCTGATGTTGAGAGCACAGAGAGGGTTTACAAGAGTTTAAAATTGCATTAGCTGAACCAAGATCTCTTTAAGGGGAAAACACACCTAGAGCCAGCCCCAGGGAAGGCACTGCAGTCCTGGGCAGATTCTGCTGTGCCAAACTCGCTTATGAATGACACTTGAAGCTTGACCAATTACAATTACAACACTACCAACGCCAGCAGAAAGCCTCTCAGAGGTTCAGTTCCACTGAGTAAGCAGAAAAGAAAAGACCCAAACCAGAGGAAAGAAGCTTGCTGTGAGCAGCGTGTTGCTCAGACCCACTTAGGGAGCGATGAGTGGTTGGCCCCAAGAAGGCAGAAGCCAGCCTCTCTGCACACTCACTTCTTAAAGCTTTACCATCACCTATCCTGGGAAAGGCTCTCTAGAAAAATCCCTAAGCCAGCAAAACTTGAGCCTGAGCCTTCTCTAAGGAAGTTTAATGTCTCATTGCAGGGAGCTGGAAACCCTGCTCCGCCTGTCACACACCCCAAATGTGATGTCTGTGGCTAGCACAAAGGGCAGGAAGAAGCTTGCAGGACTAAGAGAGGCATCAAATAAAACGAGCTCCCAGATTTTATTTTCTTGGTCTAAAAACACAAAAACAACCACCAAAAAACCAATCTGGTTTGTGTAACCTCGATGATTTTTGCAAGTGATTTTTGCTGTCAAGTATTTTCTTTTTTATTAGTAATTCTCATCACGCAAGGACTGAGGTTTGGGGCTTTCTTTTGCTAGTCTTTCTCCAAGAGGGCTATTGCACTGCCCTGCGTGAAAACCCAGGGGATTTTACCAGCTCTCTTTAATAGGCACATGCTCCACCACTGAGTTAATGGTAAAGCTTTCAGTTAACAGAAGCTGTTTTAGGCTAATGCTAAATCTTTGAATCTCAGTCACCTGCTCTGCTTCCCTCCACCTTTCCCAAAACACTCCTTGTTTTCTGGTTTAATAATTAAATGCACCAGGGTCTTTTTTGAAGACTGTGAGAAGAAACTAGGCTGGAGTTCAGTGAGAACAGGTAACATTTGCAGGGAAACACTTGGGAGAGGAGAAAGAAAAGTGTGGGGGCAGTCACAACTTGTACTGACGCGAGCAGAACCCCCCAAAGCCATCCCATCACACATGGGTCCCTGCTGGGCTGTGTCACCTGGTTTGTGGGAGAGCTCACACAACGTGGTGGCAGAACGGCCGATACCCGAGAGCGAGAACAGCATCTCCAACGCAACGGGTCAGTAAACAGCATAATGAAATGTGACAGTAACTTCATTTGTAAAATCTACACTAAAGCTATCAGGGCTAAAGTGCTAATAGCAAGGGCAACATTTGCATAATTACACTGACTTTAAGGCTCTGGTTTTAAATTGACCTAACAGTGTCTCTCACTGACGCAGACCACGGCCAGCTCTGCTGCCCTGGGCCTTGGCTACTCACCATGCTGGATCGCACACCCTTCAACTGCCACACAGCCACGAGATTGCCACCACTGGGGCTCTGGAGCACACCAGTGTTGCACTGCGCATTAGTGACCAAATCTGGCTTATGAAGTATACTGGGTTTTGTATTTTCTGCTTTTCTTTGATGTCAGAGATCTGCCAGATAACCCTTGCTGTTATCCTTCATTCTCTAAGCTTCAATGTTACAGCTCTGCTTCATCACTGTACCACATAGATTAGGCTGGAAGAACAAAAACGGGGCAAATTAACAGCACAAAAGCAGACAAAACTGATACTATCTTAAAAGAAAGCAACCCACATCATCCTTTGGCACAGTAAGGACATTCTTCCCACATCAGTTTGAACCGTTCCCTGGGGGGTTCAAGCAATATGGTTTTTACCAGTTTCAGATATCTATCTATTAAGACTACAGAGACTCATCACATACAGTTTGTGAGTGGCCTTCAGTCATTCACAAGGGAATTGACTTAATATTTATTAAATAAAGCAATATTCCTAGCATAGTACATGTTCAACTTGGCTTGCTACCACCCAGGGCTTGTCAGGCACACACGACCAAGCCGCAGCACAGAGGTGACAGAAGGCGGCCGCTGCCGTCATGCTGCTACCCAGCCCCAAACTGGTGACCCTCTTCCAAGGAAGGCCACACACCCCCGGTCCCTTGTGTGCAGGAGCTGCCTGGCCAGGGCTGCAGAGGCAGATTCAAGGAGGCCGTTTTCCCACCCATGCCCATGTAGAGCTGTGATGCTGAGGGCCCCTTGGGGCCGGTGGGCAGCCCGGCCTGCACAGCCCCTCCTGGGCACAGCCCCCAAGGCGGGCAATCAGCTTTTTCTCCACTGAGACCCCCAAACTGCCAGGCTACAAGCAACAGAAGGCGGCTGGATAAGTATTTAGGCTCAACAGAAAAGTACGAGTAAATCAATCTATGGGGCAACGTTTTCACTGAGTAATTTTACACAGGAAGGGATGAGGAGCACAAGCAAGCCAGGCGAGGACCTGGCAGCAAGGCTATTCCAACACTACCGACAGCCCCTGCACTTTTACTCCGGCTTTTTCTAGCTCTGCATAATCAAAGAGGCACTGGGAGCCGATGCACAAGGAACAAACTAAGCAGAGGAACATGTCTTTGTCCATCACTCAGCGCTCAGCCTTGTGGGAGCCTGGGCTGTTACGGGCAACGGGAACTTGGGAGAAGCAGCACCTCCCAGGGTCACTGCCCAGCCCCCAGCAGGGCACCCAGGCAGACCCAGCGCTCTCTGCATCCGTAGCTGGTACAGCTCGCTCATCTTTCACTCTCAACAGCAGTCAGCGAAACACGTACAAGTGTCTCCTCCACTTACAGATCTCTGGTGCTAAACCTGTGCACCCAAAAACTGGTACATATTTTACAAAGACAAAAAAAATACAAAGTAGCTGCAGTAGCTACAACACTTCCCTGGTAGATATTAAAACATAAGATAACATCTTCATATTAAACTTTTCCTTGAAAATAATAAACATTGCAGATTCCCATGGTTACATTCTTGGTATTCCTTGCTTCATCACCCATTTACAAATCATGAAGAATTCATAGATGAATAATTGACTGAGAATAATATCCAAATGTGCACATATATATATATATATATAAATATATAAAAACATAAAGGCCAGCACAAGCTAAGAAGAAGATAAACTCTTCCAAGGTAAACTAACAACTGAAGTAATACAATTAAAATTTAAAAATCAAACTGATACTGTTAAGTGTCTCAAATCCTTGCCAGTGGCTCTGATAAGAAGTCATTATTCTGTTTCCCAGCACCATTTCATCGCCCACAGAACCTCCCTGTAGTAAGTGAACTATTTTGTGGAGGTTTCCCCATTGCCTCTAGAGAATTTACACCATGTTAAATTTAGCTCAGATATCTCCACCAAGAGAATATGCTTCTCCAGCAACGTGCTGTTGTGTGCCCTGAGCAAGGAGGTGGATAACTCCTACCTCTGCTACCAAGCTATTCTGCAGCCTCAGGAAACACCTCTCTCCCTTGCAGCCCCCCTGCCCACCCAGCTCCCCCCTGCCCAGGGAGACCCTCGGCAAGCGCCGCCTCTCCCAGGCCCTCTCCACAGAATCACAGAATTGTTATGGTTGGAAAAGACCTCCAGGGTCATCAAGCCCAACCTTCCAGACCCAGCACAAAGGCAGCTGGAAGACACAGAGACAAGGGGGACACCGCTACATCTCTCACCCTTCGCAGGCAGTGCTGGTCCCACAACCACACAGCTCCCGCTTCCAGCCGTGTTTCAGGCTGCCCCACAGCCACACAGCTCCTGCTTCCAGCCATGTTCCAGGCTGCCCCACAGCCCCGCTCCTCCCTCCCACTCCAGGTGCAACAAATCCACTTAACTGGGCCTTACAGGCGCGGCTCTTCCCCCACCCTTCCATGGAGCTGCAATTGCTCTCACCAGTGGGCAAGACCCACCTGTGGCTGCAATCACTCACATCACAGCTGCATTTTAGTATTAGTTACAAAATCCACACTATTTATTAAATGCGGTGGCTCCTCTAAAGCATGTATCAGAGGTTTTTACTCAGCCTCACTTAGGAGACTGGTTACTGACCCTTCTCCTTCGATCCTCTGATTTGGGGGTTTTTTCACAGTGTATTTGAAGACATGATGTCCACCTGAGAGGTGGGTATGATGGAGGAACCCAAACCCTATTTTCAAAAGCAAAGTAGGCCCTGGCATGCAAGTTCCATGGACTTCCAGCAAATCTGGATGCCCTTCAGTCACCCACGGGACAAAGACACCTCCACGACAGGCTTGCTGAGAGACCATTATCCACAGGGTTTTAAGAAAAGAAACTTCATTTCTGGTTATTACTTCCTAGTAGAAAAAATGGAGCCTTCTCCTTTTGAAAGTCTGTCAATGAAAACATATACCCTTTTACGAGTTAAACTGTTTGGAGTAACTTTTAAACAATTACTCAGCTCCGCTGAGATTTCTTTCATGGGATTGAAGGCTTTTCCGGTATCAAATTATCTGGATTTCTCATGGATTATGCATTTCTCAAAACCTCACTGTTTGCAGATTAAAGAGAGACGGGAAAGTTAGAAAGGACACAATAGAAAAAAGATCAGTAAAGAAAAATATTTTAAATATTAATGACCAAGGGGGAAATGGAAACACATTAAAGGCAAATGTGAGAGCTTTTAAATATGTTATTAAAATTGATTTATAAATGAGACTCTTCTTTAACCAAGTGCTTTAGCCTTCACTACTTATTTCCTTCTGCTGTCTCTCCAAGCATTGGTGTCACCACCCAAAGCCTATGGCGCTAAGGAAAGATACCCAGAAAATAATTAGGCTGGCAACGACTGTGGGCTGTTCAAACATCATTATATTAAGAATTTCAGAGAATGAGATGAGAAGCTGGCTATTTTCAACTGCTGCAAAACCCCAGGCCCTCACAGGACGTGCCCCAGGCAGGGCTGGAAGCTGGGGGGCTCGCTGGCTGGGATGCAGCCAGGGGCTCTCTGCTCAGCCCACTGTGGCCTGGAGCCGCCCCACGGGCCCTGGCAGGAACTGAGCAAGGCAGCGAGCAGGCAGCGAGCAGGCAGAATCAGGAGAAGCATGGACCAGCCAAGTCCACAAATGCGGATGTTAGTTATTTACAAAGGCAGAAAAAGACATTTCCCAGCTCCCTCCTCCTCCTCGCCTCCCTCTGCCCAGAAGCCAGGCCGATCGCCGGGCTGGCTGCGCACTGGCCCCAGCCGGGCTCCCAGAGCTGCTCCACACGCAGGGGAAACCAAAGCAGCGTTTCCACTGACAAGTGCCCGCAGGCTGACGGTGAAGCTCTGGAGAAGCCCGTCCTGCACCGCCTGGACATGAACCCCTACACAGTGCAAAACATGCTGCATCCCCGTCCTTCCTTCCGTCCCCAGTCTCAAGTTCAAATATATCACCCCAGGCACAAGCATTTTTGGGATGTATCTTCAAGAGTTCTTCAGCTTTGAAAACAGTTCCAGTGACGCACCACGCAACCAGGAGAGCAGCCCGCACGTTACTGCTGCTGCCGTGTCAAAGCACAAGCTGCCGCAGCTTCCCAAGCAGCACAGGACAGAAGGTGTATCTAAAGCCAGCAGCGAGCAGCATGTGAAGCCATATGACTCCTGGGTCACATTCTATTATCAGACACAGTAGCAGATGTGAGTTGCACAAACAGCCAAATTAACGTCACCAAAATTGTGGAAGTTATCCTTGAAAGAAACAAATTCCAGGCTCAAATTCCTGTGAACGGCCAAAAAGTGCTTGCATATGTTTAACAAATTAGTCTCTATTTATTTAATTCTAGTTTAGATATGCAAAATGTTTTATTTCCAAGCTGCTATCCATCATAAACCACAGCAACGTTATGGGTGAAAACTCCAAGCAGAACTATAAAACATCACTGAGAACTACAGATCTCATTCCCTGGATTTCGTGGCGAGAATGGTCCATGAAACTCGTTCCGAATGTCCTCATAAGATCCTTTTTATAGCAGGTTATGAATCATCACATGATACCTTTAAATGGATGATCAATACTATATTTTCCCATAAAACGTTTGGTTTGAAATCCGATTTTAAGTGCATTAGAGTTTTTGTGCGCTGAATGAGTGAGTGTCATAATAAATTGTCATCCAATATGAGAGAAATACAGCTTAGATTAATTGCCATATTTATTTATGAGTCTATAAAATACATTGTGAAAGTCCTGGCACATTTTTGGGATACCAGCTTGAACTTTCAAGAAAGTTAAAAGCATTAAACAAGACGGAAAGTAGATTTATTATTGGAATGTTTTTAATTGCAGTTCCAACCAGACACAGGTATTAGAACGGCTGTGCCCTTAATGGCCGTGTCTCATGTGTTTTTTCTTTAAAAATTATATACTTTCCATATTTTTATTGATTTTATAAGATTTATTGTAGATTAGTGCTGCTTGTGTGTGAAATCACAAGTGGTCCCAGCTTCCCCAGAGTAGCAGGCTGCAGATGGCCCCTCGCCACAGCGGCTCCTCCCCAGTGCCCCCCCAGCACTCGGTACCGCCTGAAATGCCGGTGGAAGGAACGACCAGAGAAAAAACTGAATTACCTGAAGGCGAGCAGCAGAAGGGTCCTCGGCGAACTACCCGGCGGGTCCTGTTCTGCGCTTGTTTCTACAAACGCAAAATGGAGTTAATTCAGAGAGGATTTGGAGGGGGAGTCAAGCTGAGCCTCTTCTTCACGCAGACGTTAACTAACGAAGAGGCTCGAGGCCAACTGACTGATGGGGCCAGGACTAACTGTCTGGGGTTAAGTCTTTTCTGGTTTTGGAATAAGCGATAAGCTTGCTGTGTTTCTAGTGTACAACAAACACAAGTGGGGTTCTGTAAATGACAAGTGAAAGGTCATAAGGAAGCAGTTCTGATATCCCCGCCTAGCAGCGCACCGAAGTTGGCGACAACTCCTGGAAAACAAGGTGCTGTTGCATGTGTAAGCGGCTCGCTAATTAAAACACAGATCCTGGAAGTTACAGCAAGCAGAGCAGGTAATGCAATAACATTGTCAGTCACTGCCACAGAGCAAAAATGACAAACTATACCTAAGGTGATACTAAATTAAAAACCTTGAGCTTGGCAGCCAAATGAGTCCTTCCCACCAACTGCACATCAGCTGATACAAAGGCCATGAAAGCGCAGACACAGCTCGGTGGTTAACGGTGCCTGGTGAGCCCAATATCCTGCTCAAGCTGTGTCAGAACAGCAAGCGGTTGGTCAAAAAAAGAGGAGAAGTATTCAAAATTACTTCTATTGATTTTACCGGAAACTGAATCCATGGAGGGGTCAGCCTGATGAGAGCTGTGACACTGCCCTGACGCTCCCGCCCTAAGTTAGCCCACATCTCAGCAGAGCACAAACAAGGCCTCAGAGGCGAAGTTCTCATCAGTTTTGTGTAAATGTATCTTCACCAGGTGAACACTCGCTTTACGGAATAATCTACAGGTAACCCTAAGAAAGCTGGTACCCAAGTACTGGGTTACCCTGACGCAGGGCACTTGTAAAAAAGAACTTATTTCCTGATTAGCCAAGTGCCAAATCCCACCCAAGAGCATGGAGAATATCCTCATCCCGCTTCTACCCTCTTGGGTGCCTCCAGGCACAGAAAGGTCCAGATTAAAGTCCTGGTTCCAACTATCATCCAACTCTAGAAACACTCAAGCCCCACTGTGGATTTTACAGGCATATCCTAAAACTTAATTACAGCAAACAACACAGTGATGATCTGAGAGTCAGCAAATCCACAGGTCATTATAAAAGTGACGATGGGAGCCAAGTGGAGCTGCTGGTCCTCGGAGAAGAGGCGGGAGGGAGAGGTGGCAGGGTCAGGCCACCACAGAGGACTGTTAGGGAGAAGCAGCTCACTGTCACACGAAGCAGTCCATGCAGAAGTGGTGCACAGGGATCTCTGTGAATATTATTACTACCCTTGTCTGTCTCTTACTTCCAGATGAAATTTTAGCCATCCATCTAAACAAGAGGGCTGGAGAAGCAAAGGCAAGGCCCACCTGTGTATTTCTTTGACTATGCACGTACCAAAACCAGAACAAAACTGTGCAGCTTCTTAGACGAACTAGCCTAGCTACGTAACTCTCTGGAAACCCACTGACATCTTCTTGGATGTTCTCTTTCAGAAGATAAAGTGTCCAAAGGCAATCAAAGTTATTGCTGACATACCTCAAAAGCGATCGAACAAAAAAATCTACTTCTAGGTTTAGCCTTCAGCTGACAAGGTATCACACGTTATCTCAGCAATTACACCTCGCCCCTGAGCCAGGGGATACCCCACGCGTTGCCGTGCCCATTCTCCCCTCTGTCCTGAAGACAGTTCTTTCTATTTTCTGCTTGTATGTTAAGCAATTAAAATGCTTTATCTTCAACAAAGTATTAATCTTAATATTGTCCCAATTTGTTTCGTCTTTTTCTGCCTCTCATGCAGAAATCAGTCTTGACAATGGCCACTGAGATAAGGACAGTAACCAGCAAGCTTCACAATAAACCATCATATACACTATTTTAGTTTGTCAGAACAATTAGTGTTCATTTTGGCTTTATTCAGTTAAATCTGCAGTGACTGATCAGTATAAATTATGTATTAGGCTGCCCAGCTGTACTTGTTTATTCATGCATGGACTTGAAGAATTTTCATTTTCTCAGTACAAAAAAAAAAGCAACAGCCAAAAAATCTCCCTGTATTCTACAATATAAAGACACTTTCTTCTTAGCCACGTTTTTGAAGCTGCTTTATTCTTACCCCTCTTAGAACATTATTCTTCCTTTCCAGAAATGCTACTCCAACGCTTATTTCAATTAACCTATTACTTCATTCGCAGTTATCGGCAGCTGCATTTGCATCGGTGGGAAGCACGTACGGTTACTTTCACCCCTTGCAATTGCCTCCCGAGCAAAGCAATATCAGAGCTAAACCAAATGATGTTGATTTTAAAAGCATCAACAATTGCATTGTAGGCTGCATTTGAACTCCTGCCTTGCTTCAAGAGGAACTGCTCGCAGAAATGTTTACAGTTAAGCCTCAGACTCTTCTCTTTCAAGAACAAGAGTTTGTGAATCAAGAGCGATCGTTTTCTGGTTTTGCTTGTGTTTATAGTCGGAATGTCCTCGCTAGGAGGACTGGGGGAGCGATGATACGCTTGTGTGTGGGGAGAGGGATGACACAGATTCAGATAAAGGAAAGAAAAATCTGCAGTGACCACATGCAGCATCAGTTACGCTTCTCCGAGATGCAGTGTACGAGTGGAATGGAAATCTGGCTGCTGAAGCTGTTTCCCTGCGAGGAACGGCAAAGTGCACACTCCTTCCCCAAAGCTGCCCTCCACCGAGCCCAGTTCAGGAACCTGGTAACGGAAGGTTGCTGCCAATGTTACAAGTCACAGAAAGATGTTTCGGCAGCTTTGACATGGTGAGTCCAGCCGCCCAGTGATGGCCTGACAGGGTGAATGGTGGCAGTGCTGATGAGAACACAAAGAGCCAGAATTTGTGTTCTCCTGAAGAGCTGGGGACCAAGGCAGAGCCTGTATTTGTTCATGGGAATGCCATTTAACATCCCAGCTTGTAAGGGCAATTAAAAGGAGTCGCTTCGGTGGCTCTTGGGCACGTATAGAATAAAGTATGCTACAGAAACACCTCCATGGGGCAGAGAGCTGTAAGCAGAGAGAGTGCTGGGTTGCGAAAGGCCATCTCTCAAAGCCGGGCTCGTACCTGGCAGGTAAAGGATCCGCTTTCACGCTGATTGTGCACAATAAAGATCGGCAAACACAGTGTTCGCACTGGTCTGAAATACGTCCGTTATAAAAGTGCTTTTGTGCAGCGAATTCTGCCTCGCTGTGCCCGTCACATCGGCAAGGAGGGCGAGAGCCCCGTGCGCAGCCTGCCTTCGCAGCGCGGGCAGGATGAACACGCAGCTCCTCCTGTTCCTCTCATCAAATAACCTAAGAAACGTTCTGGGGAGAAGACTGAATTTTGCTGAATTAAGTGCTTTAGAACAAGTGGTTTTATTACTTTATAATCAGCATAATTTCCCCCATAGGGATTCTTGCAA